>JARK01001651.1:132839-152972 GCA_000688135.1 Ancylostoma ceylanicum
GGGGGGGGGGGTAAAACCCGTGTTTGTCATCCGATACGGCATGTTATAAATTCCTGTAGAAATAGTTCCTCAGAAAAGAAAATATAAAGAATTCTTGAACAACCCAAAATTTTAGTTTCTTGAACAATCCAAAATTTTAGTTTTTCTACTGGTGACTGGCAACCCGAATAAGTAACATCATGTGGATGTTGCCTCTATCATAGCACTACCGGATAAGATGACCCACTCAAAAAACTGCATAATCATCATCGATAACAAGGATGATGGGCTATATTTCGGCTGTATTTGCGATCCATCTCTCCAAGAAATTCGGGCCATGGAGGAAAAATCGATAGAAAAAGCACAAGGGAAAATTGATATTATCTAACATTAACATCCATCATCAACATCCGGTTTCCTAATATGGATATGTTCAAGAAAAAATTTAAAGAAGCTTCAAATAAGCTTAAGAGGCCTAGAAGCATACTAAAGCCAATGGAAGCAAGGTCAGTAGAATAAGGAATGAGGAAGTCGGTGTCTCAGCTCAGCTGCTTTATACTTATTAACTTTTCAATAAGAACGTTGATATTGGCGCAAGAAACGAAGCGGCTTTTGAAAGCTCGTGAATCTCTATACCCGTAGGGAATGGCATGGCGGGGTAGAGCGAGCTATTTGGAAACATTCTCCCTGATTGCGCCACTAGCTTTGCTGACTCGCTGAGGTGCAGATAAAAGATGGAGCAAAAAGTGTCTCACAATTTGTGGCATGGTTGGAGCTCCAGTTATTGGGCTAACGTTGTGTATCCTCCCCGGGGATAGCTTAGGAAAAGTGCTGCAGCATCCTTTGGGGCAGATCATTCTTTCCGCAGATCTTTCAGGCAAAAATATAATAAATTATAAAATTAGACCTCTTCATCATAATGAAATTCTTTAAAATTCAGAAGGATATAGAATATAGAATATATACAGTCCTTCTCCAAAAGATAGACGGATTCCGTGAATGCAGAATCGCGGCGGGACCTGGACGAGGGGTGCGGAGAGAGCATGCTCCAAGTGAGAGTCGAGGAGGTCCTGCCGCGATTCTGCGGCCGCAACATTGTGAAGCCGCACGCGCAATCCCTTTTTCTTTTTGACAAGGACTGTACTTTTAATACGTTTAGTATCCGTTTCATGCATTACCACTATTAATTTGATAATTTGTAGAATTTCTTTGGACAGGACTTTTCCACCAAACCAGTATTTTATCCTATTATTGTTGCTATTTGCTATATTACCATAGAAACAAGTGCAAAGAGACTCTATTGTTCCTGCTGAGATTTCTGTTTATACTGGCAGCCTATCCCTTTTTTATTATTAACTGAAATGTAGAAGAAAAAATAATTCGAAAAATGTCTGAAAATGTTGGGAAACTTCTGCGACAACCTGACAGTATCCACATGTAATAGATGGATATTTTTCCCTGGGTATCCAACAAGGGAAAATTTGTCCTTGTCCCATAATGTTAACTACCCCATATCACGACCCAGATACGCGGCGCACGAAGTTCTTGTTTATTTTAGGGTACTTTGCACTTTTTAGTGATATATTAAGATGACTAGTGTGCTCTCATGTGCCTCATTCGTTTTCCGTACTTTCACTTTCTCTCTCACGACTTGGTAACCATCGTGTTAATTAATGTTCTAATTCCCCAGCCAACACCTGCTTTCCATTACTCCCGCAGGGTTTTCTGAATTTAGAACTCTGTTTAGCATTTGATTTTGCAGCTTTTCATGGGAGAATAATGAACACTGATGTGTTAGCGCTCGCTGCTATTAATGGAATTTGGACTTTTGTTACTTTTTGTAGAGCTAATTTGCTGATGGATGCCTTATTGGATATGATGTCAATGTTATTATTAAAAGCAGATATTTTTCCTACGGATATCCTGTCAAATACATAAGTACTTCCAGACTTTGCGGGATGTTGAAGACTTGTTATCGAATACAAATGATAATAACCGTCATATTATATGAATCAGAAGTCAGACATTTTTTGAAAAATATCAGAAATATTTTAACAAATCGAGAAACCCGGCTTTGTAGAGCTTTCCCTGTGGCCGATAAACTCTAAAGCCGATAGCCGAACTCAAAATCTTTTTTGCATGGGATTTGCATCATTTCTGCACGGAATACGCGTCGGTTGCGCATCACGAACGCATTCATCAATTCCATGCGAATTCGATGCAGATCCCATGCAGATCTCATACAGATCTCATACAAAACTGGATTTCTGGGATTCTTGAATTCGGCTATTTAGGAGAGATGAGAACAGTGACGGGTCCTGCTTACTCTCGGATGGAAACCACATGAACGATTGTGATTGCCTGAGTACCCCTGGGGGTAAACGAACAAATCAATGTTTCCAAATTCTCATCTGGGTAACAATTACCCCGGGTAGCCTCATTGATGCATACAACCCCTATTCGAAAGAAAAGCAACCTGCAGCTGCACTGGGCCTGAATGCATCATTGAGATTACCCAGAGCAAACTGGGGTCACTGCTCGTGTAACAATTGGTAAAAATAGGGTTGTTAGAACATTTACCCTGGGTAATCTCGCTAACGCAAGCGGCCTCTTCTGTTTCCGAATGCATCATTGTGATTATCCAGAGCATAGGGCTAGCATCCGTGTGAACGATGGGTAAATTTAAGGTTGCCAACATGTTTACCCTGGGTGATCTCAATAACGCATGCGACCCTTATCTCTACCCAGGGTAAACATGCCAATACCGCACAAACTTACCTATCGTTAGCGCGCGCGTCAACTCGTTGGGTAATCTGAATGATGATGCATGTGACCCCTATTTGAAAGAAAAAGCCACCTGCCGCTCTTTGTGTCTGAGTGCATAATTGAGATTACCCAGAGCAAAATCTGGTCACTGCACGGATTAACGATGGGTAAATTTAGAACTATTGGCACGTTCACCCTGGATACCCTGGATACCCTTGATGACGCATGCGGTATCCTATCTCTGCTCCAAAACGATAGTACTCTACTTCCTTTCAGCCTTCGAATCCTTCACTTAATCTTGATCAAACAATCGTCTTTGAATTAGGGGCCGCGTGCATCATTGAGATTACCCAGGGTAAACATGGCAACACCACACAAGTTTATCGTTAGCACGGGCGTCAACGCGTTACTGTGGGTAATTTGAACAATGGATCCAGGCCGAGACGATAAATATGATGAATAGTCCAAGATAGATATGTTCACGTTTGTTCTAACGAAGTGGATATTTTCGAGTGGTAATATGTTTACCCCGGGTAAACTCAATAAAGCGTGCGACCCCTGATTTTTGAAATGTTCACGGGTTCGGTCGATTTTACATAGGCAGATATTCGAATAATTATTTTTATTGAAGTTGTTGCAATTGTTTTCAATTCAATTTTCCGGTATATATTTCATTAAAAGCCTTCCTCACTACGCTTATTTTACTATTATACTTAAAGAACACTAAACAAGATTTTAGTACCCATACATTTTCCCAGAATATTTTTCCGAGAAAACTGCTTTTCCCAGAATATCATTCCACAAAGCGTTTCCATTTTCAACTTAAGTGCAATTTCCCAGCCGCATAATTGTATCTGTTGCTAGTCTCGAGGGCACAGAGTACACACGACTTTGGAGTCACCTAATTTTGTGCCTTCAGTTGCTCCCATTTGTATCCTTCTTTTCTTGGAAAAATAAACGAACGGGAATAGCTTCTGCCCTCTTGGGTATATCCAAAGCTTGTTGCTGGATTTTTGTTAAACGGAAATGAACGCTTCAACAACGCGCAAGCCAGGGCTGTACGTTGGGAAAATTTCAAAATTTCATCAATCCGTTAATTCGTTAAGTTAGGCCAAAGATTGCCGTTACCCGTTAATGAGTTAAACCGTCACGTTAAAAACGCACAGCGCTGGTGTGCTCCATTTCTTCTATCACCGAAAAAGGTTACCTGAGCAAATAGAGAAAAAAGAAATGAAAGTTGTAGGTAATAGTACCAGTATTGGCTAAAAACCAGCTAGCAATCGATGCAATCGATATCTACCAAAAACCAAACGTTAACAATAAAAAGCAGGACAAATGGGAAGTGATAAAGTATTTTTTTTTCTGGAAATTTCACGTACAAAATCCGATTTTTTTTCACATACATTATCCGATTTTTCCAGAAACTTTGAAGCAAATTAGCGGACAGATTGGTTTTGAATAAGAATTTTCCCCAAATGTGTTGTTTGTGCTGATGCTAAATTTAGCACTCGTTCTTAAAGCCACCGTCCGGACTCGGGACCTTTTCCTTAAATTTTCACTTGAGAAGAATCTCCTGGAGCTCCTGATCACAATGATATACGTAATTCTGTGCAAAACTTCCAACGAACCCCATTTCGAGCCCGATTTCTGGGGAGAATGTGGGCGGAGCTAAGCGAGAGTTCGGGATTTCCATGCCATGCACTTCCTCACTGGGCACACATACACATGGAGCGTACATTTTATCCTGCTAGGGAGTGAATGATGAGAAATTCTCATGAGGAGTACGGATCTTCTCAGAAGGTGCGCTTCTGCGGCTTGGATTCATGAAACGATAACCTAGCAAACTAAAAATAAGTACGGCTAGGATTATTGTTGAACCTATAGACCATGTAATGTTAGGAGACGCAGGATGTGGAAGTTGGTTAGCTGGCCTGGTTTTGCTTGCTTATGCTTTCATGAATCCTAGTCCGGGAGTGCACTATTCAGAAACCTCGTCATCCTGCCCTGCGCCGCCCCTCGGCTCCACTCAAATGCTCACCAAAAAAGAGGATCGGAGTCGGACTTATCCGCATTTTCACATGGAATCACTTAGATTTTTGTGATCAGCAGCTAATGGAGATTTTATTCATGTGATAACATAAAAAAGATTCTGAAGTGGGACAGTGCCTTTAATGCGCCGCATTAACTCGCAATATGATCCTTTGAAGCCATCTTGTTTTTGTTTTCAGTCGGTTATAGACTCTGAGTACTTTGAGATTGTGCAACTGTGCGGATCTAGGCTAATACCGTCATCGGGTTGTGTATTACTGTGAGGGAAAGTGGGGCGATCCCAGGCAACTGTGATTGGCGCATTATTTGAATGATCCAATCACAGCAGTCTGGTAACGCCTCGTTTCCCCTCACGATGCTAGACAGCCGCGTTATTGAGGACATCAGCATTGTCGAGCTGGAACAAACTTGACATATAGCCACGACTTTCAAGGATTTCGGACTAGTTGCCGCTGGCTTTTCTGGGATCGTATGCATCATTGACATTACCCAGGGTTAAACTGTCAACACCTCCAAATTTACCTTTTATCAATACAGGCGTCAACATGTCCACCTTGCGTAGCCCTAGCGATTCATTAAGGCCCTGGTTCAAAAGTCCTGTCTCCCCATGCTCATGATGCATTCTAGACATTGGAATTAGCCCTTTTGCACCTTCAAATTATAAGCAAGCGCTTTGCATCCGTAAGTTCAAACTAAAAACTATTTGGTTGTTCACTAGCTCTGACTTTTTGCAAAATTCAACGTTTCAAACTTTCGCCGAGGATATAAGATAAAAAAATATAAAATGTAATTGCAAAAAATATAATTTATTTTCATGTGATTTTTCAAATTCATGTAATGTAATTCATTTTCAAAATGTAGTTTATTCACCGAATATTCTCTTTCTGCCTTTTCTTGGCTTCTGCTAGCTGCTCCGCTTCTCTGAATCTTGTGCTGGTTCATCAGTTGGTAAATAGGCTGGAAAACAAAGTGGATTTTCAACTGCGTGGTGAATGGGAAACAGTTGACCACAAGGCGACCATAGTTCGTCTTTTTCCATTTATCCGGACACTGCGGCTCGAGAGACGTAGCCATTGTGTTCTCCAAGACCAGTGGTTACGTTCGAATTTCGCAATTTCCGTCAAACTCTAGCATTAAAATTATTCAGCATAACAACGGAATTCCCTAGGTTACGATGGAACCTCGGATTCTGGGAACGCATGCATCATTGAGATTACCCAAGGTACACCTGGTGAAACCGTTACAGTTTTACCCAACGTCAACGCAGAAGCCGTCACGTTTACCCTGGGTAATCTCAAGGATGCATCTAGGCTCTGAGTGTTAATCCAGCAACATCGTTAGGTTATTTAGTGGATTTTTCGTGACTCGGCCTACGATAGGAAGAGTTGCTTTTTCCCATAATTTACCGCTTCCATATATTCTCCGAGAAAATAAAATAAAACATTTAGCAGAGACATTTTGGAATAGCGCTTCAACACCTAGGGATAAGTCAAGATAATGTCAATTTAACTGAACTGATGTTATAGTTGTTCACCGTTTTCCTCCGTATATTTCAAAGTAAAAAGGAATCACATATCGATTCTACGTCGAGCACGTAAAATTCAAGGTAAAATGGAATTTCAAAAATAAACTTGGGTAAACTAACAGAAAACGGTCTCGATTATTTATTTATTTATTTATTTATTCATGCACTCGAGGTGCTCCTACAATACAGTACGCTTTACGGCTTAACGAGAAATAAATTCAACGGAAAGCGTAGCTAAACGATGCTTTGGTCTACCACAAAAAATATGCATGTTGTTCAATTTCAAGACATGTATCAGCTACCCAGATTATAAGAATGTTCCTTAAAGGGCCTTAACAGGAGCTACGAAACAAGGATAACCAGCTACGTAAGCCCTGCCCTAAAACAAAACCATCTTATTTTTTTGTTCACCCCAACGAAATATACGCTCTGATATTGAAAATGCTAAGAAATCCTGTAGGGCATGGATGCATCATTTAGATTACCCAAGGTAAACGTGTTGACGCCCTTGTTGACAATGGGTGAATTAGGGAGTGTTACCACGTTAACCCTGGGTAATCTCAAGTATGCAGTAGTCCCTGGAAAAAATGGTGACTCCAAGAGACAAGCTACGGGACATTCTAATGAAATAGTAGAACATGAGACTTTTGCATGGTAGAACTTATGACATCCATATGTACGTAGCCTCTGCTTCTATGAATTGCTGCATGATTCCATGCTTATCCATATTTATATCCAGTAACGCCACTTGAAAAACAAAAGTACAGCGACACTAAGTATTTGAGAGCATTCTAAGAAGTGAGATTACAACACGGTTCAAATGAAGTGTTCGATGCAGGTGTTTTTTGCATTATGGTGCTCCAAAGCTTAAACAAGAACGCTAGAGAAGGCGTTGCTGGTAATTGCATTAAATATGTACATCACTCCGTATTTTTCACAGGTTTCTCTATTTTTGACTATCTCTGGATATTTGTTGCGTTTCTCTGCATGAGCTCCATGCTTCACTGTTTTTTGTGGTATGTACTGACAAAATGTGATCCGGAAATAGAGGCTAATCCGGTTACATATTTGTTTTATTTAATTTTTACTCTTTTCTAATATTTGAGAGTTCTGGATTGCTGAAACAGTTGAGGGTTCTAAGTTTTGGATGTACCATTCAAATTTTGTGGGATAATTTCGTTAATGAATTTTCTATTGAAAATACTGCGCTTTTTTACATTGAGTTGTGAGAGCTCATTTGTATTAAGAACCTCTTTGAATATTTTATTGTTTCACTTCTTACTCCTTTAAAGTACGCACGATGATGTTAAAGGTCAAAATTCTATTAAGCTGATTATTGGGCTTTATTCATCGAACTACTAAGTTATTAGTCTCGTGTGTTGTAAGAAATACTCCCTGGCCACTACTCCCTTCGCGTCTTGGAAAAAAATCGACCAATAACCATTAAACCGTTAATACTTATTTCACGGATGTTATTGGCCTCCCTGAAGGTACAAATAAAAGAAATGAGAAAACCGCTATAGTCGTTTGTGAAGATGCAGAAATTAATCTTTTTCAAATTCCTCTTTAGACACTTGATTAATTTTTTAGTTACTAGTACTAATTTTATTTCCCATAGGACACCTGCCAAGTTGTACAGATATCAATTTCAAGCATAAGAACTAAATTATAGTCATATCTGGCTCACTACTTTTGAAATGGACTATAAAACAAAGCTTGTATGAATGAATCGATCTCAACTGCTCCTACATCGGGTCAGGAAAAAGCGAATGAATAAATAAATGAATGGAAGGATGAATGGATGAATGAGTGAATGAATGAATCAATGGATGAATGAATGGGATGAATGAATGAATGGGATGAATGAATGAATGAATGAATGGATGAATGAATGAATGAATGAATGAATGAGTGAACAAGTGAGTGAATGAATGAATGAATGAATGAATGAATGAATGAATGAATGAATGAATGGGATGAATGAATGAATGAATGAATGAATGAATGAATGAATGAATGAATGAATGAATGAATGAATGAATGAATGTATAAATGAATGAATGAATGAATGAATGAATGAATGAATGAATGAATGGATGGATGAATGAATGAATGAATGAATGAATGAATGAATGAATGAATGAATGAATGAATGAATGAATGAGTGAATGAATGAGTGAGTGAATGAGTGAATGAATGAATGAATGAATGAATGAATGAGTGAGTGAATGAATGAATGAGTGAATGAATGAATGAATGAATGAATGAATGAATGAATGAATGAATGAGTGAATGAGTGAACGAATGAATGAATGAATGAATGAATGAATGAATCCCTCCGATAAATCCATTTTACCATTTTATGCCTACTATTTATAGTCGGTTTCAAATGTTACAATGTATAGCTGAGTATCCGTGCAGGCAACTTGCTCTTCTCTCTTTCCTCTCCAATTACTGCACACTTTCCCGCGTTCTTTTCCTCCCTGCTCTCTTCCCGACTATCGTTCCCGATGAAACGCGCTATCACCGCTTTCTCCAAACCCTTCAGGCAAGAATACTCCATAGGACAAGGTTCCAGTCCGCTCCTTCCATATAGCAACAGCCGAGCACTTGCAGTTGTTCATCCGTTCATAATTCCTCCAGTCTTTTTTCTCGTCCTCCGCGCAAAAAACGTCTGCGGCGATCAGATCTCGCGCTGCGCTATTAGGCGCATATCCACGAATGCCCCCCTCGGATTTCACGCTCACCAAGCCGGTGCGGAAGTCCCCACAGCGCACATTATGTGGGTGGAGCAGTCGAGCTGTGAGACACCTCAGGCTCGCCACTGCCCACTGCCCCGGCCCGGCCCCCGACTTTTGTGTCGCCTACGAATCCGCCGCTACTTTGTTACCGCTCCATCCGCGATATGAATGTCTGGGCTGCGGCGCGACAAAGAGCGCTTTCATATTGAAGTAAACATTCTTTTCAGTGCTGTTATGCTATTATTCGTATTAGTGCCGAAAAACACTGCAGTCAGCGACTTTGGACCGGTTTCTTTGCAAATTTCCTTCTTCAAAAAGCTTTTTGACCTTTTGAACAGAATTTGAGTAGCTTCCTGGTTCGCCACCACAAGGGTATAGTGCTTTTGGACATATTTAACACAAAAAATTACCTGCAGAAAGATTTGTCATCATTCTTGTCATATTTGCGAAATAACGTACTTTAACGAAATATTTTTAAGGCACAGATATGGTGTGAAAACCCTAGTAAACTTCCTTTAATGAAGAAGAATTAAAATCTAAAAAAAATAAATTTAAACTTAAGGGGCAACTTCATCATTTTGGTGGTTTACCCGTGGTTATCCCCCTTACATGCGAAGTTTACCTTTTCTTCAACTTCAACAAAAGTTGGCCTTAAGAGGTCGCATGCATCACTGATATTACCCAGCCGGGGTAAACGTACTAACACCACGCTAGCTCACCTATCGTTAGCGCGGGCGTCAACACGTTTACCCAGGGTAACCTTAATAATGCATCCAGACCTTGGAGTAACCCAGACGAGTAGTGGCAATCCTGGCCAGAGCCGTAAGGCCAGTTCGTTGTCCCACGCTGCCTTTTTAGGCCAGATTTTTTCTAATCCAAAATTTTTTCATCCGAGCAATTAAGGTTTCTCCGACGTTCTGGTCCCAAAATGGCCATAGGCTGCCCCCTCTTCTGGAACATTCGATGAGGAAATTCTTGCCTGGTAACATTTTCTTTGCATTTTGAGTTTCTTCTCCACGAATTCAAACTGTTTAGGGAAAGGGTAAATATTAACCCTTAGATTGACGCATAGAACCCTATACCAGCACTTCGTCTTTAGAAATTTCTAGAATAACTGATAAATAAGGCTTATTTGCGTTTGAATTGTTCTTTTCTTCCTTTCAACATCACTGTTTCTCTTCTCTCTATTTATTCTGTTTAATTAGTAATTTTACCAACAAAACCTCGGGCGAGGTTTTCACCACCTTACCCACGCTCGTCTTGCCCCTTTTTCTCCTGAAGGCTACCTCCGACAGCTCAGAAACCGATCGTTACCGCCTTACTAAAGTCTTATTGATATCCATACTTCATGAAGACTACGACTTTTCCTGAACTTCCTACAACTGCCTTGCTAAAATTACTGCCTCGATCTGTAATCCTTGATTAATCATCATCAGTCTCGACTTCACGCCCACTCATCGTGTACTTTCAATTGCAAAATTCTAGCGTTGTGATATTTTCTTTGTATTTTTGGAATTTTTCTCTACGAGTTTGATTCAATCTGCCGCAAAATCTCAATCTCAGGACGCAAATCCACCACAGGTCTTTGCCTCCTACTTCTAATAGTGTACACTTGTACGCATACGTCTATTATGCATGAGATTTGATAAACAATTATAGGGTGGCTGAAAAGTATTGGCTTGTTGTTTGAATTCGATATTTATCTAGTGTAGATTTATACTAATATGGAACGGTGACTAAAATTGTGGTCCCTTAGTAGCGAACTAACGTCATTGGAATTTTCCGGCGGACATGGTCCCAACACGTGGATAAAAAATTTTGGCACTCCTCGAGCACCACTGGATCCTCTTCAATGGAGGGCAAACGGTTTTAGTGTAGTCCGACCATGATGTGATCCAGTTGGCTTCTTTATTTAGATCGTTTTCTTATGGAAAACGGGCAAAAAAAACCACCTATTTTCACTTTTTTTCACATATTTTCTTCATATTTGCTTATTTTTTGGACTGCTTAAACTTACCAGGATGTGCACGGATTAGGTAAGAGACTCATCGTTGAGTTCACCCAAGGCAACCCCGATCATCCTCAATGTTCACCTTTCTTCTGCCACCGACTAAAACCTCATTCGTAGGCTATGGTGTACAGCACGACGTGAACTACGTATAACTGCCTGCAGACCGCAGGTAAACATGACTATTGAAAATTTCCTCGCTTACCACCTCATTGTAGCAGGTTATACCCTCCCTATGCAGTCAACATGTAGTGGATGGATACCTTGTTGAGAAGCAGCGAAATAAGGCCGTGCAGTTGCGGTAAACAAGCAAATATTGCTTTGAAATCCACTTCAGGACCTCATTCGAGAATTCTCCAAGAACCGACGGTGTGCTGGAATATTCTTTCGTAGCGTTTTTTTTTTGCTCTAGTGTTGTAAGTCAAAAAATTGTTATTTTGTTCGAAATCTCCATAAAATTTCTCTTTAACGCGCTGGACAACCGCTTCTTCAACCATATCCGGAGGAAAACTCGCGAAAATCGAAGAAATCAGTAAATCAATAACGGTCGCACAAAACTGTTGCCAGATTCGCGATCAGCGCGCTGGATAACCTCTGGTGCAACATTTCAACCTAGCCTGGCGTAAATTGTAGGAAATCGATAAAGTAGATCAATATATCGATCGAATCGACAACTCCCACAGAGAAGCATCCTAGGACCTCCGCCGGAGTTGAACGGTGCCAAGCTTGTTAGTACCAATGTTCGCTTCATCGTTAAGAATGCTCCAATGACACCTCTATACCGTTTGAAATTTGTGCCCACGCGCTTATCCCGAGTTTTTGAAAAAAAATATTCACATAGATTTCTCCGCGATATGTTACTAAATCCTCCACTCGAAAAAAAAAAACTTCTCCAGAAAATGACTCATTAAGCACTATTCTCTCTTATGACGTAAATATCAAGTGCAATTGAGAAAAACAACAACAATTCGATAACAGCCTTCACTTCCCAGAGCTCCTTCCATCTCTTCGGATACCTTCCTTAAATTTATCCGGATTCCTTAACAGGTTTCTAACAACTTCGACATAGAACCGTCATGATCTACCACTTTATTCTCGTGTTACACTCTACATTCTAACCAATTTTCCTATAATTGTCCATAAAATTCCGTTATGAGCGTCGATAAGCAGCTAATTTTCCTCTCAATAACAGGCAATACACGACGAAAAACAGCATTACTTGTAAATGAGTTCGACGTAGTGGGGGAGAAAATTGAGGTAGAAAACTCGGGGATGTTGGGTAATCGTGGGCGAGACAGGGTCTAAAGCTAAATGCATAATGTATTTCTATCCATTCATCCTTCCATCCGTCAGTCCGTCACTTTCCTAGTTGAAGAGCAGCCTCTACCATCATTCAAAACAATAAATGTCATTGGGGAGGAATGGGTGCGATTTCTAGGAAATTGGTTTCTCTTCTCTCCTTTTATTATAATTTTCGATGCATCTTCGAGCGCATTTAAATGAATAAATAACAAGTAAATAAAATCCTGTACAGGAAGTGGTGCTACGACTTCGTAGCCGGCGCTGATCTCCGCCGTCAGCCTGGCTTCACTCATATGACGCACTGATTTCATAGTCCTTTTTTTTCTCGGATACACTACGAATTTGTTCATCAGACTCAAGCTCTAGGAAATGTCGATGGTGACAAGGAATTCATAGCAGGGGCAAAGGGGTGGGAAGGTCTCGCGTCAGTGCCCAAGTTTGAGACCCGTCGGACACTTACCACTTCTTTGATCATTCACCATCTCCATATGTATCATCTTCCCTAACGGAGACGAAAGGGCGTTCCGTACTGTGTTATAAGAGTAACAGGGTGCTGAAAACAGTTGGTGATCCACTGAACCGCGTGCAGCTGTTTCCTCCTAGGTTCAAAAAAGCAAAACGGCGTGACGCTACGCGAGCAGGTGTCAGGCACTGCTGCCATTATGCTGCTATATGGTTGCTATTCGATTGCTGGTCGGTAACCAGGAAGCAATTCAATAGCAAATGAACAGCAGCCATATGCATAGTGATTGAAGGATACCAGAACTCTTCTCATTCTACGGATTGTAGCTCGGATGGAATGCCGATCCCTGGAATGTCTGAGGATACGATTCTCGTCTGCAATCTCTAGGACGGCGATATCTGCACCATCTAAATCTACTCGCACCTCAATTACTCGCCATCTGTAAAACGGCTTTCACAAAAAAGGTCATGAATTTGTCCCAAGAACTCTAATCTGCTTAACTACGTAGATTTATGTGCATGCGATTAGGCTATACCATGGATAGATAGGATAATAGCATCTCGTTCACTCAGTGCCTTTTGGTTTATGAGGAAGGGAAGTGTGCTTGAATCTAGGAAATAGCATGGAATTTTATTGCATCCAAGAGAAAATGACCAATAGATCGCCCATCTTACGAGCGCAGCGCTCTCAGACCTTTGTGAGAAACTTCTGGGCTAGAATTAAGGCAATTTGTACTGAATGCGTATGTCAGCTGCGCGTTAGACGCACGCGTCTATTCGCGGTGGATTTTCCATGAAGAACAGTCAACATGGCATTCATGCCCTGAACAAAAAAAGCACGCAGCTGACGCCAATTCGCACACGCGTGCGTCAGAGCTGCGTCAAAGCTACGATCGAGTTAATCTTTCATCACACTGGCGCACGCGAGTCGCACGCACGCTTCTAGTATGAATTATCCTTTTCGTAATAGCATAACCAAGCAAAAGCGGACGTGAAATGGTAGAAAACGTATGTGGAATTCTCTGTCAGAGGGTCATTTCAAAACCCTCTCGACCCCCCCCCCCCCCCCCCNTCTAGTATGAATTATCCTTTTCGTAATAGCATAACCAAGCAAAAGCGGACGTGAAATGGTAGAAAACGTATGTGGAATTCTCTGTCAGAGGGTCATTTCAAAACCCTCTCGCCCCCCCCCCCCCTCCCCTACCCTAGAACAAAGTATATTTTCTGTTCGTGGAAGGAATATGTATACCTTCGGATGGATAACCCGTCGTTTGTGGAAAATCAAGTAGGCTTAAGCTTTTAGGAAACAATGAATAGCTCAGCTATAGATGCTGACTATGGTCCTTAGGCAATATAATACTTTCACGTTCTGCATCTCCTTTGATCACGTAGTCTATAGGATGAAAAATAACTCCAAGCATTGATAACTTCTCATATGGTTAACTTTTCGTAACTCCTAGTTGGGATTGTGAGTGATCCTTTGTCATCTTATCCTGAGATTCATGAACGTACAACCGGGCAAAACCGGATCAGGAGACTGTCGACACCAGCGAAAGTTGCAGCGGTGGTTCGAGGAACCCAACGCTCGGCTGTGCCATGCAAGTCGAGTTACGATGTTTCACATTTTGACTTACTCTGGCTACCGATACATCGATAAGGCAACACATAGAAGTTAAACAAGCATCAGCGATCACACGTTGTGTCGTACGTACATGAATACAGTGTTAGTACCCATAATTTACTTCCATCAAACGTATCTGCAACACACATACCTACAGCTCTGACCTGTTAGTTATCCTAACACACATACCTAAGTAAAAAAAATGGAGGAATAGGGGTAAAATAGAGTTGGGTGTAGGCACTTGGTACTGCTCGATAATATGGCCTGTCCTACACGTTCTGACGTGTTTGCAATTCAGGTAACTACTGTACGTAAGGATAGCTAACAAGTCAGAGCATTCTGAACGTGTTAGCTAACAAGTCAAAACGTGTAGGACAGGCCAAGTTATCGACTTTTTTCAGGTGCGCCCTCCCAACTCCATTTTGTCCGACGACCAGTGAGCCTGAAACCCTACCATCATGCCTACGAGGGTCGGCCAGGAGAACAATCAGCGAACGCCACGGTGCTCGTCGCATACAGGCAGGTGCAATAATGCGAGGTATTCCGGTAGCGCTACCTCGCTTACGGCCCAGTATGATCGGCATCATAGTATCATCGGCTTCCGGAACTAGTGATCCAGCGACTATTGGAATCGATATTTCCAGCGAAGAGACGGCTAGGCGATGTGGTTGTAGCAGCGAAGACTGACTGAGTGACTGAGCGTTACCCTTCCGTGACGTGGCTAGCGGTGGCAAACGTGTCCATACATGCTTAGCGTGGCAAAACGAATTCGACAGGGCGAAATGCAAACGCCATAGGTTTTTATGAGGTAGATTAGTTAGTTTCCTTAGCCAATGTTTCATGAACCCTAACTAAGGAGTGTAACTCTTTGAGGCGCTAACCAATCAGAGCTTTAGGAGTCTGCCGGTTCCCCGCTCACAATTTGCCTCAGATTCCCTGCTCTTAGGGGCCAGGTGTCCTTTAGTTCAGTTTCACCATGCCTTACATAAATGCCGCGAACTTTTCCTGATGTTCGTTCTATTCCCATGAAGTCCACGCGGATTAAAAACAGCCTCATTGAACAATGCGAGTGTAGCGATACGATTAATCGGCGTCGTATCTTGGCAACCACGTTCTCTCTCCACATACACATCTAGAGCCGACTCGGATTAATCAGACCGTCAGTGATATCGATAGCTGCACTACACAAAGCTGACTTCAGACGCGAGTTTTTGCGTCGTTCGCGCTGCTGTCGATGATTTCGTTTTCTCACGGACTTTTTTCGTGGAGCTTGCAGGCAAACTTCTTTCATGTGTCTCACGTTCTCTGGAAAGGAATCAGAGTGTGCGGCGCTTGAGTGGCTAGGGCAAATTTAAGGAACCTTGCATGGATCCTGTGCATTCTATGAACCACATTGTTTCGTATATGTGTTGGAGACTCACGTACTTTATGTCTTTAGTGGTTAGCTTTGCACTGATGCATTTGTTAAACCTTAAGGGTACCAACTACCATTAAATCGCGTTCTCATGAGCTAACAAACATGCAAAATACGAATATCATAAAATGTTGAGAAAAATAAATGAAATAAAGTGAAATATAGAACCACAATTATGTTGAGGAAATCGTTATCGTTTTTATTCATTTCTTTCTTTCTTATTTGGCTTGTGTACTGCATTCGTGGAAGTAGAACACCTAGAATCGAATGAACAAAGTAAAAGTTAAGTAAAGTTAGTAAAGTTAAGTTGATCTACGCATCTAAATTGTGAACTTTGGATAAATTGTAAACTTATACTGTAAACTTTAAAATAAATAAATAAATTTTAAACTCTGAAATCCTTCCTACGTTTGTTCCATATTTGTCCTGTTCTTTCTCCTTCGAACCTTTGAATTCTCGACTTATTCGAAACCGAATTTTCGAATTCGAATATATCCAGCGCATTATTAAACCCCGAGTAGACATAGTAACGGCTTCTTAAGAAATGTTCATTGAAAACTTCCATAGGCGGACCAGGTCCTTTGGAGCAAGACCTTCATTCCGACATTTCAGGCAACTTATTGGTGATGACTGCTAATTTCTGCTTTGAAAATACATTTTGAAAGGCCTAATTGTACTCTATTTCGTTTTTTTTTGTAAAATTCCACAGTACTTCATAACGCTCAAAATGTTTGAAATTCATTTCTCATTCCTTCTCATTTCCTTCCCTTTTGCTCCTACCTATTTTTTTTCATGGAACACTTCTTACAGTTTGTTTCGAACGCGACGATATTTGAGCATTCGTTCTTAATGCCTGCCTTTCTCGCCACCCTCTCCAATCACTGCGCTCTTTCTCGCAATCTTTTTCTTTCTGGCTCTTCTCCGACTATCGTCCGCTATGGAACAGACTATAGAAAAGTACAAGAAACATAAACATTTTTCTTGGTTATGTGATTCTATGGAGAGATGAGAGGATATTCCTTGAAGAATTGTGATATACCGCTTCGTATGAAATGGACGAGTTTTCCGAAAAAAAAAAACTCGGTATTCACCAGAGCAGCTCAAAAGATAGAATTACTAGGATAAACCACATTCTCGGAGAACTCATCCATTCCCAGTAGAGTAGGGATCAGATAATGGGGCCTCTAACGAGACGGCTGCTGAAGAAGAAGAACTCGTCCAACTTGCGTGAACTAAAAAATACGAACCATCCTGGGAAAAGTCCATGAATCCTCTGAAGAGTTTCTTATTTCCTAGATCTCCTAACGCTCATAGGAAGCTTATTGGCACACTAATTTACCCATCGTGAGCACAGGCGTCAACGCTTCTACCCTGGGTAATCTCATTGATGCATACAGGCCCAGCAAGATGACGTTCCTAGACTGATTCCTATGGTGAGTGAACGGATTCTTGACCGAAGGGGTATTCCCGCCCGGTTTACCTAAATAATGATTGTTCTAATTGTTGGTTGTTGTCAGAGTAATGACCACAAAGACAATAGTGATCATAGGTATGTAATTAGAACGTCAAATATTGTGTCATGTAGAAATAATGGGGAGCGTGGGAAATTTTTCAGAATCCCACATAAAACACATATACTGCTCAGATATTATATTTTCATGGACCCCACACCACCATCACTGTTCTGCCTGTCTGTCTCCATCATGTCACTGCTGCTTTCTCTCTTGAATCACATTCAGGAACGATCTATTCCACACATTTGCAATGGTAATTGGATGTGGTTTTCACGTTGTGTTAGGCAGACCTTTGGCTAATGGAATGCCCTTTTGGAAATGTGATGTGGCGAAAAGGTGTTTGATCCAGAAAACATGGGATCAAAGCATTCTGAAAACTTTCCTTGCGCACTTTGTTGGTTCCTATGGCTTCGGCCTTCTGCTTTTTATGAACTCCGAGAAAAGAGCAAAAATCTGCTGGAAATGCTGAATGATTTTTTTTTTCAAAGAAATATTTTATGTTTGAGCTGAGTTACTCAACTTGGGAATCGCGACCAATCAACGGCCGTCATTTTTGAGACAATCTATTAATTTACTGAAACTTACGAACTCGTACCAAAAGTGAGTGAAATGCGCCAAAGGTACAGTGTGTTTTACAGCGGGGAATAGTAGTGAAGATATTAGAGAAAAGGGGAAGGCGAGAAATAGGGTCGTATTCGGAGAGGCAGGAGAGAAAGAGTCATCGAAGCAGACTATAGCAACACCAAATTTTTCAAAATACTCTCATTTGGATTGCTCAAATGTCGGAAAAGCTCCTGGATTTTCCGGATCCTAGATTTTTTCCAGATTTCACAAATTATTGGATTTTCCCGGATTCCTGATTTTTTTCCAGATTTTACAAGTTCCTGGATTTCCCGGATACCTGATTTATTTTCGGATTTCACAAGCTCCTGGATTTTTCCGGATCACCTGCAGCCAGTTGCTTGTTGAATTTATCCTTTTTTTGAGTTTTTTTCCTCCTTTTCATCAATACGGTTATATTTCACTTCTTTTCTGAGTCCAGGAAAAGTCTGGATCCTCAACTTTTCCCAAAAAAAATCTTACTCGTTTTCCATATGAGGCTTATGGATCCATCATCTGCAAGAACAGCCGACGTGTGAAATTTCAAAATTAATAGCATGGAAACAAAGTGGACGAGTTGTCACGTTCCTGCTCCACATCCCTTTCCAAGAACTCTTTGTAATTTTCATTACATTTGCTGTTATTTTCTGCAGCTGCACTTCTATGATTTGTGTTTTCGCTGGAAACCTTCTCACATGTACGCTCTCAAGCTGATTAAGTTAGTTCACGTCACCTTATTAACTTTTCTGGGAAAAACCAATCATATTAGGACGGCTGCCATTGGCTTCTGGCCTATCCTGGGTGTTCCCCACGGTTCGATTTTGGATTTGCGGTGTTGCACAGCGCGGAAACCCTTGGGGTGAAGCCTTTTTTAATAATCGGGAGTGTTTTACTTTTCAGTGGCAGGGTCTTGAAGCATGGTACCATTGCCATAACAGTTTATACTTAATTTTAGGATCACATCCGGAAAAAAATTAAAATTTTCTCAGTGAAGTTTACATCCCAGCATCCGTCAGCCAGGAATTCATAACTATGCTACCCAAAACTCCTTTTTATATCGACTTTTTTCTCTTCGAAGATGCCATTCAAATGCCAATCCATGTTGTCTGTTTTGTTCGTCCGTCCATCTCCTCAACGCGCGCCGAAAACACTAGCCAAAGATTCCCGATGAATAGCAGTGATTGCTCCGAAGATGACGAGGGCGAGATTTCTGGACCGCCTCTGCGGATTATTCACTACGAGTGGCTGACCTACACCCACCCAGTTATGCTTATACATATTTGGCACTGGGTTGCATTCAGCACCTTCAAAGCCGTACCTCATTTTTGGGACGGGGGCGAACGCAGAAGGGCAGGGGCTGCGTGCGTCATTGAGATCATTTGGTATATTTCAGAGCAAATTATGCATTAGATATGCTCAAATTCGAACATTCGATTTCGAATAAGTTGAAATCTCGCATTTACCCAAAAAAGGCAGAATTTTTTGTGAGGAAGTATAGGAAAAAGTCGAAGATTTTCTGTTCTTTCTCCTTTCGAAGTTCTTGGATCGGGTTCTGAATTGATAATTAATGTAGCTGAATTATTCCATTTTTATTCGGTCTCGTTTTAGTATATTACCCAGGGTAAAAGTATTTTACTCAGGATAAACTTGCTAACACTACCCGAAATTAAAAAGCGCTAACAAAGGCCCAACCCGTTTACCCTGGGTAATCTCAATTATGCATCCAGGCCCAGGATGCATTATTGGAATTGCGTTGGGTAATCTTATAGTAATGGTCATAATCAAGCAGCTGGGTTTAAGCAAGGTTACGTGTGGGTAAGCATATTAACGGGTGCCAAATGAACGGTAAATCTGGGTAAAAATATATTTCTTTGCGTAAACCTGAACACCTTCAAACTTACTCATAGTTATTAAGGGGTCGATGCGTTTACCCTGGCTAACCCCAACAACGCGTCCAGGCACAGGATGCATCCCTGAAAGGTTAGGTAATCCCATAACCACGGATGTCATTCCGTATAGGTAGCAGCTGGGTATGGCCAGCGTCAAGTATGGGTAAACATGTAGATGGGTGCCAAGTACACGGTAAGATTGGATACGAAGTCCACAGTGGCGGACGCAAGGGGGGCGATGGGTGGCTTCGGTTAATGCTGCA
>JARK01001651.1:166065-192230 GCA_000688135.1 Ancylostoma ceylanicum
GGGGGGGGGGGGGAAGGGGGGGGGGGGGGGGGAATGAAGGGGAAAAATTGATGGAATGTCCACCAATTAAGGGACTTGTGCGTGGATGCATCATTGAGATTACCCATGGTAAATGTGTCGACGCCCTTCTCAACACTAGGTAAATTAGGGTTTGGGTTTGCCAACATGTTTACTCTGGGTAATCTCAATGTTGCATGCGACTTCTGCACGGTTACACTTTTCGAAGAAAAAATATTAAAGTACGGTTCTAAATCCACATTTCACTTGAAAAATATTTACAAAAACAAGAAATCGAGGAAAAGGCAATGCAATTTTTTGGCTATTTTATGGAGAAGTTTCGAAAAATCTAATTGAGAATCATATAAGAAAAAAATAAGTTTGCTGTTCTACCGGGTTTATGCTTCTCTATTACCATGTATATTTGAATTTTTAAATACATGCTCAAATATTCGTTTGGATGAGTACTCCAGTGTAAATTAATCATTCTCTAGGACGCTCCTACTATGAAATTTGGATAGATTCCCAGACAACTTTTTCCATACGGAGGCTAAAATTACCTGCAAAAGGCAAAATCTCAAGCAAATTTCTCTCCGAGACGCCTAGCACAGCCATCGTCCCAGCGTGCATTACCTCTATGATACTTTGACTGACTTGTTTCCTGTTCCCGTCGTTGGGTAATCGTTTTCAGAAAAGGCAGTCAGGATTAATGGTCGTAAATTACATCCATCATTCTACACGTAATTGCAGCCAACAACTTTGTTTTGGAGTGAATATTGCTCGATAAGCGTTATTCTGGCGCACATATCCTTGTTCGCCTCAGGGATTTCCTCCGCAGTAGCCAGAGAAGTAGCGGAATTCCAGGACATTGATGTAGTTACAATAACATTGTTTCGGTTCACTTAATTATGCTCTAGGCAACCTTATTTGTTCGGAATAGAGGAAGTGGACAAACTTCCTGCACATTAATTATATTTGGAGCCCTGCCAGTATAAGTACATATAAGGGAATTGTTCCATTTACTCTTACTCCAGCGTCTGAATCACCTTTCAAAGAACCAGCAGTATGCAGGATTCCGAAAATTGCTTTGAACGACGCTTTCGTAGAGAAGGTAATAAGTAATAAGAATAAGCCCACTATGATATAAACTCTTTATCAAACTGCTGCGTTAGGATTCATGGATGCAAAACCAAGCGAAACCAGGTTAGCAAACCAACTTTTGCGTCCTGCGTCTCTCAACGTTACGTACTCTTTGAGATAACCAACCACGCCAGCCATCGTTGGTTTGCATGGCTCGCGTTTCATGAATCCAGGCCAGGGTTGTCCGCTATGGACCTTTGCCTAACATGCCATACCTTCTTTCTTCCCTCGATAAGAGGTTTAGCCCCCAGAAACAGTTATGTATTCTAACGCCTACGCAGTGAACGTTAAACGTTACATTGGCTTGATCATAATTCCACTTCCAACTTTCAAAAACTGCTCACCCTAGGTAAAAATATGGCAAGAATTAGAGCTCAAATGAATTTAGCCTTCCAGCATTCTCTTGTCTTCTTTTCGGATATAAAATACTTCATTCTGGTCATTTACACAATGATCTCCCTTTTCTGATCCAGAGGTCACATGAATCATTGAGATTACCTTGGGTAGGCGTACTAATTCCCTACAAAATTTACTGATCGTTAACACGTTACCCTGCATGTGCACCCTGGGTAATGTTAGCGATGCTTCCAAACCCGAGGTCCGGAGCATCACTGGAAGTATGGATAAACCTATTATATAATCATGGCTATGATCACTTATGCGACGCAGCTGGGTATAGGCAACGTCATATATGGGTAAATACGTTCATGGGTGTCATGTAAGTGATGAATCAGGATGTGTTAACACTTTCACCATACCATGGGCACTGATGCAACACTGAAACTACCCAGAGTGAGGGTATTCACGCCCGTGGTAACAATGGATAAATGTAAGAAGTGTCAACATGTTTATTCTTTTCTTTTCTTTCCACGCTCTTCGGGTTGAATGAAAGAGCCTAGCCCTACTTGCTCCAGGCTTACCAAGGCGCGTATAAATTTTGGGACCAGGATCTTGGATGGGGATTCGTTCCACCATTTGTGGCAAAAGATCTCCATCATATTCTGTCATCACATGACCTTTTCTTGGTAGTCTGGAAGCGGAATCCGCCTGCTATCTCGTTAGCTTATTTCTAGCACACCTATGCCTACACACATAGAAATTTTTGAACACAA
Source organism: Ancylostoma ceylanicum (assembly GCA_000688135.1). Lineage (NCBI taxonomy): Eukaryota > Metazoa > Nematoda > Chromadorea > Rhabditida > Ancylostomatidae > Ancylostoma > Ancylostoma ceylanicum. Next base: position 168,315 of record JARK01001651.1, read on the forward strand.
TAATTATTGAAATAGAATAAATAAATGAATGTCAATAAATTATCTCAGCTTTGAGCTGCATTTCATACCTTAAAATGACTCAAAAACGGTCATTGTACTTGAAAGGTGCTAGCGGCAGCTACTGAAAAAATGATAGTAAAGAGAAAAGAATGAGAGAGGAGACGAAAAGGCGTTCTTACAGAAAGGGGTACCGCATGCCCAGAATATTCCGAGAAAAAATTGATCATAAGACTCTTGTTCTCTGTTGGCTCAATTTTCCCCTTGCTTGGAAAAACGCTTTATGGAACATCCATAACGATTTTCTACACCAATTTCAGGAGCTGTAGCCGAGCGAGCGAAGTTGAAATCCTACATTCTACTCGGGTGTCTAGTCATTTTAATACAGGTAGGTAGAGTTTTGTACCCATTTCTTTGAAAATAACAGCAAATATCGTAACAGTCAAGGAGTCCAAACAACAGAGTAATGAGGCAAAGGTTAATGCGTCTGAGGTTTAAGCAGCCAGCTAGCTTTTGATTTTTGTTTAATCATATTACTTGAAAGGGTTTTCTTTATTTTCTTTTATCTCTGTAGAGTTAAGATCGCTAAGGCTCAACTACATTTCCTCTTAGTAGCAAGAGTAAATGGTGAGAATAGAGGATTTTTCAAGGAATTAACTACTCCTTCAGAATAATGGATGTAATAGCCTTAGCATTCCAAGAAAATTTATTAGGTTTGAGTAGGGAATTGTCATGACTACGGTAGAGAAGGGTAAAGATCCTTAATGATTTTCTTTTCCGCTAGACAGCACGGGAATCTTCCCAGGAAATTATGAAGCACTCTCGGGGATCATTGTCTAAGAATTTTAGGGGCACATTCTCAAACCATACCTCCGCCCCCTAAAATTGATTTACATTTTGAATCCATAAATTGGGCGGCCTACTCCCACACGATAAAAAGTTATATTTAGGATCGAATGAGGTGCATATTATAATAGATATGAAAGATGCTTTAACTATCATGTTTTTCATATTTGAAAATTCGATTTTGAATTATATAAAATTTCAGGATTCCAAAAAAGAGCAAGAAGGACCACTATTGAGGATATAAGAATGGGTTAAGGGGCTTCTATTTTATCAGCCTTCGAATTTCTTGGATAAAGTTCTAAATTGATAGATGTATCGATCGGGTTCCTCGATTTCTAATGAAATAATATTAAAGCTCATAGAAATAACATTTAAATACATAAAAATTTGGAAAAGTAGCAACAGTACGATCGCAAAATCGTCTTCTTTAGGCGCTACCGGCTCATTGGGTCTGGGACAGCGAAGGATTCTTCTACAAACTAGGAGTGGTCGACTTTGCTGGATGTTCCGCTGTAAGGCAATCACTTTTTATGACATTGAATTACGAATATGTTGAAGTATTTATTTGAAGAAGCCTTCAGAGCCCATCCGGAGGCGAATTCACAATTTTTCAAAGAGTAAATGAGGTCGGCGGTACGAATGTAATAGAACCAGCATCCACTACTGGTTCATACTCACTACTTCATAGTACAGAGCGCAGAAATAAATGACACAGTAATAGGAGGTCACAGGGAAAAGTGAATTGCTTCGGCGAGTTCCGTCGATGGGCACAACGGCCCCGGGCTTCGGGCGTCCTGCGGGTGGTGGTGGTGGTGATCTGGCGACGGTCGTCCACGCGTTTGGCCAGTTCTCCCTCCAGCTTCGTCCCTCGGCCCTTTGAATGGTCGCGCGATCATCGATTTGCCCTGATTGCATCAAGTAATGGAAACACTCCTCAATCGGCATGGAACTTAGAGTTTTTCGGACTCTCTTACTATCTTTCCCGGCAGCCCTGGAATGTGAGCTAGGTTACCTGACTCATAAAAGCCCTGAACTAAAGATTATCATGTACTCTGCTTTTTTTCAACTTTCTGCACAAAAAATACAAGGAATCATGTGGAGTAAAAATTAGGAAAAACTATTGTGAGTTGATCTTTTCTAGGTCCACATGGTTGGTGGTATTATCGGCTTGATCGCGACAGTTTATCTCAAACCGAGAAGGAATCGCTTCAACGAGGATAGCGTTCATCAGATGAGCTCACCCACGAACGCTCTGCTAGGTAATTCTCAATTTTTTTTTGAACTAGAAATACTCTATTCTCTGTATTCATTTGCATACGTACATAACACATCTGTTCTCCTAAAATCATACAGCTTCCACTGCTTTTCAAACCACAAAAACCACCTAGTACTCTGCTTGCAGTCTCGAATTGTCTCCGTTCCACATATGTAGTTAGCATTCGAAGTCTTTAATCCCCAATTATTTCAAAATATACTTAAATTGGTAAACAACAAACAATTTGCAAAAGTGAATGTGTTTAAGGAACATTCCTTCTCTGGTGGGGATGGTTCGGCATCAATGCTGGATCCGTTTGGGGAATCACAAGTGGAAGATGGAGACTTGGTGCCAGGTAGGAGGATTAGTCATTTTTTCTTCTTGCTCGTTTAGTAGTTTGCTTGGAAACTCTTCAGTCCCTTTATTCGTAAGCTTTCGGCACTTAATGCTTTCTTCAGACCTTGATGCTAACAATTCATTGCTATCTCGTCACAAGCCTACAAATAGGTTAATTGAAAAAGACCTAGAGGCAGGTGGTTAATAAGTCATTTTGACTTCGGTTGCTCTCAGGCAATTGCTGACCTATATATCGATAACTTAGATTAGTGTTTGACAGAATTTAGCATGCTAAAAGAACAAACAAACGACCACAGAAAACAACAACAGAAACATTTTCTTTCTGTCATTTTGTCCGCCAGTGAAATAAAATAAGAGATGAACAGCCACCCATTACTAACATTCTATCATTTTATTTGCCCCAACTTCTCATAGTTAACTGAGACGAATCGCTCGAAAGGCCCCGGATGAATCATTGGAGGGATGAGTAATCTCATCTCCATGGGTAGCAGCTGGTTGTAGATAACGTCGCACATTGATAAATATGTTGATAGGTGCCAGGCAAAAGGTAAATTCGAGTACGTTAACACCTTTACCATGGATAATCTCATCCGGTTCCAAAGCAAACTGATTTTTACCTTAGTACCCGTTCCATTTTGATAGAGCGAATATGTTACAATCTTCGTGGAAACGTTCACGGATCCTGCCATAGCTGACACTCAGACATTACGGAAAGTAAATGAAAGCGTGCTTCTGTATAGCTCATAAGGGTATATAATATATTGACGGTGGATATAGGGAGTTATAGATCAGGCGGATCAGCAGAGAGATCGGTTGATGCGTGCGTCCACGCAGTCATGAAGAATGCACTCCACGAGCGTTTTTTCCTCTACTTGTTGGTGTTATACCAACCCATTCCTCCTATCTTATTGAATAGCAGGAACTAATCAAAATTAAGGACTACATCGTTGAGGAAAAGTTCTTCAATGGCTAGTAATTTAGCCTCATATGCTGCCATTCCTGACAAAGCAAGAGGGGCATTACTGCTCGGTGAAGCAGAGCATTTATGATTTTTTAAGAAATTTTTGAAGATGCTATTTCCTCCAATCCTTGTGTGGGCATTTGGCTTTCCCTATAAGAGAATGACATTTTTTCAGGGCAGCTGTTGCAACAATCATGAGCTCTATTGGAGGTGGTGCTACATCGATAGTGATCAGTTTTGTAAAAACGAAGAAACTACAAGTGAACTTCTTAATTAACGGCATACTATCGTCCATTGTGTCGATCACAGGTTTGAAGTCACTACTCTTGTTGTACATTTATCCAGGAATTCGTTCAAAAGACGTGTTTGCAGCGTTGTGTGCTGTATCGCGTCCTTGGCATGCTCTGATCATTGGCGGCGTCTCATCGGCGTTCTCAATCTCAGTTCTGCCACTGCTCGACCGCTTCAAAGTGGACGATCCTGTTGGTATTGTGCCTATACATCTTACGTCTTCCATATGGGGTATGACAGCTGTTGGGATTTTCTGCGAGAAGGATCGATATCTGGTACGTTCACTAATGCTGCAGTTAGTAGGTTATTGTTTCGTGGAAGCAAAAATCTAAATACTCACCGAAGGTGGTGGTCGAACCGCTTAGATTGATTCGATACTGTAGAACTATGTAGGCCAGTAGAGCTAGATCTGCACATTGCACCACTTCTTCAAATTCTTCCACCTTTTTTTCCTGGGCAAGCCCAGGGAAAACGCAGGGTGGTGTTCTATATGGCGGCGTCGCCGATATTGTGGGTACGAGAAAAATTGGAATTAATACTCATCTTCAAATGGACATGCACGAAGGCAAAGGTGGTTCGGATTCATCTGTCAGGACAGACATAGAGGACAGACTGGCTCATGCTCTACCATAGCTCCTGCATCGAGACTATAGAAATCTCTCATTGACGCCACCCTTATTTGTTTGGAAGGAACAGTATTTAGCACGAATGTTCACAAAAGGCAGAAAAGGCTTCATATCCAATTCGGAGCCACGTCTCGGAAAATGATAGTGAGCCGCCACTCCCGATAAAGTACGGAGTACATCTACAAGGGCAGTTAATCCGCAGATAGCAGAGGGGCTTCGATGTGTTCTTATGGCGGTCTAAAGATAGATTTCTTGGACGGCAGGAATACCCGCTGTTAATAGTACAAGACTGAGTCCTGGTACAGAGGCCGGGAAGGATCCAGTATGACGGAAAATATCCTCGTTCACAGATTTGGGTTGATCAAGGGCGCAGTCTCAACAGGCTTTGTACCGAGATCTAGAGTGGGATCGCGAGGACGAAAAAGGTCTGTAAGAAGGCTGCTTGTACTCTGAGCAGCAGTAGAAGCAATTGGATCGATGAAGTTTGGTTGCAACAGATATTTTGCATGCTTCGACCATTCAAAGGATTCAATGGACCCTCCCTGCGCAGTCCAAACTCAACGGATTGGCATGAAATTCTCGGAGAAACAAGAAGTATGGAGGTTCTGAAGGTTTCTAGAGGAACAACATAAACTTCCATACCAAGATATAGAGACGAAAGGTATATGAGCGGAATGCCAACCTTCTGCTCTGTGAGATCCTTCTAAAAATACAAGTGAACTCCACATTCAATGAGTTCTCTTGATATTTGCAATTTGTGGAGATCTAACGGGATAATAGAAATCTTTGAAAAGTTAGGCAAATTCGCCGTTCCGCGCAAAGGATATATACGAGGAGGACCTCAGGTCTTCCTCAAGGTCTTCCCGGTGGAGTTACAACAAATGATGACCATACTCTTTTTCAGTCTACGTAGGTTTTGGGACAAATTGCAAGTACTTCTCCTGTGTCTTTGGCCACATAATTTTGGAGAGAATACATAAGTTATGCACTTCACAGAACAGAAGGCCATGAATATTGGGGTGGTACGCGTTATGATAAGCGACATCGACAGGCCGGCTCAAGGAATGAAAGGTGTGGAAGATTTTAGTCACCGGATGGCATTCACCACAGTTATTTCATAATCCTTTTCTACAATTATGTTTGTTTTCCGTCAAGGTGTTGTGGTTTGCCGACATGTTGGTGGTTGTGTTTCCTGTGTGATTAACTTCCTTGTCGCTCCTCTCCATTTTTATTTTTGGACTGTATTGTTGTTTGGCTATGTTGCGTTCACTCAGTTTTCCATATATTACAGGTGTCGAAAATCGGGAAGTGGGTGTGATCTGGAGGAACTTTTCCACTCACCAGTTTCGAATGTACTTTTTGTGCTCCTCACCTTCATTTTACTACTTTTCTCTTTCTTTTTGACATCTCCCTCTCATTGTCTGTCTTTGCTTGGGTTATATTGCTTGAGTAAGATGATCTCATGCAAAGTCAAAGTGGAAATGCAGAGTGCTGCATACTACGTTGTTGTTGAGGTATCGATATCCCTCGAAAAGTGTAGCGATCTCGCTGCAGACGAGCAGGTACGACGCGTTCTTGGTGCGTATCGATTGAAGGCGCGTCGTTGCCGCTGTCGCCGTAGGAACCAACTCGATGCGAATCAAAATCAGTGCCGCTGCAGCAATCGAAATCGCTATACATTTCGAGAAGTATAGCAGCAGTGACTCACGTCCCCGGAACCATGAGAAATAATTTTCTCTAGGCTGTGTCCAATCAAAACTTTAGACGCATTCTCAGAAGGTTTCGGTGTCGTGAGTGTAAGATAACTGACTGCTTCTGAGTTTTTGCTGTCCCTCTTATTATGTTCTCGATCTCGTACAGTATAGTATCTTTTGTTTTGTTAGAGTTGTTGTGCTTGTTAGCAACATTCCGTCCGCTCCTATTTACATCACGAACTGAATACTACCGTAGTGCAAACTGCAGGAAACCCTCGCGTTTTCCCTATATCTGGGTCACTGGCCTGGTTCGGGAAGTGGAAAGCAATTGAGGAACGCGTGCACTTGTCCGAGACCTTCACAACTGGAGCCCACCGAGATGGGAGACGAAGAGTGGTGGGAGGGTGTGGGGAGGCTACTCTCCCACGCGACAAGTCAATCCAATCAGCAACGATATGAGTTGATCATCACGGTGCCCCATCTACCGTATTCAGTCTGAAGCTCTATCAACCCCCTTTCTTCCGTTCCTCCGAAGATCCTCACTCAACAAGAGGCGCCCGAAATTTTGGCGACGTCAGATCGGGGACGGCCGTTTTCTTCGAGCCGTAGCTGCGGAGTTTTGTGAAAAACACGTTCAACCGCTGAGAGAAAGATGCAAGGAGATCAATGATACTGAATAACGGAAAAAGAAAAAGAAAATTATACTCAATTTCCGTATCATTCCTTCTACTGGAAGGAAATTAGATGAAAATGGAGCCTTCTCCGGAACTCATCTCCAGTCAATGAAGGTCATACAAATAAGGCTCTCAGGATGTAGAGTCAGAGTAATTATTAGTACCTGCGATAAAAAGTTGTGAACTGGGAAGTGGAACAAACTGCTTCACCTTTCTCGGGCTTTCAAACCGTCGATCTACGTCATCAATTGAAAACCGTCAGGATCGAGGAGCTGTTGAAGAAGGAAGAAAACTCACAAGATTGGCAACTAACAGGCTGGTCCATCCACCATCGGTGGTCTTGACCATTTTACACGGATCATTCTTATCAGGATCAAAATCGAAGCTGTCATCAGTGACGGTACTCACAGACGCTCTGTGAAACGTCCTAAGTTTTCTGCTGATCCACATTGGAGGTGTCGTTCGAGTGAACTATCTCGTTACCTCTGATATTACCTGTCTTCGTTATCTGAGACGAGTTTCTAGGGGGAGGCACTCCTTTTCTTGCATATGGAACTGGTCCATTTTGGTAGGGCGGATAGATCACAATCTTTCCGGGAATGTTCATTAATCTCGCCAGAATGCGACCAACATCAGCAACAATAATAATAACAATAACAACATAATTGTAGCATCATGAATTCATAATCAGGCGCCAGGATCTCTACATGGACTTGCCAAAATACGTAAATCTTTCTGATCTGACTAATGGAGAACGAAAAAAAGCTTTTGACCCCTTAATTGCTTTAACGCAAGAAAACCCAGTGTTTAGCTAATTCCTTCTACCAAACTGATCTGATCTTGAATAAGCAAACCCTTGGGAGATTTTGTGGAACACTGTGGCGAAGAAGTCTATGTAAAAACTAGAAGAGGGTGCATTCTCCCAACAATGCTGCAAGAAATTCCACCTCATCATGTAGCAAACTCAATGTCCGGGTATGGGTTCCCTGAATGATGAAATGCGTGAGGAGAAGAAGGCTATACAAAATTCATTGGTTTTCTCCCTTCCTGAACTGGCGTGAGAAATCGTGTAACAAAAATGAATATAGCGATAACGAAAAGTTCTACAACGAGGGACCTTCAATCGGGGTTATGAGTTTCCTAGTGGAACTATTCTGTACTGTTAATAAGTAAACAGTACTGTATTGAATAACAATAATGGTTCTACATATGTCCTAAACGCTCTCACTAATATCGCTGCAGTTTTTGCTCTGAGCAATCTAGAAACCGTGCTAGTGGGGTCGTGGCACATGCCTGTGATTGGCCAAATCTCCCGCTCCCTTTCGCATGAGATGTGATTGGGACGAGAAGAGGTGGGAGATTCGACCAATCGGGCCACGCCCCCTCAATATGACGCTTTACACTCCTTTTCTCCTTTTTCATAAACAGCCGCGCCGCATGCACGTGCCTTGTAGGAAAAATGAGCAGTTTTAACATTAGTTCACATCAAAATTGCTACAAAGAATTTCAAGTTTCTTCCAACCGAATCTTTTCAAATTAGAGTGGAATTGCACATTTCTTTAATCAAAAGCGCTACATTTCCTACTATTGTTTCTCAGTTCGGTCACATCTACGTATTCCAAACATCAATCACCAAACAGGGAAGATTCCTGGAATTTGGAGGCATGAAATCCTTAGAATTAAGAAAGTCCTCCCTGTTTGCTGATTGAGAATACGCGGATGTGACCGAACTGAGAAACGATAGAAATGTAGCGCTACTGGTTTTGCAATTCCACTCTAATTTTCAATGAATAGTTTGGAAGAAACTGAAGTTCATTGTGTAATTTTAATATGTTCCTATATCGGGTTTAGCAAATATATCAAGGCATCAACATTTCTGACCAACAAACAAAACAATACCTCGTGGGAATATGACGAAGGAAAATAAGTCTGGAATTATGAACTCTCTAATGTTTAACTGGAGAGTTTCAAGGACGGCGACAAGGTTTTGGGATGGAAGGTACCCGCACTGGGCCAGTGACGCCATGACCCCATTAAGGATCATCCAAGTCACCACTATTGTAAACTTTGCATGTTGGATTTTAAGTTGTTTCAATAAATTTTTGAGAGGAGTTAGAACTGTCTTGTGTTCCTAAGAAAAAATTTAGCAGAAAATACATTAACAACAACTACCCAACGAAAACAAACAATTTGATGTGTAGCATTCGGATGTGGAGCGGCGTAGCTGGGAAGTGCACGTGGACAAGATTAGTCCATTCATGCAACGGACCTATCGTAGAGCTAAATCGCCTGGTCTCTCAGCGTATAAGGCTCCACACTCGCTGTGTTGTACGCGTCTTCACTTTGAGTAGAGGGTACGCTTGACTTAAACTCAGTGATTCAAAATGGAGTTGTACATAGGATACTTGCCATTCTGAATCAATGTCTCACTGAGAAGTTCCGAGGGAGGTTGTTTACTCTCTTCCTTTTCTCCGTTTAAGAGAAGAAACGAAACTGAGCCTTTTCTTCTCTCTCCTTTTTTTTCTTCTTTGCCATTTTTTATTAGATCAATAGTCTTACCTGTCGTTGCGTTTGCTGGATTGTGCGATATGGATAGCACTTCACATGGCTTTTTTGAGATAGTTTTTTTCACTTCCATTGAAATTCTCCTGTGAAACGGTAGCGCTTAGCTGCCTAGTGTAAGCAATTGCACTTGAGAACACTTGCGTACTATTCGAACATTTCACAATACTCCACATTTGCAAGGAATTCCATGTGTTTGTCCGCACTTTTTGTGGGAAACAAATAATGTAGCCATAAGATCACTACTGCACACAGCTTTAACGAAATTATTCGTAATATAATATTCCTATTTTAGTCTGGAGCTACGAACGGTCTTGCCGGTGTGCTGTATTCAGGGCATTTCACGCTACTGGGTGTTCAACTGCTGTGCACACTAACCATTCTGGTGTACAGTGCCACATTTGGCTTGCTTGTGCTCGTCGTAAGTTTCTCGTCTCACTATTTGTTCTTTTTTACTCTTATTTGTTTGTTTATTCATTACTTATTGTTTCTTTACGTCAAACCTACACTAGCCTACTTCAGCTGATAAGCAAGAGCCCACTTGGATTGAGGGTTACTGATTACGAGGAACAGATTGGTGCTGACGTGATCGAACATGGTCTGGCAGGAACAAACGTGGCTAGATATGTCCTGGAAAAGCCGCTAAGCACCAGGCAAGTGCAGATTTTGCCGACTACTGTGGCTTTATACTCACCGCGCGCGTGCTTGCGTGCGTGCGTCCGAGATCAATGCATCGCGAGGAATCGGTATGGACAAGTACTCGCGGGAAACAGCGCTTGCTAAGTGGATCTAGCGCGACACCTCCATACAGCCGAAAAAAATAGTGATCGAATAGCCAATTAATCTACGTTTGGTTCCTTAGAGCTGCGCGCGCCTACACCCAAGGAGTATGAACAGACCAATTTGCAGCTCGCTCAGCAGCTAAAACATAATGAAAAGAAAAAAAATGAAACAAATGAATAAAAATAAATAAAAGCTGCGTAGCTTCCGAGCAACCTATGAGTGTTTAGGACAACTGAATTCTGACTTTCATTACCTATATCCTTAACATCTATGAGTGAGCGGGAACCCTAGTAATAATTAGGTTCCAAAACTCTCTTTCACTTGGAAAAATGTATTTTCACACACGTATTGCATTCGCGGAGCGCCAGCGACCACGCCAAAAAATCTGCCAATGATGGCAGTGTAGGCCATAGACGCAGAGAGACGCCACGCCCCGGCTTCCACGTCTGCACTCTAACTCTGTGCTTGGTGGACCCTAGTGCTGCAAATGGATTTCCATGTAATTGACGCAGATGTCGCAGTTCAACCCGAGACTTTGTCTATTAAAGGCATCCAATTACTACCCGGAAGAAACAATCTTAAACCAACGCACGATACAATTTGATCCTACATGCAGTAATATTAGTACAAAGCTGTATTCTAGCAGACAGATATTCTGATTTATCATTTAGAACTTTCCAAACTGTAACGAAGGCCATAACAAAATGGAAAATGTTGGCTAAAACGAAGAGCAGATCGAAGAGGATGGAACAGGCACGACAGAAGCGACTCACCGAGGAGCAGGCATTAGCAGCCACCACTACTGGCAATGGAGCAAATGGAAGTAAGTCGACTATTCTGTCTATAGTGTTTCGTATGAGCGCTTCTAAAGATTTGATTTCAGCTGCCATTGCCGGCAACGGTGTCCTGTTGCAACATCGGCGGGTTTCACGGCCTTCTCGGGCAGGAAGTCTGCAGTCGCCACGGCCGTTGCAGTCACCTCGGCCAAATGGCATTAGGCCGCAGGCTGATGTCGAAGCACAAGTGCATGAGGAGTGCTCTAAGCCATCTTCGCACAGGTAATCAGGGGCCACATAATTAACACATCTCGAACGATTTTCCCGTATGCACAAACAGTGGACGTCGATGGCGGTGGCCTTTCCGCGCCCTCGAAAAACACGCAGCGCGACCGCGCCGCTCGAACGGGAATCCTCACCGGGACAACAAACTATGGGGTTTCTCGATAGTTAGTTAACTTTCTTATTAGTCACCATGAAATGTGATGAACAACTATCAGGGAAACCCAGATTCGCCACTGCGGCGACGATTCCATCGTGAGCGGCGCGGTCGCGCTGCGTGCTTTTCGAGGTCCCACTTTATGATGCATATGGTACAGCACCTCATGCTTTCACGTTGAAAACTGCATTTTTTCTCCGACGACCTATTTCCACGACTACCGTGGACGGCGATGACGGTGACCCATCCACGGCCTTGACAAGCACGCCGCGAAACCGCGCCGCGTGCGCCGGAACCGATGCCGTTTGCTGCGATTGTGCTACCTCTCGTTATGGGACATGAAGAAAGTGAAAAGATCACCAAATTAGGGAGAAAAGGGTTTAGATATAGCACACTGACTGCTGACGACAACTATTCCGGCGCGTGCGGCGCGGTTGCGCGGCGTAATTGTCGAGGCTGTGGATGGGTCATCGCCATCGACGCGCACTGTATATTGTTAGTGAATAAAACAACAAATCATACTGGGAACTTCGGAAAACAACAAGTTATTTCTTCTTCCTGCAAGTGTGTACTTGCAGCTGCATTCAGGATATTTTTACTACTTTCAGGTCCACGGTGTCAGCCCAAGCAGACGAGTCCTCGCAGGCAGAATCAGCTGAGAGCAAGGGAGCAGCACCAGCCTCGTCCCGGAACGGCGACTCGCCCGACGATCGCCGCAGCTCACAGCCGTCAAGCTCTTCAACAAGCCTGACGCGTGTTGATCCACGACCATCCACGACGAATCGGCCTGTCACCGCCAGTACCATCGCCATGACTGTCAATCCAGCTCGGTAGGTGCTAGGTAGTCCTAGAATTGGACTGTACCTTCCAACATTGCTGTTTAGGCCGACAATTGGAAAATTTGTGCGATCACCGCAAGCTCGACCGCTGACACCCCCAGATGACGTTAGCATGGACGGAGATGGAGACGAACCAGCCGCCTCCGCTCCAGCACCTGGCAAAAACAACAAAGTCGCCCCAGAATAAGGCTGACGCAAAGTTGAACCTTGTTGAACGATACTCGATTTCGTTACTTGTCTGACGGGTATTTGCTTAGTGTGCCTTCACGGGATATTAAGATGTTCTACATTTTGTTCTCTTTTTTTGCAATATTTGTTGCTATTTTCCGCAGACGGGATCGGCAATTCATAATGCTAATGCTATTTTTTAGTTTCAGAGATGTTGTAAAATATATTTGTGTAAAATTAGCAGATGTTTGAAATAATTGATAAAGATGTAAGAGGAATAAAGCGGGTACGCTTACCGGTTGTTATTAAAATCAAAAAATACTTCACCAGTCGCGACATGCTCGCAAGCGTTGCACCGCCTGTGTCTTGGCACTCTCGTTGTCTGCGCATCCACACATTACATCGGTATTACCTTTCGCGTTCTCCATGAATTCTACGATGTTAGAAGGTGGTACGATCCGGGTTACTGGAGTCTCCTGTGTGGAATCGACATATCGAGTGTGGATTATATTAGTATATTAAAACTAATAGCAAGAAATAAACACAATAGTCCAAAAGTCGGAGGTCGTTAACTCCCTCTCCTCTTTCTCCCGCCTGTCCTTTTCTCTTTCTTCCTCCCTCTCCCTCTCATTGATTCATTGATTCATTGATTCATTTATTCATTCATTCATTCATTCATTCATTCATTCATTCATTCATTCATTCATTCATTCATTCATTCATTCATTCATTCATTCATTCACTCATTCATTCATTCATTCATTCATTCATTCTCTTTCTTGCTTTTTTCTTTCTTTTCTTTCTTACTTTCTTTCTTGCTTGCTTTCTTTCTTTCCTACTTTCTTTCTTTCTCTTTCTCTTTCTCTCTCTGTCTCTCTGTCAATCTCAAACTCATTTCTTTCTTTATTTATTTATTTGTTTCTTTCTCTTTCTCGCTCTCTCGTTCTCTCTCACCCTCTTTCTTAACCTCAAACTCATCCTCATGCTCACCTCTGCCCTCACTCTCCTTCAGTCTCTTTGTTCTCCTGCAATATCTCGCTGTTCTACTCCTTATATCGTGCTTGTATATCCGCAAAGTTATCCATTCAAATTTCAAGCCAAAAATAATTAAATGAACGTGATACATGGGGTTCAAATATTAGAAAGTAGGTGAACACCAAAATGTGAAGAATTCTTCGACAAAAAAGGAGCAATTGTGGTTGACATCATCCAGTTCTTGCGGATTCTCGTTAGAACAAGCTGATAGCCACAGATTTGGAACTAGCCAAAACTTCAGGGACTTCTGAAATTAGCAGTGGGAATCTTGTGAGCAAATTCATGCCATATGTATTCGTCTCCAGACGAAAGCGGATTTATATTGAGCAGTTGGCTGGACAAATCCTGCCAATTCATGCGCCGTCACCACCTTTGCAGATAGGAACCGTTTTCCGGTACTTGATGTGCTCCCTACATTCACAACAGTTCATTACAATTCTCTCAAAAGGGATACACGATGCATTCTTGGAGGACCAGAAGGTGCAAACAATGTAGATTGAGACACGATTGTTCTGAGACACGATTGTTCGAGGGTCGACGTAACCCGTGGAAATCACTGGCTGATTTAACATTCAATCCATAGAAAACTAAAATACATAGATTGCCTATCAAAGTGTCAGAGTAGCTATCAAAATCAGACACAAAACCTGAGCATGAACTAATCCCGAAGTGTAAAACTAGACAACCAATTACGATTTTCTGAGAACGGATTCAAGAACTCCGCACTTGCACTTGCATTCAGGTGTATCAGAATTTAGTATAATTCTTGGATTTCAAGTGCAAGATTTTGCGGTATTCAGATTCCTGAAAGCTGGAGTTCAAACCCTTACCGCCAATACTACCGTGTACATATGTGTCAACGATCGCAATGCGCAGAGTTTTTTTTTCCTGACCGAGCTTTTTCGAAGCACTCCATTGTGCTCACAAACAAGGGTGATAAAGTGCATGAAATAATTCTTTTCTGGGATGCACGGCTCTTCCAACTTCATCAGAACATCGTAGAGGTGGTGAATTCGAATATTTGTGTCCGAATTGCCGGGTAGCCGATGTGACAAGTCCTCACTCCATCCTCGCGGACCCTTTTGATACCAACTCACCCGTACCGGATGGATAGATGGCTCGGTTGCCTCGGAAACAGATTCATAAAAGTCCGTACCAACTCCAGAAACATTGACCAATTTAAAGAGAGTTTTCTCTTCTGCACCGATAAATAATAGTAGTTCTCTGACAGCCGCTGAAAATGTTGAAAAAAAATAATAGCCCGACAGCCTCTGAAATTATCAAAGGACGTCGTCCTTTCATCATTTTTCTATCGCCTTGGGGATAAGATGGAGGAGTTGTGCAAAGAGCGCCTTCACAGTGGATAATTCAGAATGTTTTGAGCATGAATTTGAGACGAAACGAGTTGAGATTTCCTGCTTTTTATCAGAGGCACTTGGGCATTCAGCTACGATTTACGGCGATTTTGGAAACCTACGACTTACTAGAACCAAATTTTTTGAACACACGATCCTGCTCGTGTTGGGACCCGGCTCGGGCGAATAATGGGTATCCTTTTGGAGATATTTCGCTTATCCAACATCAAAAACTCCCTGGGCAGCTAAATGGCCCCTAACCATAAAAAACGAAGTTGCGCCGTATCCGCCGTGGGCTTGCTCCGTTTCTCTCGTCGAGGAGGCACCAGAGAAACCACAGTCGTTCTGCGGTCGCCGACCTCGGCAGTTATCAGCGCTTAGCGTTTGCCGCTAAATTTTCATATGGGTTTGTCTCCCTTCAGATGTCTCATTGATTTACTTAGGTTTTTAATGGATAAGATTTGTGGCTGTCACTGGTAAACTCAACTTTCCTGAAGATTTGTAGGAATGTGTTAATCATTTATCGCAACAGTGAATGTATTTTAAAAAAAAAGGCAGTGACCGATCATTATATTCAAACAGTAGAAGTAGTGACACAACATGCGCTCATGAACTAACCTTAACCGCATTCTCCATGAAAAACTTCTATGAAACAATTAAGTGACTACATTTGATTTCAAAGTGAATTTTGCGGCTAGAAAATGTTATTTGGCTTGAGCGTTACCAAAATATTATCCCTGAATACCAACTTTACTAGATTTCTTTGTTAAAAAATATTGTAAGTTTGAAATATAAAAAAATATAAAAAGAGGCTACGAACTGGAAGCAATTCTTTCGTATTTTGTGTCGCCAACTTAAATTTGTGCTTTCTCTACTAACCTGAAGCTTATGACAAGCTCGCTAAGCATTACAGGTATGGTATTTCGTAAATACAGACCGTCGAAGCAATGGGGTCATGTGGACACTCGAATCTTCAAAGCTATTCTGAAAGCTCGCAACGAAAGGAGGATGCCTGTCTTTCGGGTTCCGGCCGCTGTTAGGGTAATCTTGCTTTCAGACTAGTTCATTTCTGTTCTAGGCTCATTGTAAAGTAATTCTCCCATTTTCAGGCTGCTGGCGTCACTGTTTACGATCCAAACGACCCTTCGTTCTTTACTCCTCTCTTGGGACCAAAGAAGAATCTTCCCGACTTCCGAGAGACACATCCTGCATTCCGGGTTCCTTCTATTGAGGTGAGGTTTAGTTATACAGTTTTCAGTCTTAGTTTGCATCGTCTGCTCTTCATTTTTATCTTTCACAGCTTTCTCTGGCTTATGATTATTCCCATTCTTGCCGGATATTTCCCAGAAATTCAGCTTTAGCTGTACCTAGAGTTATCTAACTGTTTTGCATCACTTCAAGGGTAACACTTATGGAAATTTTAACCTCTAGAACGAGTAGTTTACCATTTAAACAGTTGCGAGGTTTAGTTTCTTTCTGTTGATGCGAAGTTTGAGTCCCAGTTATCCTTTCTAAATGACTCTTCATTTTTTTCATAAGCCATATCACAATCCGTCACCATGTATCGTCAGTGATTCATCGTTTTAATGCGATCCACTCTAGTTACTTTTAATCACTTTTAACCGTTTTTGTAATGCTTAGCCAGGCGAAGTCTGGAATAACCAGACAATAAGGTCCATATATATGCATATATCGTTGAAATTACCCAGGGGTAACGTGCCAACACCTCCCAGACCCATTCATCGTAAGGGCGTCAACACGTTTACTCTGGGTGATCTCAGTGATGCATTCAGTTCCAGGAATTTGTATGTACTCATACGGCCAACTTATTCTTACGATATTCTCTTTGTTGGAGATGTGGGGGTATCTTCTTGAGCCAGGCCTCCCTTCTGTTCATCGTTTAGCATCTATGTCTTCAGGAGCACCCACTGTATCACGAGACAAGCTGTCTGCTTTTTGATGGTAGTACAGCGATGAGCGATGGTATCGCACAAGCAGCCGTACTTTCAAAAGCGATGGTGGTGGAAGGTATGCCAGAAACGGTGCTACATCAAGTTGGCCATCCTGAGATTTCGGAAGAAGCGGTTCGTATCATTTGACGGTTTTTTTTTGTTTCCTTTCCCTGTTTCGATTTTCATTGGTCTGTTGTTGGTTCTATAGTGCTATTACGCAGGGAAACTTCCAGGTGCGTGATGCAATTCTCCATGGTGAAAAGTACGACCCGACTCTCGAGAAGCTTCCACGCCGATTTGATCCTGTTCTTTTCTGGGTCCAACACCCTAGGGTGTATGGTACTCCAGTCATTAAGCGATCGTAAGTTTCTGCTCTTCTTTTGAAACTTCCACATGCTCCACAATCAATATACCTTCTTGCAATGATGAATATTTTGACGATAACAAACGTTAGTGCCATTCCAAAAAAGGTTCTTTTTCAGTAATATCATTCTCAACAATCTCTCTCGGATTGTCCTCTTTGCTGGTTTGCGGAGCGGAAAACTAACTGATCATATGCGGTATGTTGAAACGTTTCTCGCAGAACTTCTGGAATGACTGGTATTTGCGTTTCAGTACTTCCTCAACTTCGAACTGAATTTAAATGACAAGCAGACCATATCAAATGCAAATTAAAATCAGAAAATTCAGGCTTGATCGTGATGAACCACTTTCTGCTATGCTGCCGAGCTTGGGGTCTTTTTCTTCGAGTCCATTTGTTCTTCGATCTCAGCCTCATATTACCTTGCAAGCATCGAAGCCGCAAGCTCCTTGGGCTGATAAAGAACAAGTTGATGAGATGAGGTGCGTCATTTTCCAGTCTTTTTTCTTGTTTCCATGTTTTTTCTCCAACTTTTTTAAATTCTGTTGCACTTAAATATTTTCTTGGCCCTCCACGAATTCCGTGTCATGCACCTACCAATTCTTCGTCACTCATTTCTCCGCAGTAGGTGATGGGAAACAGCCAGGATTCTATTCAACTCTTTCTAACTCATTCCATGCCATGTTTTAATGAGAACGTTGAATTAATTTTAGCTTTCTCATTATAACCAAATCACCAAATAGGTTATCTGTCACCTCACCACCTCGTACCTTCTCTTTCCCATGGTTTTTGGTGAGGCATTTCCATCGATTTTGTGCAAACCCATGTCAGGATAAGTTTTCAAGTTTCTAGATTGTATTGCCACACCAAATAAGTAGAGATTTTTGATCGATCTGTGTCGATTTGTCACCGTTGAACTTCTTCCTACAGCCTACTCTGAAAGAACAAACCAATCTAACCCCATTATCGAACTAATCAAAATCACATTTATTTTTAACGCTTACCATTAAGTGAAGAGAAATACACCCAAAAGAGGAAAATGAGGTTTATTACGACGTTGCTAATGGTGCATCTGTCCTCCGCTCTGTTTAAAACCGTCTACGCACGCTTACCACCCCCTCGCTTAGCGTCCGTCAATCCATTTTGCTCTATAAAACCCTGGGAAAATAGCCAAAGATTCTTTAAAAGGTGCTAACTTATTTTAGCGTCGTATTGGTCGTCTTAGATCAAAACTGAATTGTCCATCCTGGGGAAAGTCCGGGAGAAACGGTTTTCTATTCGCTGTCCTACTGGGGCCTGACGTGCGCGGGTGGTGTAGCCTATTCCACATGCGACGATAGTCGCGTATTCGCGCCTATTAATTGCTTCAAATTTTACTTCGGAACGTAGTATAGGTATCCGATAAGCTTTGAAAACAATGGTTTCTGTGTTGATCAGCGTAGGTTTTGCCATTGTGAAAAACAATATCATTTCCAGCAAACAAGAACTTGCTAGTGTTGAACCGCTATCTCCTCTCATCGATTTGGCATCTGACCATATCTATAACGATACTGCTGTAGTTGCACGGCTACAGTCTTCTTCATCACTTCACACATTGATGTGGTCACGTGAACAAGATCAGAAATATCCATGGACGAAGTGGGTGCATTATTTCACCGCGGCAAATGAATCGAAATAACCCTATGTGATTTTATAGGGAGCAAAACGCTGCAAATGCTGTCCTGCTCACTTTTGGAGCTGCAGTTGCTGAGGCCACACGGAGACAGGCGCCTAGGGATTTGAAGAAGGATCCTGTGGTATATTATCGCTTTATTGCGATGTTTTAGCTACTCTAAATATTTTTTGTTCAGGTCGTCAAAGGAGTGCAACTCGTTGATGGAAAACTGGATATGATTACGTTCCAGCTGAACACTCTGAACTTATCTGCAGAAGACACTACTAAGAATATTGTGTGGGTCGAAAAGGGTGAGTAACTTCACTAAAAGGTTCTGTTCTCGTTGTGTATCCCACGGAATTCTTTTTCAGCCTGCCCATTGTATACGCCAAAGCCATTTTACGAACAGTTGACAGAATTAGCTCACGTTAATATGGATACCTTTAGGAAGTTTGTTGCTTTGTTATGGAATCGGTAATGAGTGGAAATAGATTGTTAGAATAGATTTGTTAGGTCTAAATCTTTGTCTGTTAGGTTTGAATGTTGATAAGCATAAGCAATATTGCTGTTAAAAAATAAAATGTTTTATTTTTATCGAATCTTGTGAGCCTTGGGTGTTGAAACAGACCTTTATTTGAAAAATTTCTTTAAAAATCTGTTGTGCCCTAAAACTTTGTATAGAAAACTGTTTGTGCGTCCATGATTGTATTCTTTCTAACTTTCAAATTAGACACATCGTTTATTGCAGTTTATGTCAGGGGAATTAATTTTACAAAAACACGTGAAGTTTCTCATAAGGCACTTGAACGTGTTTCCGGAACAGTACTGCTCGTTAGACACCAATAGGTGAGCTGAATTTGGTCTTTCTCCCTGGAGGGGTTTTACATTGAAGTTTTCATCTTTAGGGTTACTCTTCTTTTCTTCGCCATATCAGCACTTGACCTCCTCGGGGAGCTAGATCGGCTATTGACGGAGGAGCGAAAGAAATCCATTATTGACTGGATTTACAAGCTTCAGGTTACAAATTCTGGTAGGTTTCCTCGTCAGAATAGTTGTGTTTATCTGTAAACAGGTGCGATAGGGCGCTTATGGGCATGCAGGTTGCCTTTACTGGGAGTTCTTTCGCGATAGTTCCCTGCTCTATGTTGAACTATTGTTCTTGCTGGTGAGTGAAAAGACGCGAAGTGCGCTTTCTAGTCTGTTTTACCAGGCCAATACTACATAGGTGCTGAAACAGGCAGCAAAATAAATAAATAAGTAAATAGAAGCTATGTTGATTACTGGTTTGACTGTTTATAACGACCTTGTAAGTTACCAATGTAAGTTTTGGCTTCCTCCTATAGTTTATTTTGCAATTAACAGGAATTTTAGAGAAACTCTGTAGTTTTTGTAGAACTTTTTATAGAAAAAATCGGCAGATACTGTTTTTCAAAGAAGAGTTTCTCTGCTTTTTTCCGTTGTTCTACCTTCATCAAGTTGCGCCTGAGTCGGTTCTGTGCTATGCAACCATTCTACCCACCATTCGCAGCATTTTTGTTTTTTTTTCTCGTTTCACATAGTTTTATGCATCGTCAGTATTTATTTTATTTTCGTTGAGATTTTGTAGCGCCTTTTTTTGTCATTTTGATGTTTGTGTATTCAGTATATTGTTTTAGTGCTTTTTATGTATGATATTTGAGTCTTCCACCTGTCGTAAATGGCTGCGTTGTACTGCGAACCGAAATTGCGCGATTTCGGTTTGGCCGACCCAGGCTGGCGTGGGTTCGGTGGAATATTGACGGATCCAAGATCTGGATGCTGGATTCCGCAGTATAATTTGGCTGCATTCTGGAAAAGGCCGATCGCACCAGTCATCCCAGGATTTGTGGAACATATTTTTAATCACAGTCATGCTGAGGCAAGTGCTCCTTTCCATCACTTTTAGTTGTCTTCCAAGAATTTTTCGATTTTTGTTTTTTTTTGTATAATTTTGCATTCATTTTATTTTTTCACCAATTTTATGCATCAAGGAATCCACAAAGTGTTGTAACCAAATGATCCTAAAATTTTTACTTATAACGACTTTTTCTGCACGCCTTTCACCTAAAAATTTGTGAGAATTTGTTTACAGATCACTTCACGTCGACCACCCGGAAGCTTCCGTGCCGATCTGGATAGCAATGTCCTACATAACGTCAACTTCCTAGCAGCTGCACGTCGAAGTTCTGAGGTCGTGACACTGTGGAGTGTTTCAGAGGACCTGAAGGGGTATTCGATAAAGGAATCAATAGTACAGGTTGGGCAGTGTCCTATTTATTATTGGTTTTTTCTTTACTTGCTAGTGTTTTTGTGTGCTTTTAGGTGCAAGGAGATGTCACCTTATCAGAGGGAAAATTGATGAATGAGGTCCCCATTGATGATCCCATAATGGAGCTGAGGCTTTGTGAAATGAACAATAGCCAGGTATGGACACGATGTAAGCGTCATCTAAGCCTGGTGGAGCCAAGCTCCGGAGCTGTCACACGGGTTTTCAGGGTATGTTGAGCTAATTTTACTTCTCCATAATATGTGCTGTACTTTCAACCTTTTTCGACCGTAAAGATCAAATATTTGTGGCAGCGAATGTTTCTCGAAATGAGGTTTTCTAGGGCTCAGTACGAAGCTTCGAAGAGTGCAAAACTTTGCCTGGTGATCTTGCCTTGTGTGATATGGCTGGTATGGTGTGGAGTGGTACTGTAGGCACATCATTATCCAGAACAAAGAGGATAGGTACCGAGGCAAAGGTTCGCCTTCCATATTCTCCATTTTCGGGATATTATCTTATCCGGTAATGTTAAGATGATCACGTATTCTGACCATCCGCGCGTTGTATTTGTGTCTACTACTTACGATGTAATGAATCTCGATCTACGGATGGGAAACGCCTCAAATATGCTGGAACTATTCACTGTGCCGGAGTTTGCCAAAAAGGTAGGTTTATACTGTTTTTGCTTTCTTGAAGCCTATATCAATCAAACTGTTACCTCTATGTTTTTTTTTTCTTGCGAAGAGCTTCTCTGGAGCCTCCTTTCATTTGCGTATTATCCAGTTTGACGTCATTACCATCTCTTCTTTTGAGGTCTTACGTGTCGTCGAGCAATCTTGCCTGTTTCGGAGCCTTCATCTTTCAAATTTCTAAGGTTATAAGTGTGGTGGCCATTATAAGAAACCATTCCATAATCGAATACATAGTCGATTTGCTGAAAAGCTCTATTTACCCAAACTCATCTAGCCGTTAGAATCAGAGCGAATCCCCTCCCCCTCCCCCTCCCCTCCCGAATTGTGTCTGAAATTGCTTGTGGATGCATATTCCTGAATACTTCCCTTTTTTGCTTCTCCTCTCATCCATCTGCTCTGTTATCATCCAAAATGAGTACAATGTTCTTCCTAATTCGAATTTCATTCGATTTTATTTCTGTTTCGCAGTAGTGAAGCTGGGATATATAGAGATAACCATACCTTATTCTTCTTCGCTCCTCATCATTTTAATTCCCCATTCTTTCTGCACCTATTTGACGATGTTTGAGAGCAGGTGTATTTTCAGGGCACCGCGGACAGTGCTGTTTACATTCCGGAGGAAGCACAGGAAAGACCACTTATTTGTCATTTGAAGGCACTTCCCAGTCATCCACATAATTTCTACGTAATGACGTCACACAGCGCTTATCTCTGTGATGATCGTTTCCCGAAAAACGCAGTACTAACGCTACCTCATACTATACCGTACGGTGCTCATGTGCTGCAAGCCACTGATCCTGTACCGGATCCTGAAGGGACTGGAGATGTTGTCTCAGTTTATTTCCTTGATCATCTACTGACAGGGATTTGGGTATCGCGGCTGTATAGGCACAGCTGCGACTTGTGGTCATCGATACTTCCAATCCATCAGCTAGAAGACTGTTCGGCCCTTGAGAAATTGGTGAAACCGACTCTGAACAAGGCTCTCCGAAGAAAAATGCGAAATCCTGTGATGGGCATGGCTGTTGTGCAGGGGTTCAAAGACGAATTGGGCAGGCCGGCAGAGTTTTTGCTGAGGGCACTGAACAATGGAAGCGTCTGGTATCAGACTATGCGGTACGGTAAAATGGAGCAAGCCGAATTGAAGAAGTTATGGGTGGCAAGTCGAAGGAGAGCTGAGGTGTCCCTAGAACGAGCTGGGAAAAGCGATCTGTTCACCCAACCACTTCCTAGAAGCATGCGACGTCCAATAGAAGCTCTGTGCACTACTGTCAACCTAGAAGAAATTGAAGGGTGTGCTGTGGAGGTGTCTAAGAAGCCATGGCGCCCCATGCAGAAGAAGGTGTATAAGAAATGCCAGCCACTCGAATTGCTGCCATCATCCGGTGATGCAGTTCTACCACGGGTGATAAATGAGGTTTGGAAAAAAGCAATGGGGATGGCTGACATGCCTGAGGTATGAGGTATGAGCAGTGTTTTTGTTCGATGATTGGACATTTATATGAAATCCCATTTATCCTTTCATTACTTACCCATTCATTACCTGAGGTAAATGAGAATTTGAAGAAGTTCGTGCAGAATCATTGATGTTATGTTAAATATTTTGTTTCTACGCTCTGATTTGTTACTGTATCTTTATTGTGATGTTGCCTTACACTTTTACGGGATACTTGCTACTTTACTGATCTGTATGTTATCGTTGACCAGTAAAAATTTATGCGAAAATGAATATTTGTATTACTGATGTTCTGGAGATTGGCCTTCTTCTCCATCCATGTCTTTTTTCTTTAGTTGCACAAATTAGGTTTGTCATGATCTCAGACGTTTCAGAAAAATGCTGTGGGTTTCGAGGAAGTCTAGGCTTTTCAATGACAGATGATCAAGGAAATCTCCACAGTGTGGCGAACCTCGCACAAACGTACAGGTTTGTTTCTTTTATTCCACGAACCGTGCTAAATAGTGTTTTCTTTTGTTTGTTTGCTCATTTATTCACTTTTTCTGCATTTATTCATGTTTTACGAACTGCTTATTATAATATGTCTCAAACGCGGCGATAGTTTGGTATTCATGCAACTTATCTGCCTTTCTCTTGATGCTTTCCAATTTTTATGCACTTTCCCGCGATATTTTCCCCCTGGCGTCACTGAAGCTATGTGTCGTGGTGGAACAGGCAGTAGAAAGCGAATAATTGTTAAATTGCTGAAAAATATTTCGGGTTACTAGACCCCCTGGAATTGTCGCCTTTTACGGAAAAGTAGCGCAGCTCATTAGTCACTAGTACCTACTCCTTGGAGCGGGGGGGGGGGGAAACAAAA
>JARK01001651.1:192354-216200 GCA_000688135.1 Ancylostoma ceylanicum
GGGGGGGGGGGGAAACAAAACTCTAGATTAGTGGAAATAATCCTCAGATTTCATTCTTTTAGCCACTTTTCGAGAATGCCGACCACTTTTTTGATCTCCAGAGATGATTTAGTTTTATTCGCTTCTAGTATGTACAATTTTAGCAAGAAAATCTATGTTAACCTGACTGATTTGTACATGTATTTGTACTTTAGTGGCCTTCTTTGTTTGGCTATACTGGGCGATGATTTCCAAGGAGTTGACAGAGAGGCCATCCTTGAGTCAGTGAGAGCTTCCCAGAAAGAGGATGGAAGGTGGGATTTTATTTCATGCAGTAACAATATGTATGCTTTACTAAATTCGAAAACTGGAGTAGCTAGGGATGACCTGTAATCTGCCCTAAAGAGTAGAATGTTGTGCTTTTTGCAGTTTCTGGAGTGAGGGACACGGGTCCGAGAGTGACATGCGGTTTGTGTTCTGTGCAGTTGCCATCTGCCATATCCTACAAGACGATTCTCACATAAACTGGTCTGCCCTACGGAGTTTCATACGGGCTAGTCTTAATTATGATGGTGGAATAGGACAAGGTCCTGGAGATGAAAGTCATGGTATGTTCAAGACAATAGATTTTCATACCGTCCTATCATAAGGGTTAGAGCTCTGTTTCAGGTGGATCAACGTTTTGTGCCATAGCATCGTTGTCGCTTTCGAATCGCCTTTGGGACGAATCAGTGCTGTCAAGAAGTGAGATCAGTCGATTAGTGAAGTGGGCTTTATGGAAGCAGGACCAAGGTTTTCATGGAAGAGCTCACAAAGACGATGATAGTTGCTATGCGTTTTGGATAGGTGCCACTCTTGAGGTGATTTTTCCGTTGATTTTTCCAGTTCACATTTTTATCAGATTGCCTCCTATGTTTCTTCGTCTTGGTGGGGTGAAATGTGTTTATAATGACCACTTTCCTCATTTTCTGTTGCTATTTTTGTCCATAGGGCTCGATTGAACCATCAAATTTTCCTTTTTCCACTTTCTCCAGAAAATTTTCTCTGCCATTTCAAAACAATCTCTACTCCAAAGTTAACGGCTTTTATCCATTTGATTTCTCCTCCTTCAGATCTTGAATGCTAATCACTTGCTGGATAAAGAGAAGCTGCGGTCCTTCCTCCTCATTGCCCAACATCAGCCGCTTGGTGGCTTTTGTAAAGTTCCAGATCCAACAGGTTTCCCTGGTGAGTACGACTGGGTATCTCCATGGCTGTTTCTAGGTGTTCCTTTTTACTTACCCAGATTTCTACGTTTTGATCCTTGTTCTTAAAGTGGTTCATTCCAGATCTTCTCCATACCTACTTCTCGTTAGCTGCGTTCTCTTTATTACGAGAGCCAGGTTTCTCCCCCATCCACGCTTCATTAAATGTCTCTCGACACGTATATGAGCATATCTTAAAATTTACGCATTGTCATGTATCGGGTTAGTTTTTTTATTCTCATTTTACATGCACCCAGAATTGATCTAAGTCGTTTACTCAGTTGTTGTTTTGTGTAACTGATGTCATGCTCTGTGTTTATCCGTTTTCAATAAATATACACTGCAATTTTGTTCTTTGATGAATTGGTTTCACCACTTATTTATGCGGTGCAACTTTTTTCTTATTGTTGACTTCACTAGCTTTTTTCCTGTTGTCATGCTGCAGCTGCAGGTTTCTTGCATGGTTATTCTTCCTCCTGCCGATCTCGATCAAGAAGAGGCAGTTTTCCGAGTAGTCACTCACTTGAGGACATTCCACGAGGTCTGCTTTTATTGGATTCTTACTTACTGAAAAAGGAATCAGCAGCTTATGAGCCACTGATGCTGCTAATGAGTCTTGCAAGGATGTTTGTTGTGCGAAACTTAAGCGGAACTTTCCAGACAGCTGATTGCCTCTTCAATAGAATTGCCTCACGCATAGATGAGCTCAATGACAGCTATCAAGGGCTACAATCTAGATTGGAGGTGGTCAATCGTAAGGTCAACGTCTTGAAGAATGTGAGAAAACCGAATTTCTTGTTTTTATTGGATGATGCCTTTTTAAAAAAAGCCTGCTTCTGCTCACCATATAAGTCTCATTTTCTCATCTCTGATTGATTGGTGAGCTATATATCCAACCGCAATCACCAAACCATTGCCTGTATACATTATATTCTATCCAGCCGGATAAGTGCGCTCTGGTTGATGTTATTGGGCTTTTGCATATTCTGCTAGCCAATGAAAACTTGCATGTGTGGATGCATGCATTTTTCTCTTCTTCCTCTCTAGCGCTTGTCCCGTTCGTTGGCGGGTTCCGCTTTCCTGATCTTTCGGCGCATTTCGCTCTATCGTGCGCGTGTTCTGCATGAAAGCCTCCATGCTTTACGTCGAAAATTCTTGTCCGAAGGCTAAAATGCTTGTCCAAAGACATCACGAGTATCCTATACGCACGAATGCTCACAAATTCATACTCTGCAATGCTTCTGCTATTCCTTTTTGAGCATTTTGAACGCTTAAACTCCTTTATTTTTGCGAAAAGAATGCTCCCAAGTTTCAGATGAACACCACTGGAATCTTGACGTGCTTGTCTAGATTTCCATCAGCAGAATACACGCCAGCAAGAGATCTTCTAATACCTGTTGACAAGCATGTTGAGAAACGTAAGTTAACTCACTCTGAGTTTTATGAATTTTTAAGTCGCAGCGGAATTCTCGTGGTTTCAGGTGTTTTCAAGCCAAAATCCCGTCCAAGCGGTGCAGTGGATATGCGACGAGAACTCGAAGATCGGAAGCAATTTTTCCTTCCAAGTCAACTGAATCAACAGAGTTCTAGTAGCGAAGGCTCATCCAAAGGTTATTCTTCAAATTCGCAGTTCGCATCGGTTTTAATGTTGTCTGGTTCAGAAGCAGGAACCCCAAGGAAAGTGGCTGCATTTGCTGACATGTTCTTCAGTGAAACAGATGAATTGACGTTTGGGCAGAAATCGACCAAGAGAAAAATTTCTGCTATTCGAGAAAAAGCAAAGAACGAGTCGACGTGAGTATTGTGTCTGCTTTGTGCTTATGTGTGTTCTCCTTCAACCTAATGGTGCATAAGTCATGCCTGTATAAGGACTTCCGGCAAAGAGAGTGATGTGCTTACATTCATTTGAACGGCGGAACCAAATTTCAGAGGGCTGTTCAGAGATCTAACATCTCATTGTCTGCTATTTTCCCACTCACAACTTTTTCTCTCTTCATATCAATGGTACATTTGTTTCCATGTGAACAAAAAATGTTGTGTGAAAGCCACGGAAATGCTTTTGATGATTGCTCTGAATCATCATGAGTCAAGCCGTCATATTTCAGTGTTAATGGAACTGAAATCGATGCAGCTGCCATACACACAGAGCAGACTCGACTGGTGGATCCTCTGGACTATGTTCCTGAATCTGGTCCTATTGAAGATCTTGATCTGCCAAATATTCTTCCCGACTTGCCAGGTGAACATAATTTTCACTTAAATTGTGCTTAGTGAATGTATCCTCTCTAGGTATTGCGGAAGACCTGACAGTTCTGGATGACATCGTTCCGTCAATATTTCCGGATATTTCACTTCCAGTCGATGAGCCTAGCGCTGTTAGTGTGTCTCATCCACCTACCGAAACAAGTACGTCACGTTTTCATCTTTCCACCAGGGCACAGCACAAGGTGGTCACTAGCGGTTGGGTACTATTAAGTGCAGTAGGACTCAGAATTGGGCTACTAAGTCTGCGTACCAGGGTTCTGTCAGGAGAAGAAGGGAGCGCCAGAAAAGTGTTGTAAGTATTCAATAATGAAGGCGAAGAGTGATGGTTCAACAAGAAACGCGTCTCATTTAGCAAAGATTTAGTGTAATTCGCCTCAAATTCAAGCTGAAACCCTTGAAAAACTAATCGAAGCACAAAACCCTTGGAACCCGCTAGAACTCGTCGGAACTTGTTATCGGACCTGTCAGATACAAGAAATTGTCATTGGAGCACGTTATCTCCCTCAGCCCGAAAATATTTTCAGGAAATTTCTCTAGTTCGGAGGAGCGCTTCAATGCGCTGTCAGCACCAAAAAGTGCGCCTGGGGTGTATCAATTCTCCCCCAAAATTGCATCGTTCGTTTTTGAGAAACCGTCTCCGTTTTTGAAGAAAACCGTCATTAATGGTCAAAAAATGGTCAAAATCCACTTTTTGACCATTAATGAAGGTTTATTCCAAAAACGAAGACTGTTTCTCAAAAACGAAGGATGCCATTTCGGGAGGACACTTGTTGGCAATGTGCGCATCTACATTCAAAATTTCAACATGATTGCTCTCCTACAGGTTGAGCAACACCTGATTATCACTGGAGCGCGCCAGAGTGCAAGGCAAGGATGGAGGAAGTGGTTGAGCGACAGTGACCTTCAGCCGCGATTTTGATGATCCCCCAGCCTGCCTCTCTAAAATCTGCTTGTGTCTAACATCAGCGAACTGTTGACTACACCCTGAATCTGCAGGACACTACTAAGTCTTGCTGGTCAATGACCACCTCGCGCTGTTCCCTGTCTTTCCACATCAGTCGGTTTGCTTGTTTCATAGCTCCAGCTAGTTTAGAAACTCCAGAAGTTCTCAAAGTGGATGAGAACAATGCTACGAACGAGAAAACTATTGAAATACCGGATGTGCCACCGCCTCAGACCCAGCCATCATCATCACCCGAAATTCCCATTCCTCCACCAGCACCTCCTGCTCCTCCTCCGCCGCCACCACCTCCTCCAGCTCTGCTGTTAAGTCCAGTTCCTGACTCTGCCCCAATTCCATCGTTACCACAACCTAATGATAGGTAAGTCATATGTCTTTAGTGTAGCTGCAGTGGTTTGGTGATCTGCTTACGTTTTACATCATTTTTATCCACACTATTTTGAAATTGTAGGGCTGATCTAATGGCAGCCATCCGTGCAGCTGGTGGTGCTGGCAAGGCAAAGTTGAAAAGCGTCAAGAGTTCACGGCGATCAGTCAAGGTATTCACATCTGCAAGTGAAATATGTGGAGTGGAAGTAATGCCAAATACGTTTTTCAGGAAAGCGAATCACTTAGTTCTTCGGCCCTCTCAGACAAGAATTCCTCACCTGGAAACAGTTTGATGGTGTCACTAGCGAAAGCTCTCGAGGCACGAAGAAAAGGTTGGTTTTCACAAGATCTGTGGATACATTGCAGCCAGATTTTTGATAGATATATGATGGTAATTACTCTTGAATGACTTTAATATTAACTTTATCGGATGTTTTCATGCGACTGGTGCTAGTGGTGATGAAGGAAACAGACTTTTCGTAGTATTTCTTAAAATTCCTCCTTGCTGACTTTATTTTGCCTGTAGCGCTGAACTGTGCCAATTTGTGATTTGCCGAGAAAACGTGTTGATTTCGGCAGATTCTGGATTTTTAGCTATTTCTGGGATGAGTCCCAGCGTCCATGGAACAGCGGAAACAATGTCTGGAGGGGCGGAAGCCGCTGGCAGGTCCAACGACGGGTGCAACAGCGGGGATGACGAATGGAAATGAATATAAGATGTTTATTTATCCATAAAATAAAATGTTAGATTTTTTCATCTCTTCCTGTGGGAACACTGGTCCTATCCGAATATTTTCTTCCTGAAAACCACTGTTTCCTTTCCTTTTGAACGTGCTTGATTCGTGGCTGTTTAGTTTTTTTCTTGTTGGCTGAATGCCAACACGTGAAAGTGTTGAGGATATCCACACTCCCAATCCTCTTCCAGCCCGTGGTTAGTTGCTCTACAATTTAACATCTAACAATTATCATGTGAAATATTTGTTTTCCAGGTATATACGGCTTCTCTCTGTATATTTCTTCGTTCTGTTTCTTGATTTTATATACGTTGTGGGCTGTCATTCCATCGCCTCTATTAAATAGGCTAGGTAAGGATTCATTCATTCGATTCGTCCATTCGATTCATTCATTCATTCATTCATTCATTCATTCATTCATTTATCCATTCATTCAAGGTTTAATATGCCAAGGGTTTAGGTATATCTTACGTGCCAGCCAAGTATTGGGTGATTTTGATCCCGTTGTTGATTGTTGTCTTCATAACATCCTTTGTTTTGTCTATATTCGTACTAAATATCTATCGATTCAGAGGCTATAGGATATTTGAGGAAGTTGAGGTGCTTTTTTATCCCGGCTCTCCTTTTGTTTTATAATTTCCCAAACCAACTATTTTAGCCGTCTTTTTTGTCATTTTTAGACAATTGCAAACGATTTTGGCGAACATATCCCTTCCACGGAATCTAAAGGTGCTCGAGGTGCACGAGTAGGGTATTTTTTCCCTGATACTTGTGATTCTTTTTTGAAAAATTACGCTGGATTTGTTTTTAGGGCCACCTAGGATTGTATACAACTCTTGATTGTGACAGGATAAATTTCTGGACGACTGCCGCACCTTAAAAATGCGACCAAACTACGTTGTACAGTTTGTGTTGCGGCGCTTTAAACATGGCAGAATGTTGAAGACCGCCAAAATGGTTTCCAGGGACGGTGTTAGTCGTGGATCTCAGGTGCTACTTTAGATTTAGAGCTTGCCGCTATCTGGCCTTGATTTGATGATGCTATTTCTTTAGGTGGAGCTGATACATAAACGGCTCGCCGCCTTTGAACGTGAACAAAAGAACGTCACAATGAAACAGAATAATAACTTTGTAACAAACTCAATTGCTGCGGAGAATTTGATCAAGTAAGAAACCAGTTATTTACATGGGTTTATAATTAATTTTAAATGGCTCTCCTCCTTGAAATTCCGACCATCTGGATCCACTTTTTGCTTGAAACCACAAGTCATCGAGCAACCCTCGTTCCTCCTGTGGCTGCCACTGCCGCCTACATATACGTATTAACGTTTTAGGACAGATACTGATTATCAGAAGGTCTTGCAACGAAGACTCCTTGATCAGGAATCCCAGAAGCCGCCCCAAATCAAGCCAGAGGATCATGATCTACCCCTTGAGGCTAAACCACTCTCAGAAGACGTCATGCAGGCGGACCATCCTAATTCCGAGAGCGATAGATTCTCTGAAGGTGACTGGTGTTGTACTCTATGGCGTTTTTTTTTTACGAATCAGTTTCTATTAGGAGAATTGTACATGCTATGGCCCTTTGAAATATCATCAAGTGAGATGCCGCCACTCTTGACATGGCTCTCTTCTCTCTTGTTCAAAATGCTGAATTTCTCGTTTTAGGACGTGTTGGCGCCGGTGATAGAGGATATTTTGTTGAGGGTGACGAGTATGTTGATGATTATGTGTTGGGTAGCACGGCACAGTTTCCAGGTGATGAGATCGCGATGTGGGTAGTTTTTATTTTCTTTCAAATTTTTATATTTGGTAGAAAATATTGAAAGCTGGTTGTTAACAATGGATATTTTGTCGCACACACTCTTCATCACTCATTCCCTCACTCACTCATTCTCCCACTCTCTCTTTCTCCTCCTCTCTCATTACGTCTGTTGTCATCAACTTTCGCCCTATCAAAGCTGGATAAATCGGGAATTTAGCATCAGTTTCAAAGAATCTCGCACAAATGAAGCGTGATCTGCACTTATCTGTCGCCAGCTGTTATCGTGTGATCCTATTTTGTAGTTTTATGATACGTTTGTTTTTAATTTTTTCTGTTATAATTTATTTTCATTTTTCCTTTCATTTTTTCAACATCTGAGTTACACATATTGCATCCTTCAATATTCAGGCCATCATACGAAAGATATGGCTCTGAGGATGCTGTAGAACACATTGAATTCCAATTGCCTGGACAGAGCACCCAGGTTCGCTCAAAAGTATCGAGCCACTGGGCAGAGTGGGCGTGGCTAATTAAGACGTTTTAGGGTGAGGAGCAGTTACCTGATGATGATTTTGAGCCATATGACGATCAAGTAATGGAAAGTACAAGCACTGAAAATTTGCACAGAACAGCGATTGAAATAAATGATCGAAAATGTAGTGGATGCGGAGCTCAAATGCATTGTGAGGTTTGTCAATAGTACCCACCCCACTGGGTCACCCTAGGGATTATCGTACTGGGCTAGGATTCATGAACACATAACCAGGAGAAACCAGCTAGCAAACCAGCTTTAATGGTCTGCGTCTCTTAACAATACGTTGTCTATAAGATAACCAATCATCCAATCCATCTTGGCTTGCGTGGTTGTTTTGTGAATCCTAGCCCTGGAAAGTCATAGGAATCAGTCAGTTGCGGTCAAAAAACCTACTTCTAACAAAAAATGTGGGGACAATATAACAGAATTGGTATTCCGTCTGCATTTTCAGGATAGTTCACTTCCTGGATTCCTTCCTGTGGAGCAACTGGAGAAAACCACTCGACGACGAGCTCCTGAGAAAATTCTGTGCCGGCGGTGTCATCTTCTGAAGCACCATAACTTCTTGGTAACTGCTTCCAGGTATTTCTCCATGAGTTTGCCCATTTTTAGTTGAATTTCTAGTTGAACGTGAATGTCTGCGAAGTGGACTACGTGTCGATAATGTCATGCCTACGATTGAACGAAGAAGCTCTTGTACTTTTGGTAGTGGACATTACTGATATACCTGGAAGTATACATCGCCAGTTGCCTCATATTATTGGACCAAGAAAGCCGATGATTGTCATTGGTAATATTTTATACTACAAACAATGAACTCCAAACGGCTGTAGACAAGGGGTGGGAGCGCGGCGCGGCGTTATTGGGCAGAGACACAGGGGTTTTGCATGCTGGCCCTGGTTGTCTGCTTCTGCCAACAGCAGAGCGCCCGTGTCTCTGCCCAAGAACGCCGCGCCGCGGTCCCGCGGTCCCGCCCCTTGTCTGCGGCCGTTTGGAGTTCACTGTAGTTTTCTTGTTCGGGTTTCAAGCCAAAAAATTGTTTTTATATGGCTAATTCAGGCTACTTGTTTTTTTGCTTGATTGATATCGTGTTTTACTAGGTTTTACTTTATTTTGATCTCATTTCGTAGCTATTTTCGAGCTAAAATTGGGAAATTCCATCCTTTCTTGGGTGAAAGACTTGGTCATTCATAGTTACTGCTTCTGGAATTTTTCCATTACTGGGAATATCGCTGCTTCTGTTTGAAGCTTTTTGCTGGAACAAATATTTGATAGAAATCCCTCGCAACTACTTGTACTACCTCTTCATCAGCGTTCTGCCTTGATTTTCAGCTATGATCTGAGATTTTCAGCCAACAAAGTGGATCTTCTGCCGCCAGACGCCCGAACTGGCTACCTGAAAAGATATAAACAAGTTGTAGAGGAAGCAATAGAGGCAGCCGGCTTCCGAAATCAGTTCACTATTCTGCACACCGCCCTTGTTAGTGCAAAGACGGGCTACGGAGTGGAGGACTTGATAACGGTAGGTAAACATGGTTTCTAGAAGTTCCAGGTGGATTGTCGTAGTATTCTTTTTTTTTTTTTGTTCCAGGAAATCTATCTGAAGTACACTTCGGTGAAATTGGATGTACGAAATGATATATACCTTGTTGGTTGTACAAATGCTGGAAAATCGTGAGAATTTTTCGTTTAATGTTTTGGGTCTAGAGCAACAAACTGGGGCAAATTGTTGCTGGTTTAGTAGCCTATTCAATGCCCTACTGCAGTCGGACCTCTGCAAAATTCGAGCTGTCGACCTTGTAGAACGTGCGACGACGTCAGTTTGGCCTGGAACAACGGTATGCTTCCTGAAAGTTTTCGTAGTTTTCTTCAAAATTTGTTTGCTGTTACATAGCATCAGATTAGATTACCCTAGGCCATTCCCCAGCTGTGAGATTACCTCTAGCCATATTTCAGCTGTCCTTGTTGAAGTTCCCTGTCATGCAACCATCCCCCTTCCGTCTAGAACTGCGACGCCGTCGGTTACTTCAGCATAAGGCCTGGCTTCAGAAGGAGATGTATAATAGGTAGTTTTTATTTGTGACCTATGATATTTTTCTTTTTTGTTCTTTATTTTCCACTTTTATTTTTGCTCTCTAGGAAGCTGTTATTGCAACAGAGTGGCGACCCAAGATATGCAGTGTTGTTTGGGACCATCCAGAATACTTTTAAGGTGGTTCTCGAGTTTGATTTTTGTCTTTGATTGTTAATGCAAAAGGCGTTCACAAATGTGGTTCAAAAGTTTTGGAAATTTTTAGGAGAAGGATGATGAATTGCAACCTATAGCGATTAGCCATTTGACAGCAGAGGAAGGTTTAGCAGAGAAGAAGAGGTCAGGAAGGTGAGTGGCTCGTTAATTGTGTCGTAATTACTTGCTATAAAAGTCTGAGGACAAATTTTCTGAATTAACACCTGATTTCGTGATTAATTTCCTATTTTAAAATTTTTTAAAAATAATTTTGCCGCAATGAAGCCATATCTTGAGATTCTGAGGACTGTGACGTGCGCCATAGGGAGGAGCATGTACCGAAACTTTTAGTTTTTGTTTCCTTGGGTAGTAGAGGTTTATTTCTGACAAGGTCCTCGGATAATGTTTGCTCATACGTTTTCCGTTTGTGTGTGTGTTTATGGTGGGACATTTATTATGAGCTACCGTTTTTGAACTCAATTATTTTTTCCCAGTTGGTTAGCGCAATAACTAATTTGGTTTTCAAAAATTCCTAGAAATAGCGCCCTTTTTTGCCTCGGCAATCTGTTTTTTTTTTCAACATTTAACGTCTATTGACACGCGGTTACGCGCGTGCGAAAGAAACAAAACGGATAAAACAGTAAAACCAGTGGATTAGAGCGACAACTATGCATCACATTACGTGGATGAGTGATAAGAGCAACAAACACATAAAAAATTTAAAATGGGGGAGGAGACGCAAAACTCAGTTCAGAAATTTATTTACTAAAGTTTTGAATTGATGAATGCGCGGCGGTATTTAAAACTTTTTACTAATTTACTAATTTTGCCAAGGAGTGAGGGCTCAGCTGCTGTATTTTTCCTTCCTGTACGTGCTCGTAGCTTTGTTTTGGATACTTTGTCCGGAAATGACTATTTCTGTGGGTACGCCGTTATTCGCTCTCTGTTAACTGCCTTTTTTAGTTGGTCTCTGAAAGATCCTATTTTCGAGAAGGGAATGTGGTGCTACGATACACCAGGGACGATAAATGACCAACAGGTGGATTCGTCTATGTTTTCCTGAATAAATTTTGGATTTTTCCTTTTTCAGGAGTCTAAGACTAATTTGTTCTTCTAGGACATAATTTTATTTCATTTCTTGATAATATCGAGCCATTTAGGTACTGAACTTATTTACTCTGGAAGAGTTAATTCACGTACTTCCTCGACGTCTGCTACAGCCACGAACAGCACTTGTACCAGTTGGGCACTCGCTAATCATAGCTGGCGTCGCGCGATTGGATGTCACAGAATGCGTAGGAGCCAGTAGTGTATTGGTAAGTGTTTAGGAGCACTAAAGTTGAAAATCGCTCACTAAGTTGATAACTTCCAGCTTACAACCTTTGTTAGCGATGATCTACCACTTAACTGCATGCCGACTGTTGAAGTGGATGCGTTCCTGAAAGAAAACGTCGGCACAGAAGCGCTTGTAGTTCCGAAAGGGAAAGACAGGCTGTTAAAATGGCCGGATCTCCAAAGTCGAGAATTTGAGTTGCAAGGGGCTGAAGTTGGTGTTATTCTTCCTGAACTTGGACCTTAGTTAGTGGTGAAAGCTCAAATGTAAGGAGGAGGTTTCAGGGAGATGCAGGTGTGGCTGATATTGTTCTGTCGTCGATCGGATGGGTGCTTGTGTCAACTGCAAGTCCGTTGGTTCGTCTTCGATGCTTTACTCCTGGAGCAAAGGGTCTAGCGACGAGAACACCTTTGCTGCCGTATGCAGCGACGTTGCGGGGAAAAAGAATTCCAGGGACAAGATTTTACAAGGTAGTTTATTTTACAAGAAGTTTATGGGTTAATCTATGTTCAGTAATTTTTGCCAGGACCTTCCCATATATGTTGCCTCATTTTACCAATTTGAACTTCTTTTTCTTTGTAGTTAAGAGCGTTTTATGTGCAAAACAAAACTGTGTTTTCTCACTCTTAGGTGGTCGTGAAACCCAGTATACAGAATTATAACCGGGTGGAGCGTGAAACGCCCACATCCTAATTCTCCATACAAATTCTCACCTTGTTGCTAACTCCTTCCCTCGATAAAAATCCGCGAAACATGTTTTTTTTTTTCAAAAATCCGAAAGAGTGAGCTCTCTCACTGATGACTCCTTTTCAGGTCAAGCCGGTAGAGTTTCCTGTGAACGTCCGCCGAATGCAAGCTCTCAAGCGCCAAAGAAAGCGTTCAGATGAACGATTTTAGTTTAGATGTTGTTTCAATCTTCGATTTGTCTGTTGAATGACATAAATATTTGAAATTTTAATCCATTTTCTCGTCTAGGAGCCGTTTTATATCGGTGATTATCTCTACTATGTCAAATAGCGCATTTTACATCCTAATGTTGAGTTGTTCAAACATGGTGCTACATTTTTAGTAATGCTAGAATTCCGCTAATGGACCTCCGCACGCAGACGAAAGATTTAGTGGAGCGACACCCATGGCTTCGTCCGGCAGCCTACGTATTCTCTTTTGTGATCCTGTTGATATGTTTGGGATTCGGGTAAGTTCAGCACATGACTACCTTGTATTTTCTCCTAGTCTGGCGTTGTTGATCAAATATATATATTAGGAGCATAATTTGATTGGGGGGGAGGTCAGAGAAAGAGAGGGAGTTCCGAAATCGTGATTCCCAAATCTTGTCACACCGATGACAAGAAATTTAGGAAATTCTCAAGAATTTCTGGCTTATAATTGTGGCTGATGGCGTGATGCCAGAGAGTAGCTCTGTTATCGGCAGGCAGGAGGCCGACGATCTCCCAGGGTGGCGCGGAGATCTCCGGTCCGGGTAGATCACAAGGAAAAGCGATGGCGGGAAATAGAGGCGTATATAAGGCCAATGTCTGAGGCCTTAGGTCTATTTAGCCAGGAGCCAGCCGGAGTGCCGCAGCCGCCCTCGCCCAGAATATTCCCTACTAAGAAGGTCTGTATTCCGAGAACCATGCCTAAGTAACCCATGGTACTCTCGCAGGACAGAGAGAGAGAGAGAGAGAGAGAGAGAGAGAGAGAGAGAGAGTCGTAAGTGAGGTACTCCATACAGAGAGAGAGAGAGAGAGAGAGAGAGAGAGAGAGAGAGAGTAGCTTTGTGTGCCCAGAGACGGGTGTACGACTATAATAATTTCTTCGTGGACAAGCAATGCAATTTTTCGGCGAGAGCTGTAATTCTATCCCTATGCTATCCTAGCAGCCTTATTTGAATTTTATTTTTCGCTTTTTCTCTGCCTATCTTTTCTCAAAGCTTATGTGTAATGATGTGTGTGCAATGATGATATTTAGGGTGCTGCCAATAGCATGCTGCCTCTTCTCCCTATTTATGGGTGTGAGCATAGCAACATGGATTGCGAATGATTCTAACGGACGGTTTTTGTATCCACTCGTTCATGCTTGGTTCTCAAAATACTACGCGGGGAAGGAGCCACACACAGCTGTTTCTGATGAGGAGCAGCGCTCGTTTAGTTGGAAAGGTAATTTTTTTTGAACCTGAAGTTTTCTTCTGGATAGCTCATTCCTTTTCTGGGAAACGTCAAGCGCTCCTGTCTCTGATGCCTCTCTCTTCTCTACCGATTATGCTTCTGTCTCTGACTTCCCATGTGTTCTCGCAAGACCTGGGTCCGAAAAGGTGCTGAACACCTTTCTGGGGTTGGTGCTCTTTGCTCGGGTGTCTGTCCACCTGAGCTTTGTACTGTGAACTAAAAATGCCATACATCTCATTATCGAATTCGTCATTTGCTATTCGGACCTCTAGTTACTGCACCCTTAGAGTTGTCTCCAATGTCTTGTTCTTGTCAAATCTTTATTCTCAGTAAAGAAAAGCTGTGGCATTTAAATCCATAATCTCCCAAGAGGAGGTCTCCTTGGTCAAATACTTGCAATTTCCCTTATTTCTCTTTGTTTCCACCATTATCTCTGACATTGGTCCTTTTTTTGCTTTTTGGCATGATTAAATACATACAATATGTTACAGAGCTCAAAGTACCTACGTCTGTCAACGACGCTGTTGAAAGTTTGCTCGATCAACTCATAGACACCTACGTCAACAACTGGTATGAGTCCGGAATCAGTAGAGACCGTGACTTCCTCAATGAGATCAGGTACGGGACCCTCATTCTACTAGTAAATCAAGAAAAGTGGAAGGTACTCATCCACTTATTTCTTACTCTCCTATTTCTCAACGTTTTCACATTTTTCTCCATTGGTACATTGAATTGAGTTAGTAAAAGTCTGTTCGGGGTAAATTCGAACGGGTAAGAGGCCGGATCAGATTTTGAGCGCGGTTGCGTCATTGAGACGACCAATGGGGAATTGTTGACCTGCCCAAATTTATCCTTTACCCGACACCCATCGACAAGTTTACCCATAATTGAGGTTATCTGTACCCAGCTAGTGGCCATGGGTAATCGTATGGCTATGAGGTTACCCATTCTACCAATGTTGCGTCCTGGCCCAGGTGCGAGTGAGTTCTCGACGAATAATGTACTCTCACTGTCAGATATCAAATCCGATTTGCGTGCTCGCAGCTCATATCGAAGGCGAAGGCCCTAGGCTTACCAGCAGTTGTTGCCGAAGATGTTATACCAACTGCTGCCCTTCATATGCACAGAATCATAAAGTATGAAGATGATTTGTCAGAGAAGGTGACTTTTACAAATACCATTCTCTTGCCAGTGTCGAAGATATCTTCTCAGGTTCAGGTTTATCCTCGCTCTCGTATGGAAACCTCGATATGTGAGGCTTTTTCTGATTTGCACTTCTGCTTGGGTAGCAGGCAGAATGAGCTGGATTATTTGAGACAGGTAAATTCAGTTACTCATCTGCTGTGTCAGCATCTATGGTTTTTACGAAAAAAAAAACTTGGCTCGGAAACGTTGTATTATAAACCGCACGTTTTTGAGGGGAGAAATTGGATAACGTTAGGTAGAATTTAGGTAAAGTTGAGGAGAAGTTAGGTAAAGGTAAAAATTAACTTGATGTGAGAAAGGTTGGTTTGTAGAGAAACAGTGAACAACATGATTCATATTTTTGTACGATCTGTTGCTGTAATCAGCAAAATTTTTATTTCATTTTGGGTTACCATGAAAGCAAGTCCCAGAAGGTGATCAACTCGGCTTTTTGGAAAAGGTTTTATGGAAAAGCGTTTCACCGATGGGGATTTTAGAATACCTTGTCTACCTTCTGAATATCTCACTACGTTGGGAGACGCTTAGTCATAATCTTTTTGAGCAGGTCCATTCAGGTTGCTGATTTTCTTACCATTAAACTACTCGATGATACTCATCTTGCTGGACGGGCCCATGATGACGATGGTCCTTCAGGTCTTGGCGAAAGGGCAAATATGGTTAGTGTTTGGGTTATTTTTCCTCTGTTTTAAAAAGCTTGAAGGTGCATTCGTTCATCTCTTCACTCTCTTTCCTTTTTGTTGATTGTTTCTGTCACTTATTACTTTTTCCAAAGCTACGATTTTTTAGTCAACATGGCCATCGCAGTCTGTCAGACATTTCCTGCGTGAACTAATTGTGAATGCATTGCTTCTTCCATGCCTGGACTTGATAGCTGACCCGGACACTATTAATCATTTACTAATTATGACGTTTGACGCTCAGAAAGGAGAGGGTGGTGGTGCTGAACAGCTATGCGACTCGAACGTGGGTTTCTTGCCCTTTGTGATGGGGAGATCCTATGTGATTGTGTTTCGTGATCCTACACGATATTTCAGAGGCGAGATGTTTCATTTCTCGGAGGTTTCACGGAAAATGCGACCCAGGTTGTTCCAGATTCTCTGCTGCATCTGAAGCTGAGCGAAGTAAGCTATTGGTTTTAGTAGAGAACTCGATGAGGCTATTTCTCTGCTGTATAGGTTCTACGTGATGCCCGGCAGTACTCAACGTTCCGACTTTATTTGCAAGACACCCGAGGACCTGTAAACGAGCTTTGCTTCCTAGCCGAGGCTTCTCGTATCCACGATAGCATGCAAAGAAAGGTTTGTCCTTTTGGGCTTCTTTTTACCCGTTCCTTTACTCATTAGATCATCCTAACTTGTTCAAGTCAATTTCAAAACATGCTTTCAATTATATTTTAAAGGCTGAATCGTCGAGCCAGATTGCTTACGATATCTGGCAGCTGTTTGGACAATTTGTACACGACAGCGCTCCAGATCGAATTGAATTTGACCCGGAGATTGTGCAGGAATTCAAAGCGGCTGTGGAATGTAACAACCTCCCACTATTAGAGAAAGTGGTGGAAACTGTGAGCCATTAAATTCTTTCACATTTGTTGTTTATTTCAATTCTCTTACTTGTAGTCGTACCAAATCGTATACCAGCGAATGCAGAGCGACCATGTGGTTCCATTCTGTCAATCGGATTCATTTTTGGGGTGAGGGTCTGCTTAAGTTTGTTTGCACGTATGGTCCTACGAATTGATGTATTTAGATATCTTTGTGGTAGTCCTCCTGTTTGTGTAAATGAGCTGATCGACCAGCGATCGATGCCAAGGAAGGCCTCAGTTTCCGGAGGGACTTTTTCTTTTGCTCAGTTCAGGTGGGTTTTCAGATAGAGAGGCATCGTCTTATGTGTCGGTTTTATTTTCAATGCAGTTAATATCCAAACCATAGTATGTTTGTTCTGAAACTATTAATAAACTACTACAAAGGTTTCATGTTTGGGCTATATCTTTTGAAAATATCTAAAAAAATCAGGTACGGAGCATTAAACCCGGGCAAGGGGAGGCAGGGGGATATCCGTGTTCTTGAGTTCTTGGCTTGGATGCATCACTGAGATTACCCAGGGTAAATGTGTTGATATCCGTGTTCAAACTTGTGGGATGTCAAGATCTTGGGTAATCTCAATAATCCATGCGGCCCTAAGATTGGCGGCTGAATGGAGAAAGGGCTGGTGTAGACTGGCCAATACCGCAGCTCTCAGCCACAACCCCAGTCCAGCGCATAGCCTGGAGGCCTACTTGAGATTACCCAGGGTAAATGTGTTGACGTACGTGTTAACGATGGGTAAATTTGGAGGCTGTCAACACTTTTACTCTAGATGATCTCATTTATGCATCGGCTCCTGGGATTGGCAGGGGTACGGGGGTTAGAGCAGGTGGAGACTGGGGAAGACTGCGGATGTCAGCCATGACCGCGGGGCCGCATTCATAATCGAGATTACTCAGGGTAAACGTGTCAGCACCGCACAAATCTGCACACCGTTAGCTTGGGCATCAACACCTTTACCTTGGGTAGTCTCGACGATGCATCCAGGCCCGCGGTCCGGTGCATGGCTCTACATTTATATCGCAAGATTGGTAACCACTTCTGGACTCATCGCCATCATGTGTCTTACTAGTCGCTTTTAAACGCGGTAAAAGTAGTGTTCCAATTTGATTCCAATAGGTAAATAACTTTTATTGTACTAAATAGCTACTTATTGTTCTTAGAAAATTCCAGATCGAGGCTGCGAAAAGCGATAGCGGTGGTTTCTCTGGATGGCTCACTGGATAGCGAAGAATCTCTTGATAATAACCTTGTTGAAGAAGATGACATGATCAGCTGTGAGAGCGCCCTTCCAGAAAGCGGCAGCGATGCGAATTTGGATCGCAATGTACGGATCATAAATGCCTTTGTCTTATTTTTTTCCAGCACTGGCTTATTTTATTACTACAGGACTCGGCATCCTCCCTACAGTCGGGATCGGGCTCATTTTCGCAACTCACCTTGCCATCGATAGATGTGTCAATGACGGGTGACACTGGTAGCATTTCTCCGGCTAGTGGATATTCAGTAACGGTAATTTTATCCAGAGTAAAATTTTTGTATTTTGTGACTTCGTTGAACATAACACTAATTTCAGGATGAGGATGATGTAAGCGCCTCCGCCTCGATCATTGATTGCCCTAGTTCTGAACCTGCTTTTGTAATAGACAAAGAGACTAGAAATATCAATTTGTGGAAAGTAAACGTGAGCAAAATTCAACCAATGAGAGATAACACAACAGGTAATCGGAACAGTACTGTGCAAATTCGGCACTGGACCGCGGTAGTGCTTTCAGGAAGAACTATCTATGTGTACGTTATTGATGTGGAACGTACTGAAGCAAAGGAGAAGGAGACGAAGTCGTGGAGTATCTGCAGGTGAGGATTTTTTTGGAGTCAGGGCTGGTCTATTGTCATGTGAGCGTGAAATGACTGTGTTCATTATCTCTTTTAGCCTTGAATTTGTTAAATAGGGCGGTTCTCTTAATTGACAATGACAATAAAAATCCTACCATATCTCGATTTCAATTGTTTTTTTACTCAATATTCAGGCGGTTCTCAGAATTCTATGTCTTGGAAATGAAACTGCTGGAATTTCATGGTGACTCCCTTCGGTTTACTCTGCTGCCACCGAGGAAGGTCAGTTTCTCAGCGATTCATATAAAACCTGTTAGGAAAGATGCGTGGAACGGTTTGACTTGGATAATGAGCAGAACAATGGGAGAGTCGTAGCTTTAATGGGAAACAACAAGCTTACCCAAAATAATTTGTTGGATCCTGCCTCACCTCCTAACTAGCAATTCATTGTAATCAGTGGCGTAAGAGGCAGAATATTCCAATTTTGCTGGGAAATCTTGTCCAGCTTGGATTAGCGAGATCCTTCACAGTCCTATTGGTCATACTCGGATTCACACGAATACACAAGGATAATTGTTGTTGATGAAGATAACATGATCAGCTGTGAGTGCGCCCATCCAAAAAGCGGCTTTGGATCGAAGTGTACGAACGAGAATTTGGATTTATATTCTAGACACTGCTTTCAGCCTCTCATCACAAGAAATCGCGCTTTCCTGGAGCAACACCGCCTGTTGTTTTCGATGTTCCTGTCCTCGCTTTGTAAACAAGTCAGTTTTCTCGAGAAATTTTCGCTGGATTTTTTATAGGATTTGTTGAGACAAACATATACAAATGTTGAATATTCATTTTCAGAAAATGCTGCATCGATCCGACCTCTTATTTGCCTTCCTTACAAGCTGTGAAGAGTTTCGTTCAAGTCTTCTTTTGAGTGATCTTAATCCTTGGAAGGTGAGAACTTTTTATGGAACTCCATAGAGACAGTGGACATTATTCTAGGACGTGGGGAGACATTTCGGAAGCTATTTGCCTATTCGTTGCGAACAATATCAACCTAGTGAACCACATATCTTTGAAAACTTATAGTTACACGAAGTAGAGTATCGCATATCCTTTATGTGTACGGATAACCTCTCTCTAAAGGTCTCTCGAAATCAAAGGGTTTTTTTGTTACTATTGATTTCTTGTTTGGAGAACTGATGAGTCGAATGGTACTAGATATCCTTTTAGGTTGTGAAGAAAATGCCTAGCAAGCTGGGAAGAGAGAAGGGGCAGCATCTTCGCCCGTTTTTACTAACTGTTCTGGCCAATACACTGTATGCGCAGGACAAGGTTGACTTCAAAGAGAAAATTGAAACGTCTGACTCGAGGTTTGACTTGTTCTAGCAGTTATCGGTTGCGGTGGAGTGATAATGAGACATTTGGTTATTTTTAGCAGTCTGTCTTCAATAAGCATGGCTGCTGACCACTATTATACCAATTATTATAATCCACTGTTTGGAAATAATTGCTATGGGTGTAATGTCGCTGAGGAGGACAGTGGTACCGCGCGTATCTGGACGAGGTAATT
Source organism: Ancylostoma ceylanicum (assembly GCA_000688135.1). Lineage (NCBI taxonomy): Eukaryota > Metazoa > Nematoda > Chromadorea > Rhabditida > Ancylostomatidae > Ancylostoma > Ancylostoma ceylanicum. The sequence continues at coordinate 212,127 of JARK01001651.1, forward strand.
TTTCGTGGCTTTTTTTTTGGGATCAAGGACAAGGAGCTGAAATTATGATGTTCCAGAAGCCTAACGGATAGTATCTCGCTGCTCTTCTTCTCGATTATGGCTTGTACGTCGCAGTGGATACTAAATATACAATCCGCGTTGAGGTTGGTTATTATTTTTAAGCTTCACTCCACATTAGACCTTTGTCAACGGAAATTGGCTGCGTGAAAAGAGATACGCCGCTGCGCTGTGATTGGTCGATTCACGTACGGCTGCAACCTTCAAGGATACGAGCAGACCTGTGAGGAAATAGGCTAGTTTTCTAAGCTTGAATGTGACAGATGAATGTTATCGGAGCCGCTAAACTGTCAGGAGGAGGCCAAAAGCCATCATTCAATGCGTCGAATTATGAAAAAGTGAAAGAAGCAGGGGTGGGCGGTGCGGTCGCGTCGCGGCGTACGTCTTGACCGCCTCCCACGGAAATTTGTCGTAAAGTGAGCAGTATTTATGAGCCAATCACGTGGTGGTCCTCTCCACCCCATAGGTATTCTAGCTCAAGAGGATTGGGCGTTATACCGGGAAGGATCGCTAGCTGAGCCTCGCGACTGAGCAGCTGGATGAATTGACCAATCGCGGAGCTAGGCGGTACAGCCCTTCCAAGGTACAGTACTCCAGACCAGGGCTGTCCATTAGGAGAACTTCAAATTTCATTTATCCGGTAATTCGTTACGTTGGGCCAAAAATGGCCGTACTACCTTAATACGTTGATTCGTAATGTTAATAACGCACAGCCCCTCACCAGACCCAATCAGAAAAATCGATCAGCTAATCATAGGGCTTGACTCCGTCCACCCTCGGGCGCTAATTGGCTAACGCGATCAACTAAGGGTAATCGTACGGATTGATCCCATGGAATTTCTATTTTTCTTTGCAGAATGTTATGCCGTAGTACCATCGACAGCTTGATGCTACATTTACTGAGAAGAGTCTACGGATCGATCCTTGATGAGCAAAACATTGTGACAGTGGTGCAGTTCATTCATACGGCTATTTTCTGTTCTGATGGGTCACAACCTTCTGATCAGGTGGGGATACCTTCTATTTATGTGTAGATGCTTTAGCCGATTATAGGTTTGCTATTGGTTAAGGTTCCAAATTTACTAGAGTAGTTAATAGCTAACTGTGAATATACCTGAATTTATTCTGGATTTTTCTTTTAATCCTTAATTCTATTGCTTTCTTTTTGTATATTTTCCTTTCATTTGCTTGAATAATTCTGGTCGATTGTGAGAGTTTTAGGAGAAAAGCCTTCGTGAGGAGTTAGCTGTGAGACGAGCTCTGGAATTCGCTCAGGAAGAGGTAAAAGGAGTTGTTATGCTATTTTTGTCACGGTGTTTTACCGTGAGTGAAAGTTCCAGTTGCCATCATTTATGCTACGAATGCTCGATTCGAAGAGTTGGCGCGGAGGGATCAAGAGGCTTGTGAATACCCTGCAGTATCCTCGTCTCAACAAACATCTGTCATACCTCTTGCTGGATTTGTTAATAGCGAAGCTTTTCCCGGAGTATATCACCTGAGCGAGGTCCTAGCCGGCAGGTTTCGTTTTGTAACTAGTCATCTCGTGTGAGCATAAAGTTCTTGATCTCATTTCTGGACAACATTATTTCACATTTCGATAGTGATCTCTGTTTTTACTATTTTCTGACTTCTTTACTTTCCTCTTGATTCATATAGAGCTTAGTAATTTATTACACTTTGTAGATATTTGAGGGTAAGGAATACATTATTTCTAGAAGATTCTGTTTTGGTTGAGAAGCCATGACTTGTGTCAGAGATTTGATTCGAACGAGTCATATCATCCGAGGAACTCGAAATATCGATTATTCGAAGAAAAAAAAACGCAACAATCGAATTATTTGAAAGATCTACCATTTGAGAACAAAATCCAAAGCGGAGCTATTTGAAGTGTCGGCTATTCGAAAAATCGAGTTGTTAGAAATATCGACTATTCAAAGAGGTACATGTCATCATGAGGGAAAATGGGGCGTTCCCAGGTTAATGTGATTGGCTAAATGATTGAATGCGCTAATCACGGTGGTTTCATAACGCCCCATTTCCCTCACGATGACACACCCAAAAAATGTTGTCGAGTCAAATTTCTCGTCTATCCAGTCGTATATGTCTTTTATTACCTTCGCCACTGAGCTGCTTATATTAAAGCAGTTATTTAGCTGATAGATAGTTAATTTAATTACTTACCCAATGCTTAGTTAATAGTTTGTTGGTTTGAGTGATGGTAAAAAAGTGGAGAGAAAATGAACGTGTACTTCAGGACCCTTGTAAAGAATTCTTCAGTAAAAATATGGATTGTGAGAGTGTTACGTAACAAAAAAATTATCAATAATTATTGGTATATGCCTCCAGAAATTGGTTTTTGATATGAAGTTTTGTGTAATGATTTTTGAAAAGAAGTCAAAATGTGGATTAGGAACGAGGGGATGAAGCCGTGTGCATCATTGAGATTACCTAGGGTAAACATGCCGACCTAACCTGGCTTTGCTTGCTTAGGTTTGCCTAGTTATGCGTTCATGAATCCTAGTCCTAGGGTTGGGGTTTTGTGTTTCCAGATGTCTTGTTCCCTTCCATACTTAGATGTCAGATATCCAATCGTATGGGTTGGGGGGGGGGTTACAGTTTTTCCGTGAAATGAGGAGTCAAGAGTGAATTCAGTCTGGGGTCCTGGATTGGTTCTGGGATTATAAGCTTTTCTGGAGGATTTGATCTAAGAAAGAAAAACTAAAATTGCGCTGTGGTAATTTTTTATTATATTTGCCATACTATTTATTTATCAGTCAAACCTTGCTTTAAAAAAACTCGTTTTGCGGCTACAGAACAATCTGATGTACATATATGGAAGAATCAAAAGCAGTTTTTGGTTGGAATGGAAATTAGTCGGAAAGATTTTTTGTACGTTTTGCAGTCCAACTTAATATATCATTTTTGCTTTTTTTTACATTTCTTTTTCATAGCGCTACTCATTTTTCAACGAAACATCACCCGTCATTGTTCATTTAGCGAGTGATCTTTGAGAGAATTCGAGAGACTCATTTTCAGATCCAAATACAGAAGGAAATAGTGGTTAAATTAATATTCTTTAATAGTTTCCCATTGAATCAATTGTGAAAACGGCCCGAGGTGGATCACTACGTTCTGAATAGTCTGCATTTGCTTCTTCCTCTGAATCTTCTGACGAGACTGATTGTGAACGATTTCCTTCTGGCTGAAATTTTGCGGAACTGTTTAGCCGTTCAACTTTAATAAAAGCCGAAACATACCCTAGATAACGCTTTTTCAAGAAATTGTACACAATTCTGATGTTTGAAGAATCGTGCATCGTCCAAGGGGGAGCGTCCCCACCTGAAAGAAAAAAAACGTTTCAGGAGTGGTCCATGAAGATTTCGACTTTTAAATTCAGGTGTCCGGTTTATGAGGATCTCTCCGTGTTTATCCGTGTCTTGATAATTATAAGATATCATAGCCGTATAATGAATCAATTCGTTTATTGCATGCTGCTGCTACATAAAATCCAACGATGCGTCAACTTACACTCCGCAGGAAACCATTCAGGGCCATGAAGATTTTAACTTTTAGGTTCAAGTGTCCCGCTTACAAGGATCTCTCCGTGTTTACTCTTCTCCTAATAATCATAGGATACCATAGCAGGGTAAGGAATGCTGACAATTGATTGCATGCCACTGCTACACAAAATCCAACGATGCGTCGGCTTACACTCTTCAGGAAACCATTTAGGTTTGGTCAGTTGTCATCTTGAAGTGATAACACGCGTGATACTGTTTCTCCAGGACAGTGGAACAGCGATGCTAAGTGACGCTCTGAGGGGTGTGTATCATTGCGTGGGAAAAGGGGCGGAGCCAGGCTGCTCTGATTGACGCGCTCGCCTCGCCCGTGACGCCCATCTGCTTGAACTCGCACGGCATCAATACCATAATACATGGTCTATTTGTGCTTAACTCCGTACAAGTCAACCAGGTGGGCGTGAAGGGCGCCCCCCCCCCCCCGTGCTAATCAGAGTCG
>JARK01001651.1:216370-229275 GCA_000688135.1 Ancylostoma ceylanicum
CCCCCCCCCCCCTGTGCTAATCAGAGTCGCCTGGTTACGCCCCTTCTCCCCTCACGACACCGCACTTTGAGGCTTGTTGGTTAGTTCTTAAAGGCTGTAAGCTGGCGCCTCGTTATGTCGATGGTTCGCTGGCTATAAATTCTACGTGGTCCCAAAATGGCACCCTCTGCTGGTAATCACAGGTACGAATTAGGGAGATATATCACATCTTCGCAGGTATTTCTGCTTCTGCCTAATTCCCCGTGAAATAAATGGGCCAAAAGTTTTGGCTCTTTTTTAGTGAATTGTGCTCGTCATAGTAATCAGCTTTCCCGAGAGTTTTGGTAATTTCAAGGTATTCTTTGATTTCTGTCCGCAGAATGTGAGACCATCACCTGTCTTGAGCGGTAATATCCACTTTGGCAACGTTGACAAGAAATTTCAACATGGTCAGGTCTCCCTCGCTGGCTGCCACATGGAGTGGAGTTCGCTTGTCGTAGTCACTGGCTGAGAGATCGACACCTTGCATGTAAAGCCTGAATTCGTGTCTCGTCATGGGATTCTTTGATCTTTTTTTTTCAAAAAAAATGAATAGAAATTTCCCCATTCTCACCTTCTTAACGCTACCATATCCCTAGACCGAGCCACATACAGCGCTGGCACGATGCATTCGCGTTCCCTATGGTCCCTTCGCCTAGGGTCCACTTTATTCGATGTTGTATGAAGTAGACAGTCGTAGTTGTGAAAGTTGAATTTAGCTATTAATTTCTGCAATTTTCGAAGTAACCGCGAATTTATCCCTTAGGACTCCGTAATGGGCCTGAACCTTGCAAAAGGCGACGCCTCGGCAACTGTTGCCCATTCCATCCAGGGCAGGTGACCATAGAGCGATTCCCATCACATTCGGAACGACAACTATCATTACACCTGACACGCCAGATTTTGCAGGAAGGCCGACCTGCAAAATTTTCACGGGAATTAGTCTTCCGCAACATTAGATCTGTAGAATAGTTGGTAACTTCTGTTCCAGACTCTTCTTCTACTATAAACACATTCAAAGGCAAAAGTTTTCTTTCTGGAATTTTCTACGCTTTGTTTAGCCTGATGTCCTTCCTTCCACCAGAAGGAAGTTCCTGTCTCCATGTTAATTGTCGTGTTGACACAGTCTATGGGCGATACAATCGACAGTGAAAATTAGGACCCACCGAAAATGAAAATTGCCCAGAAGCGTCGTACATTCCGCAGCTGTACATCAACGATAGCACATCCCTGCATGGATTCGAATCGATGCATTTTTCGTTGGTGATCGGGCACACACCTGATTAGTGTATAAATAAAGTAGGTCATTAGATCAAGGTCACGCTCAAGAATAAGCGATGAAGGGTATTGTTGCGATTTTTAGATGCGCGTCTCCGCGCAGCTAGTATAAACTAACACTGCCTTCGGAGATGCGCAAAAAGTGATCCGTTTGAAGGTAGAGGCAGAATTAAATGACTTTTTTTTGCTCAGTTTTCTTTTCTACTATCATATCATATCAGATTACCTCCGTTTGCAAGTGTAGCGGCCATAACACTTAACGATTCACAGTTGCCTTCTATGGAGCAGAGTTGGAAGTAAAAGTCGAGCGCGTCCGTCAATGACGTCGTCTAAAGAGAAATCGATTATGTTTCAGGAAAAGCAGTAGGATTTCTATCAACTGGTAAAAGCACTTACTTCTGGTGGGAAGCACTTGTTTTCTTTCATGTAATAAGAAAGAGCGTAGTTTCGGTCTGCTGTGGCTCGTTCTGACAGAAATCTGCAATTTTTCTGCATTTTATGGCTAACTCCTATCTCGTTGGATTTCGAAAGATTGATTTTTTTGGAACAACGAATTTGATCTGTAGTAGCTGCATGCTTGTCTACGATAGCTCGGAGAATAATCACAACCATTATGTACGAGTTTTTGCGTTTAGCATTGGTTGCCACGATTCAAGCAGGTATGGAATTAATGTGGACTGGAAAGGGCGGCTCCGAGTTCTATGATTGGTCAACTCGTTTGAATCTCCCATAGCGGAGCTCAACTGCTCCGCCCCTCCCATCTCGATGCTCCACGCCATACTTGTGGCTGTGGGTTGTTGTCTTCACGTTTTTTGCTTGCTTCTTAGTTTTTTTTTCTCATTCTCAAAGAATTTTCACTAAAATTGAAATGGTGTACATATATGAGTGTACAAATGCTTACGTAGCGTTGTTGAATCCTATGTACTCTCCTCCAGCGATTTTTCGATACTGCGTGATAACCTGGAGGAAAAAAAGTAGAAAATTCTCACGATTTGTTTCGAAAGTGTAGAAAACCAATGTTTTTCAGAATAATCCTAGAATGAACTGGGATTTTTTTTGCTCGGCATTATTAATGAAATTCTTAGTGACTTTTTTTTCAAAAATTTTCTATAAGTATCGCTACAAAAATGCCTACGTAATCGAAGCGATCCGCCATGTTGGAAGTATTCTTGATGAGTGAGGTAACAATGATCGCTCCGGAGTTCACCATGGGGTTGTGCGGTTTTTCTGGGAGCAAAGAGTTATGCACAAGGAGTCGGATATTAAGTCCTTTATGTAAACTACCGGTCTCACTTACTTCTAGAATCGAGACAAATGTCGTTAAATAACCGGCCACTTGGTTCTTCTCCTACGTAGGAGTGTACGTAGTCGGCTCCTAAGAGGTTTGATATAAGGAAAATAAGGGAAATTGGTGAAAATCACGGAAATAAGCAAGTAGAAGGAAGTTACATCTGCCAATTTTAGCTTTAGAAAACTGTCATGACCAGTGATCCTGACTCGTACATAGTGCAGTCGTAGGCACCGCTTCGCAGACGTGGAGCTGGCCGCAACGGCGCGGTTTTACCACGATTCTAACAGGTTCTGACATGGGAAGCATGAGCAGTTACAGGTCCTACAAGCCCCACTCCCCGTCATAACCTGTTAGAATTGGGCTAGTACATGTCAGTACTCGTCAAAGTTGCTGCGAAACCATGCCGGTGTCTGCGAATGCGCCACGTGTCAATCAGGATGGCGGCAACTATGAACGCTCCGAAGGATAAGAAAATGTGCCTAGATCCGAGGGCATCCAGGGATTTCATTGGGAAACGCATTCAGGGGCACCGCTGTTAGAAAACAGCATAAAAATTATTTATAACCTGGGTACACATGCATCACTGAGATTACCCGGGGTAAGCGTGTCAACACCACAAGATTTTACCCAAAATTAGCACGCATGTCAACGCGTTCAACCTGGGTAATCTCAGTGGTGCATCCAGGCGTTGTTACATGGTAAATTTGCTTCATTTACCGAGATCTGAAGCAGCTATGGCGTAGTTGAAGGCTTTTGACACGGACTGGACGCAGAACGGCTTTTTTGAGTCACCAAATGAGACCTATAAATAAGGTAATGGTAAGGTATGAGTATATTTTTTTCAACAATCTTTCAAAACATAATCACTATATGCAGATTCATACTCGGATTTCTCTCTCTCTCTCTCTCTCTCTCTCTCTCTCTCTCTCTCTCTTTCTCTCTCTCTCTCTCTCTCTCTCTCTCTCGAATAATTGAGTACTCGAACTTTGAGTCTTTTCGATTTATTTGAATGGTCGAATGTGAGCGAAACATTGTTTTCGATCTATATTCATGAAAACCTTGGAAGTGATTCGCAAGCGATTTGCTGTAATTTCAGTACGCTTGCTCATCGAAATCAACTTCGAATAATTCGAATATTCGAATTTCCGAGTTTTTTGATTCGAATATTCCGACTATTTAAATAACAGAAACTTCGAGTCATTCGAATATTCGTTAGAATACCATTTCACAATAATTACCCGTTGTCCGTCTACTGTACATATCGAGACACCCCACTGGTCCGGTGACTGCCTCGCAAGTTGAGGAATGTAGGTGGCAACGGAGCCATCACGAATTTCGGCGCACTAAATTTTCATAATTAGTCAAATCCCCAGACAAATCGAGGATATCTGAGTTTCACCATTTCTATGGCTTGAGATTGCTCACCTCTTGGTAGAATATCCTGATTTGGTCGACAAAAGTGTGCCAGGAGGGAATGACGAGATTGTTCTGGAGTGCTTGTGAGACCAGTTCAAGGCTGCAGGCCACACATCTGGATTGCAACATCTTTTTGGTTAATTTTCCTGGATTTGAGTTGCAGCACATAAGGGGATAATAGTGGTCTTTGTCACGACATTTAAAAGGATATATCTACATATACCATGGATACTGAGCCAGAAGTTGCTTTCCCAATTTGCATCCGCAGTCATAACTCTGAAGTTTCGTACTAGGTGGGCTCACCATTATCCCACGGTAGACCCGTAACTGAGGGGGGGGGGAAGCTCACCGTTGTCCCTCGGTTATTCCCCGTATACGGCATCCTGTCCGCTTATCCCACCGTTACGCCACCATTGTTATCAATCTCACGGTGGGCCATCACTTCCCCACGGTTGACACGCCGTATATCAACCACTGGGTACCGTGGTAGGCCTACCGTGGTACGAAAGTCCAGAGAAATGCTCCTGGTAAGGTTGTGATCTACCAGCTCTTCTAAAGTGGACGACTTTTCTGGAATAATATGGGTCTACTTCGTGAGAGCGACTCGTCTCAGTGAACATAGAAACGTAATGGTAAAGATAGTGAGATGAAGCGTATTTTTCTGTAAAACTCGTCTACCTCTGGGGAATAAGTATCCTTAGAAAGTTCTCGGTAATCTGGGTGTGTGTCATCGTGAGGGAAAAAGGGGTGTGATCAGGCGACTCTGATTGGCGCATTCGGGTCGCCCGTAACACCTCTTCCGGTGCTAGGCACAAATGGACCATGTCTTACGGGATTGACGCCGTTCGAATCGAAACAGCTGGGCGTGACGGGCAGCCCAAGCGCGCCAGTCAGAGTCGACTGGCCACGCCCCTTTTCCCCTCACGATGATACCCACCCTCGGTAAATGCTGGATTTTTACTCTTTGCAAGACACTTTGATAAGGCAGCTTCTAACACAGAATCAAACCGTTTCTAGGATTACCCTACTCTTTGAACTGCTCTCTGCTGAGTTTCCAGTGCTTGGGTTCGGTGGCCTCGTTCATCTTTGCCTCTTCCTGCTTCTCGATTTGTTTTAGTTTACGCATCATCGGTTTGAGGCGTGGATCATCCGTCCGCAACCCAAACGACTTCAGGACCTACAATGGAAAATCTGTGGATACCCTTTCCGCCTGATCCTTATTAAGCTGCACGTACCGTTAGTAACCGACCAATGGACGCTTCATTTTTACCAGGAATCTTAAACAACTCAAATATGGTGTCCTCTTGACCCTTCAACGTCTCCTCCCCATAGGGCATCGAGAGACCCCGCAGCGTTTGAGTCAAAGTAGCCATGGACAGCGGTCGCTCCAGCATCCCGCTCAGGTTTTCCACTGGAATTTCTGAATTTTCCCCGGAAAACTGGAGAAGTGGTAGCACTCACAGGTCCTCTGCGACGGGATTTTTTGCATAAATTGTCGTTGTCGATCCATCAATAGTAGATGTGCAGAACTGAAGTGTGAGGGTGGGTGTCAGCTGTACGCGCTCGGGAATGCACTGATTTCTACACATCGATCACTGCGAGGGGTTCTTCGGACAACAACAATCAGATCAGTGCTCGTAAATTGAAGAACACGATTTTGTGTTCGCCAAAAAGAACGAAATTGCTGGGAGTCGGCGTAAGAACGAGTGTGGTCTACGTCCTTGGATTTTATTCTTTGGTGGATTCAATTTTGAAAAGTCGAAAAATTATTCCATCCAGAGTATCCTGTCTTCGTGAATAAAAACATAGAAATAAGTAAATAAAATACAAAATAACACAACAAAATAACAAAATACAAAATAACATAAATAAATAAATAAAATGAAATAAAAGTAAGCGATATTTACATACTAGGGGTCATAACGTCTATCCGAAACGACAGGGCCGTCGACGCGGTCGCGGATCCAGAGGCGGCGCGACTATGACGTATGCTGTGCTGAATTGTAGCCAACTGTATGCTGCCAGGTCGTCCGCCTCACAGCCGCGCCGCCTCTGGAACCACGACCTCGTCGGCGGCCCCGTCGTTGGTTGCGTGATAAGATGTACGCTGCTTAGCTGTGATTAATCGATCGATGTCCGCGTCGCGGCTGCAGCCTTCAAACGTACGAGCAGTGCTGGGGAGAAATAGACACGTTTTCTGAGCTAAGGTGGGACAGATGAATGCCATCGGAGCTGAAAAGGGGTCCATCGATGTCATTCAATGTGCCGACTTCAAAGGAAGAACCTGGATTTAGGGAGCACACGCGTGCGGCGCGGTCGCGTCGCGGTGTGAGTCTTGACCGGCTCCCCTTTCCCTGCTGCCGCCTCGCAACCGCATCGTCGGATCATTGCAATGCGGTTCCGTTATGCTGGTTTACAAGTTCTAACACGTTCTGACACGTGGATCACATGTTTCAAGCAGGTAGCGCACGTCCTAACGCGTTGGGACACACGTGGTACTTGTCGGGACGTGATGGAACTTGCCGTTTAGCGTGGCGAAACTGCGTTAGGGCGGTGCTGCTATGCGGTTGCGAGGCGGACGTGAGCCAAAGAGTCAACCTGGGCCGTATGCATCATTGAGCTTACCCAGTGTAAACGTATTAACGCATGCACCAAATTTATCCATCGTTAACACGGCGTCAACACGTTAACCCTGGGTAGAGCTAAGAAATCAAGCTTGGGAGCCGCATGCATCATTGAGCTTACCCAAGGTAAACGTTTCAACACATACCAAATTTAACCATCGTCAACACGGCCGTCAATACGTTTACCTTGGGTAATCTCAATGATGCATCCGGGCACTGAATCGGGATGACCACTATTCCACTTGTCCCAACCGTACGCGGACGTCTTTCACCGAAGAGCGGGCCTAAGTGATTTAATGCATCTTTCGATGGCTGGCCCAGAATGAGTAGAAAATCGGATTTGCCATGGCGATAAGAGAACTTGCAAAACTGAAGAGACTGGAGACAACAAAAGACTTGAAGAAGGTGACAGAAGCTTGAATGGAAATAGCGGCACGTGGTTGTTTGTCCACGCGAACATGAATAAATCCTGTTTTAATATCGCGGGCCGACAAATGGGAACAAGAATCATGGAATGATAATCACAATCTTTTGAATTCTGCGAGATATTCCTGACGATCCTTTATTATTCAATCCTTTATTTTTTTAGAGATTTATATAAATAAATGAGTAATAGCTACGTATGAACAGACATGCGTGACAAGTGTGTGTTGTTTGATGGCATTCGTCCTGCATGTGTTGTTGGTCAGGTGTTGTTTTTGTCGTTATTCTCGCAGGTGAATTTCAGCGAGCGTAAAAATGCAAAGGATTATGAGATGTTATGCATGAAAAGCAGGAAAATTTAAAAAAAAATTAAGTGATAAAAATGAAATTCAAAAATCGAAAGGCACGGAATGTCGGTCAGTTGCTGTATTGAAAGAAATCTCGCGATGAAAAGTTGTTTCCGTCTCGAAACTTCCGGAATTTGCGCGTTTTTTTCCGGAGTTTGAAGTGGGACGTACCCCAAATCCTTCAAAAGAAAAAAAAAAGAAAATTCGTCTGAAAAAAATTGGTATGGTTGTCGCACGGCCCGATGGCTGGAGCTTGTGTCTTTGCAAGTTATCATTCTTTTTCTATCTAAAACGTGGTCCTAAAAGCTAAGCATTCCAGTTACTTCTTGTAGCAGTATGTCCCATTTTATTTACCCTCTCTGAAAGGGTCGCATTGGGTTTTATTGTTTATCAATTATTTATTTATTTATTTATTTATTTATTTATTTATTTATTTATTACTCCCGCAGGCGCACCTCAACCTCAGGTATCCCTATTTGCGAGACAACGTTGCAATGACTAAAAATAAACAACAACATATGAACCAGAAAGAGATTGATTGAAGAAAACATAAAATGTATTGTACGACGCACGCAGTTTTTAAATGCTTAAGGTTGTCTAGAAAAAAAAAGTTGGAATAGAAAAACTTGAAACACAGGTAGTTGGAGACGAATCTTTGTGGAAGAGGACATTCAAAGTGTGATGAGATACAAAGGAGGCCCTAGAAAACACGACTATCTCGCAGGTTCCGCATTTGCTTGCCAAATCCTTTGATTTCATTACAATGGCTAATTTGTCTGGTTTTCAAGGTAAGGGTGTTCAAAATACCTCCTTACTTATTGAATTCGGTGAAGAAAGTGCTCCACATTGCTTGGGATGGGCTCTGTGATACTGCCTGCGCCACAATGGAAAAATTCAGTACGCGTTTCAAGGCCTATACAATAACTAATAGATAAAATCCTGGAATCTGCAAATATACTGGATTTTGCATCCCATTGCCTGACGATCAGAATTATAGCAAGAGTTCTTCATTACTCAGAGGAATGAATTTTTTCTGGAATTATGATTGTGAAAGTTGTGCATTTGCGTTGCTACTGTATTTTTAACCACCTTGCAGAATCAGTTAGTGCATTTCAATGTGCTGACGTCATTGTTAGCACTCGAAAAATCTTGAAAAGAAACAAGTTGGCGGCTGGATTTTTGTTGTAAAAATATGTATGTGAGCCAGGATATCTGTCTACATATGTACAGTTGCGGAAATATTTAATGAGACTGTTAGCTCTTCCCAAAGCTCAGGGTCTTTTAGGGCTCAAGCTCAGGGTCTGGACCAAGAAATGTAAAGTCAGGCGAGTATGAGCCAGTTACTGTCACGATTTGAAGCTAAATAATAGAATCTAATAGGCAAATTGTAGAAGAAGAAAGTGAAAATAGTACAGTAATAGTAGTAGTAAAAAATTATATTGAAAATAGTGCAATGCAGTTTACTCCATTCGTCCACCGAGAGCGGTTGGCTCTGAAACAGTTCTTCGACCACGAGAACCAAGAAGCCGGACTCTAATAAGAAGATCGACGCTTATCGGAGAAGACTGCAACCCAAACCGTATTGGGCACACGTGAGTTGTAAGCCTATATTTTTGGCAGATCAGCTACGAATAAGAACAGGCTGGGTGGTTATGAAGAATAGAGGATGGACGAAAACTTCGGTTCAATGGTTAAACGAAATTGCGACATTTCGGCAAAAAGAAGCGAAGGAATTCGGGAAAACTGGACCACTTCCTCAACTGGACCACCGCTCCTTGTATAAATGAGCAGATCTGCTGGACTCTTCGCGGAAGAAGCCAGACACATCCTGTGCTGTCGCGATAAAGAGAAATGAATAAAGAATAAAGAATAAAATAGTACAATGAGAACAAACCAATAATAGAAGTTGTTTTTGTTCTACAGGTAAGTATGAGAGAAAAAGATGAGCCAGGAAAAAGAAAAGTCTGGGATTTTCCTGGCCTACTCCCAGTAAAAAGAAAATCCCATAGGATAATGCAGTAGAAGAAGAGTAGTGTGGAGGTGCTCTCTATGATTGCTATGAAACCACTTATAAGCTTGTTCAATCACTCTAGATCGTAGAATTCATTTGTCATTGTGCCCAGTTTGACCTAGCGGTAATCCTGTCAAAAATATTCTCACGTGCTGGGCAAGAGCTGTTGACCGCAAAGAGTACTAATCCGTGCAGAATTTGTTATGCTACCCGGAAATTTCAACAGTGAGTATATCGAGCTGCATTAATACTGTAACTCGGGAGAGAATAGTGAATATGGTAGGTATTGATGAGGATGAATAGATGAATTGAAGGATACGAAAATAGAAAAAAAATACAAGGAAATAAATTCCAAGTGGTGAAAGCAGATCAATCGTATTGTTTTTGAGCGAAGGATATGGGCAATTTCTTGATCGTATGTGTCTCTGCGTGTTGTTGTCCATGGACTTTACGAGCACCGCGCAGTAGTTGACATCGGAACAGGATTGCGGCCGGTCTGATGGTGTTTGATGACAAGCTATCGCATTAGGTTGGTCAATTAGAAATGCATGTTCTCTTTTTCGTATCAGTTAACACGTTATTGTGCAGAACAACCTGTAAGAGCTTCACATAGGGCTTGAACTACTGGGAGATTCCTCAATGTTTGATTTTGATAGAGGTTCAGAACGCTCCAGGCTAAAGGGCTAGGTCTTCGCCGGGCCAAGGAGCGCAGGATTTTTAAAGTGAGATTGATACGCTTTGGAAGGGGAGCATCTTCTGAAAACAATTATAAAACCGCAGTGACGAAGCAAAGGAGAGCAGCCGGATCGCGCTCCGAATCTGTTTACAGTGGATGGGATTTCCTAATATTGACAAGACGTTCAATACAATACGTAATATTTGTATAGTACATGTCTCAATATCAAATCGATTTCGACGATCAAAATCCATGTGCTAACTCTACATTAAACAATGCGAGGAAAGCTTTCTGGAAAATGTCCCAGAATTTTATACCAGAAGGATATATTTGACTCGCTTTTCTCATTAATTGGTCTGAACATACGTAAAAATCATAGAAACAAAATCACAGATTCATCTGCTGACAAGTTGTATCCTCATCTGCCCTCCGGAATCCCTTTATCTTACACAGTTAGGCCACAATAACAACAGTCATGCATGCCTGCAGGTGCTTATCCGAGGGACATGTCAGATTGCCTCAGGTAATTTCTAAGGCAATGAGGATGTCCGCAGGAAATGATGTTGCCATTAAAGGTCATCGGCACCATTTGTCCTTCCATCAACTGTCAGATGAAAACCGATTTCCAGCAGTCGAGTGAATGAATAGTTCAAAGATGGTGCATTTCCATGTCCTGAATTAATGAGTTATCCGAGTAATCCAGTTTCGAAGGAGAAAGTATGCATAAATGAGCTATTCGAATAGGTCAGTTTTTGATAAAGATGACTCGGTTACGAGTATAGTCACGACATGTCAGTCCTTTCGGTCCTCACTCGTCCTTTCATTCTCGTTTTTTTTTCGAATTTTCTCCCCTTCTCTGTTAAGTGGTGTGAACTTCTGTTCAGCCTTATGAACATGAGCCCAATCTCATGAACTCATTCCAAGATGGAGTTGTCTATTTTGCCGGCTGCTCTATTTTACTAGCTCCCACTAGGAAATGAAGACGGATAAAAAAGCAAAAAGAAAAAGAAGAGAAAGGATGAGTTTGTGTTTCACAGTGTCATAAAGCTATTTTTATCTGTTAAAAGTTTTAATTTCAAAATTCAGAAAAAAATCACTGAGTTAGGAATTTTACTCTTATTACGAAAGTCGAAGTCATATCCAGTAGCTTTTCCCGAATTAAAAAAAAAGTTCTCCTGGACGTATTTGACTAACTGTCCCAGTGAGAATTTTTGCATTTTTTTTTGTTTATATAAGTTCGGGTCGTCATGTATGCTTGTCTACGGATATCCGAATAGTCAAAGAAATGGACACCAGAAGAGTTGGAATCCCCTTCAGAAGAACCTCGCCTCCACCTTCGATGCAGATGTCGCGATGCCCCAGAGGAGTGGGACTCAGTTAATGGGAGGTGAACATCGTATATCCAATTTGGTTTGTGAATCTTTCATTTTTTTATCTATATATTTCTTTTCAAAAGACCACTCGGCCGACCCTTTACGCGCTGGTCCAATACATTTTCCAGGTCGTTTAAACGAAAAGAATTACCCAACTGGATGAGAGCTGCCCGAGACAGAGAAACATGGAGCGAATGTGGTCCAGACTGAGAAGATCAACCCAACTGTGAAGATGGATCATCAATTTATCAAAGTACCTATCTCTGTTTTATTTATTTGCTTTTCTATATAGGGTGTCATTCGTAATTTTTTTTCAAATTTATTCATTTTTTTTTGTATTTTCAAGGTTCAGTCTCTTTCTGACACTTGAACTTGTTCTATAATAATTTAATAATGCTGAAACGTAGGCAAACTTTTCCTTGTTTTCTGGAAGCACAAAAACTACCTAGGCTAGCTGCATGGATGTCTCACGGACAGAGTATCAAAAGATCGGAGAAAGATTCCTTTCATAGCGTTGCTGATAACGATCGTGTCCTCTGGTCCTTCTGCAAAGTCTCCGCGGTCCTCCTGGCATTCCTTATCTTTCTGGAGCGCTCACGTATAGAACATTAATCCTTTGAGGGTGGAACATCAAAGAGATCTCTCATTCAGAGTGTCGCTCCACCTCTTTGAGTGTGTTTGATATTTTGGATCGTTTTGGTGCCTTCTGTTCCATATTCGGATTTGCTATGCACATCTGAAAAATCTTTTTTTTTCACTTGTGATTTCTCTTCTGCTGCTGTCATTCTATGAGCTTTACTTGGATTTTTTTTGCCCCAGGACAAAGTCATTATCCGAGATTAGCCCCACTACACAAATTTTGTGAGCCAATAAATTATACTCGCCTCAAAGTTCACACCTGCCACCTCAATACGGCTACAAATTTTTTTCGAAATTCCAGTTTTGATATTTACTGGCTGTGTTCGGCGAGCTGTTTTCATGTTACTCGATCAAGATCTACGTACTAGAGTGCTAGAACGTAGAAAGTGACGTAGATGAAAGTGACGTGGGGTTGGGTTGTCGCTGATAATGGACGAGTTGTGCGGGTCCATATAAATCGTGGAAAAAATTCCGAGAATCAGGAGCCATCACCGACCTATCAGGTTGTGAATTAATTCCATTTTCTGATTATTCTGCTTCGATCACATTTTTTCTTTCGAAGCATATTTTCTTGTCATTTTGGGGCAAATTTAGATTTACACTCAAATTCTAGATAATTGAAGGATTAGATTTTGGTCTTTCTAATTGAATCTTCTTAAGTGGTTCTCAAGTAAGCAGTAAGTAGTATTAAGAAAGTGAAACTCTTGAGTAGCGAAAGCTAAGGTTTTTTCTCCACAAATTTCAATTCACGTGATAGGAGTGGGGCTGGGGCATTGTCGGTTATACTCCCCCCTCTACTCCACCACCCC
>JARK01001652.1:0-23562 GCA_000688135.1 Ancylostoma ceylanicum
CAGTCATTACACTGGGCCACGGTTTCAACTGGGCCTCAGTTGACCAGACAAGTCCTGTAGGGGTGGTCTGCTCTCCGTCGCAGCGGAAGCAAGACTAAGTTTCCAAAGCCGTCTGCCAGCTTATACAGTCCTTCTCAAAAAGAAAGACGGATTGCGCGTGCGGTTTCTTAGTGTTGCGACTGCACCATCGCGGTTGGACCTTACTCGACCCTCTCACTTGAGGCATGCTCTCTCCGCATCCCTCTTTCGATCACCGCCGCGATGGTGCAGACGCGCAATCCGTCTATCTTTTTGAGAAGGACTGTATACACCTCGGTTGCCACGTGGCAATGAAGAAAAAACAGGCTCCAAGAAAGCCTGCATAAGTCCCGCGTCATGCGCACTCACAGCAGGTTTTGCTGCTCCATCCGCACCTTCAGCAATTATTCCTGCTCCACCCAGGACTAACTGCTGGAAGCCTGCATCGGCCGGAAGTGGGTGGGTTCACCGGCGCTTTTAACACCTGAATGTCTGATTATGTTAATCGTATGGTTTAGATGGACAACATGCTTCTCAAAGCTATCGAATAACTGAGGTAATTCTGCTAGAAGGATCCATTCGTACGCTCTTACTCCTTGATGATGTCAGACCCCACCCTTGCCAGCACCACCAAACTGCTCCTTCAACACTTCCACTGGCAATGCTCTTCCGCGATTATATTTTGCAGAACTTCCATGTTCAAACATTATCGGGTGTTTTCAGGCCCATGTTGAATACAAGGAACAAACGGTTTTTTCCTCGAATTGGCGTTTTTCTTTGTTGTGTCCGAAGAGACGAGCGCTGATGACTGACCACAAACTTCAACAACTAGACTGAAATTAGCAGGTCACGAATTAGTGCGACGTACATTGAACGGGTATAACAAGAATCACATCTCTCATCTGACAGAGACAGTATCACAGGTAGAACACGCATCAACTAGATCATGTCTACGGCTCCAACATTCTTCTCAAGACTTAGAATGAAGTAAATTAACAATCTTTGGAATCGTATGATGATAGGATTGTAGAGGAAAAAAACAATTTGTAGAGCATGTCAGGGAAGAATAACAACGAAAGGGAAAAATCGCTACCAAAAAAAGTGCAAGGACTTACGCTAACACACAATATAAAATTGAAGCATATTAACACAGCAAAAAAGCGACAAATGATTGTTCCTAGAGGACACGTTTATATAGGCCAGCCGATAGAATTGTACGCTGACGACAGAAAAATAGGTGAGAATTATTGGGGTGGAAAGGGGTGGATGGGTCTAAGTCTAACCCTAAGCTCTGTACAAACAAATAAACGATGCTCATTAGTTGAAATTAATCACATTCTCCCTTTTCTTCTTGAACCGCATCCGCTCGCTTGATTTTCCCGTACTTCTAGAAATAGGCTTGATATACATGTAAATGAAAATTCGGCATGCCAATTCTGCACCTTGTTTGAGTGCCTTTCTGATGAAGACGACGTCGCGGTGGCGTCGTCGCAGCTTGTATTTTAGGGCTTCATCGCCATCATACCTGATAGTCCTCGTCGTTCAGAGAATGTCGGCAGTCTACAGAAAGATCAAATGGTGACAGAGACGCATATGAGAAAAACAGCGTCTTTGAATACATACTTTAACCATCAACTTTTATTAACCCGTCAATGCTGTGTTTTCTTCATAATAAAAAAAAATCTCGTTTCTCTAGACGATATGACATGATTTCACATCCGTGATATAGCGGTCGAAAACAAGAATCACTGCAACTGCTTCGTTTATCTATTACACCATATTACCTTATTACAATATGGTATAATCATAACACAATAATCATAAAAAGAAGCAATCTTAAGAAGTTTCCGAGAACAATCATCTTAAGAAGATTATGAAAAAGAAACAGCACAAAAATCCAAAGTCAATAAAATGACGTAGTAACATTTCAGAATCTGAGAATCACATAGATGTGAAAAACATTATAAAAAAGTGTAGCTTGTCGGCAAAGCTAGGCAAAGCATTGTCTTTGCTTTGTCCGGAATTCTTGCAGGATGATCCAACGCATGCGGCTGTTGCGGAGCAGTACTCTAAGTATTATCAAGGAAGGTCCGGAAGTTCACAGGTGCTTAACCAGAAAATCGTTCAAGGTGCCCAAAGCCGCTTTCTCCGCGTCGCCAAAATCGCCCGAAATGCGTACTACCTGGCGGACGTTGTTGTTCTACCGAAGTTCTTCCAATTTTCCGATCCAAGTTCTACACCGGAATGGACTACCTCCTCCTTCGCACGAGGTTCTCCTTCTTGTGCAAGGGAGAGAAAGCCGTCAAGTTCAAAGAGTTAATTCTCGAACCTGCCATCAACAGGGATCTCTTCACTTTGAAAGCCGGCCATCAAGAAAATTCCGTTCACAACAGCATGAATACGATCGGCTCACTCGGCATCTCCACGACAACGCCGAAGAAACCGAGGGCTCCAAAACCACTGAGACGGGTCTCAAGAAACCCTAAGGCTAAAGCCGCAAAAGTCGAAGGCGACCATGGATTAACGTCCGAGCTCGCAAAGGGTTGCAATGATGTGATAAAAGAAGACATCGAAGAAGGAAGAGCATCAGTATAAGCTGAAGCTGCAGGAGCAGGGAAAGACATCAGCCGAGACTCCGCTAATCGTAACACCAAGATGACTGCCCTCCAAAGCTCAGACGAAACCCCGAAAGCATTCGACTGATCAACTAAAGAACCTACTGCTGGTTCTTATCAGCACATTGCTAGGATTTTCACGCGGAATCTGTTGAAATGCAAGGTACTCAACCAGTGAAGACCAGCACAACCGTGCTGCTGTAGAAGAAGGAAGACTTTCAAGAACTTGCTCCATCTGAGCAACTCCGGAGATGTCAAGATGACATGTTAACAATTTTGAAATTCTATGCGTCCACACTCGCCTTCTACGGACAAATTTACGTAGTACACTTCATTTTTCAAGTTTCATTATACCTACCAGTCTAAATATGAGCTGCACAGTGAAACGTGGTGGTCTCATCACTTTGCATCGCGACGGGGGAACCCATTTCCGAGGTCCTAAAGCAGCTTCCTATGCCTCGCTATATCGTGCACGGCGCCCTCAAACGCTTCAAGCCTCTCGGAGATGATGAGGAACAGGCCGTCCAGTTCCCCAAGCAAGAATTCGGGAACGACTGATAATGAGGAGGCGAATTCTCCGAAGTTCTCAATGATCACTTAGTGAAATGGCGTCAACAGTGGGTCTGAGCGAGAAGACCGTCCGCCGAGTAGTGAAAGAAGATCTAAACCTCTGGCCATTCAAGCTGCAAAAGGCTCATTACCTGGACGAGAAGATGAAATTAAACCGGCCGCAGAACGTAAAGAACATGTGCTGCTTGGCCGCAGCGAGCCGTCATCGTCACATCCTCTCTACCGACGAGAAAGTTTCCACGCTTGATCCACATCATAACCACAACCACAGTAGCCCATCGTAATTTTCCTACTTCAGTGATTCTATAAGCCGGAATCTGCGCAACTGACGAGACCCCGTTGGTTTTCATCGGAAAAGAAACCAATAATACGGCAAAATTTCACCTAAATGAAATACTAGGAAGGTAGTGGCTCCTTCAGTTATTCCCCACTTTGGTGGACACCCATGGATTTTCGCAGAACTAAGTGCCCTTCCACGAAGCCAAAACCATTTCGGCTCTGTGCAGTGTCCTGCTTTCCGACCCGTAGGGGAGGATATCTGGCCATCAAACTGTCCCGATTTGAATCCCAAGGATTTCTCTATATAGTTCATCCTAGAAATGAAGATGTCTTCTTTTGTATGCGACTCATCTGATGGGTTGGATCGGTCACTGAATCAGACCTGGTACCAAATTAACGAGAAGCAAGCAGGTCGCGGGTATTGTTGACCATTTCCGAAAACGTTTCAAGGCCTGTGTGGAAACCAAGTGAGGACATTCTGAACATTTGCTGTGATATGTTGTTTCTTGTTCTTGGCTCTATGGAAACAATGAAAGCTCGGGTTGTATATGTCGTTCCCAAGTGAAAAATAAAGAAAACATCTTGTCCGGAAACTTAAGCCGCAACCTTTATTTAGTCTATCAAACTAGGGATAGAAAGGTTTCCGCTTTTTTGTGTTCTTGCATGTGACCAGCTTTAGACCACGGTGTGAACGATCCTAGGAGTGAGCGTTGAGGATTAAAAAACAGTGGTGAGCCACCATCATCTGTCGAAGACCTCACAACTGCTTGCACAGGATCATTGGCGAATTGTTCGTTTTGTATTGAGTGGGTCTGTCCAGTCCTGCCTGGTCTAGGTTTGCAATTATGCGCTTGGGTATTGAGGCGCGAGAAATCGAAATTCTCATTTTTCATTTTTTTTTCATTTTTCATTTTCCCCAGTAGAAGAACGATTTGTCATTTCGTCTATTTTACGTGAAATCAAAGACCTTCTAACAACGTAAGTAGAAACAATTTATCTTCTAACTTCCCTGAGTTTTTAGCGAACATATCGTGTTTCGGAATGAATGAATAAACAAACAATTTGTGGTTTGGAGTAAACATATAAGTAAATGAATGAACAACTAAACGACCACAAAAACAAGTAAAAAATAATAAAGAGATCCAAAAGAGCATCCACATATCTCGTCAACCTTCATGGAATGGCGAAACCTCTACGATCATATCGAAATGTCATGAAACATTGCTATTGTAAACCTTTGAATTTTTAGGTAACCAAAGTAACGTTTTGCACGGTTGTATTAGGGAAAACGTTCCAGTGTGTTGTGCTGTACTTTTTTTGCGGAAATGTTTCCATGAACGTTCCGCAGCAGCCTTTAGTAGGTTTGGTTGGGAACTTTTGCGTGAGCGGTTCTTTCACATCTCTGCGATTTTCATATACGATGTCGGATTAATTTGTGGAGCGAATACATCAACTACTACTCATTTATAATCTTCCCATAGCATGCAGTCCTTGCCAAAAAGATAGATGGATTGCGCCTGTGTCGCGGCCGCAGAACCGTTGCGGGACCTACTCGACCCTCTTGGAGCATGCTCTTTCCGCATCCCTCGTCCAGGTCCCACCGCGATTCGGCAGCCACGGAGTCCGTCTAACTTTTCGAGAAGGACTATACGTATGCTGAGTGAGAACGTCTCCTTCGTAATTCAAAAACAAAACAGGAATGAAATACAATTTTATTTCTTCTGAAATAACAACTCGAAACTGCTTGTTAGCATAGGAATTGCGTGCTGTTGGGGTGGTAGCTGTGGGAGTTATCACAAATCAGAGGAAATGGAGGAAAATATAGTTGGTGGAGGTGTGGGGGAGGGGCTGCAAGTGGTCGACTGTTTGAGAAATTGCGCATGGTTTGAATAAGTAGTGAACTGTGGGGGCAGATCACCACTTGAGGGATTTCGGAACTAGATACCCTCTTTCTCTAACAAAAATGCGCTAGGAACGTAGCCCGAACGGTGCCATAGGTCAAGTACAAAGCTTAGCAGCAACTCCTTCCAGTTGCTGCCATCCTCGACTCAATTGCTGCTCAAGCTTCCGTCCTTTTAGCAGTAGTTGCTGAAGAATGGCAGCAATTGAGAAGATGTTCGTAGCAAATGGGAAGAGCTGCTGCTAGGCTTTGTACTGGACATACTACGTCTCGGGCTGCATTCCCACGGCTCATTTATCAGTTTTAGGGCCGCAAGTTCCCTTGAGAATACTATTCAATGTTTCAATAAAAGATATCGCGCAAAAACGTTTAACTGTAACAAAGAAAGTCATCTTAGGTAACTATTGCAAATTAGAAGTGGGACCTATCGAATAACAAGTCAGTACGTGTGCGACATGTCAACGAACACGTCAGAACTTGTCAAGCGATCGACCACTTTTAGGTCCCCTCCCCCACCTTCATTTTCGCCAGGGGACATTTTTGTCGCGTGGGTTTTTCAATGAATTGTTTCACTTCCCTTTCTCATATGTTTCTCCACAGCATAAAGGCGCTGTATAAAGACGAATTCGCTGCGTGGGCGGCTGCGTTGCGGACGAGATCTGTTGCTATGTAGCGCCCGGACGACTTCGCACGTAACCGAAGATAGTTTGTTTGCTCATTTTATCAAGACTTCCTTTTTCTTTTTCTCTTTCTCTTCCTAAGATGTTTTTTTCCTTATTCTCGTCCTAACACCTTCTATTGCATGCCTCAGAAGTTATCTTCATATCACCGTGGAAGAACTCTTTTTAACACATTCGCGACCTTACACTTTCGGCATGGTGCGTCGCGTGGGACACAGGCGGTCCCTTAAGCACGCATTTGTGCTCAACCGGTTGAGCACGCGGTCCCACACGTCGCACCATGCGTGCTCAACCGGTTGAGCACATTGTCGCGAATGTGTTAAAGAGCTACGTTGTTCCAATGCTACAATCGTCTGCAAGGCCAGAAGAACGGAATCTGGCAATAACTGACACTTTTAACCATGTGTGAATATATCACCTAATTGTAACCTGACCCTAGACTCAATGAGGTGGAATTGCAAGCCTCGTAATCATAGGAATGTTCGTTGTCAGGATTGTCGAATATCCTCCAATGCTCAAGATGAATAAGATATGACTAAGTGACTACCAACAGCAGGAAATAAGTAAAGTTTTGCTTTTTTTTTCTTAAATTTTTTATTGAGTAGTGATGTAATATTGCTAGGAACCACTGCGCTTCTATGTTATTTGCTAAAACCCCACTATGTAAGAACATTCAGCTTTACGTTGATCAGTGGTGGCCTGGGCGGGCGGCCAATGGTGTGTGTGATTTCAAATCACTGTTCCCCTTGACCACCATTTGCTAAATTCCGAGATTATAACATTATTACTGCATAAATACCAACTCTAAAGGTATTCTGTGAAGCTCCTTCTAAATAATTCCCTTCTTTCGTGAAGTAGATCGAAAGTGCCTCTTCCAGAGAAGGAAACTAAGTATTTTTATGAGATTCCACACAATTTATTGAAAACCGTGATATATTTATAACACTTCAGAGTGGTTATATCGCACATTATTAACATGATCTTGGAACAATTGCTCGTATCATCCAAAATTCTTGAACATCAGTGCCAAAAGTGTTGCCAGCGGGGTGACATTGTTTCACAGTCACCCGTCACCTACGCATCTTAGCATCCGCGCCGACGAGGCCGCCACAGCGGTCGGGGATCCAAAGGCGGCGCGTATGCTGTTAGCTTCCAAGTCGCCCACGTCACAGCCAAATCATTGGCTGATACCATGAAGATAACGATGAAACGTGATACACAGATTAGAAATGGTGACGTGGAGTGCTGGCAAACGTGGCTGTAGTGCTGGGAAGCGCCTCTGGATCCCTGACCGCTGTGGCGGCCTCGTCGGCGCGGATTCACTGTACATAAGTATTTAAGCATAAAATGGCGACTTGGACTTCCCTCCACGCTAAACGCAGGCCTACCAGAATCGTCAATACGGCCCATCGTACTGTGTGACGCCGCGGGCTCGTGGTTTTTATTTCACGCTGTTTTACCATTGTGGGATGTGTCTATGTATGTCAAAAACGTTCGTTGAAACAAAACAAGTATGCATATCATAACTATTCCAAGGGACGCGCTTCCACCGTTGCACGAATGTTTTTGGATTACGGTAACATTTTCGGAACGCAATATCACGTCGCAGCCACAGAACTTCTCTTTGTCTCTAATTTCTCCAGGACTATTGTCTTTGGAGAAACACGCTATATCCGTTGTTTCGTGCTTTTTTCCAAGAAACCACTCTTTGCAGGCACGACGCTGCCCAACCCAACCGCTACCACCATAGTCAATCGCGCGCTGCGGGACCTATGCGCGGCCACGCCCTCTGCTGCCGTTTCCGCCATCGATCGATCGCGGTAGGCGGGTGTTTCAGGTTCCATTTTTAGGACTTTAGTGGAGGAAGGGCTGCCTTCATCGTAGTTGTATTGAATTGATTATGCTCAGGAAAGGAAAGAAAGCTGTGACCCATTTGGAAGAGTTCTTGAGTTCTATCTTAGCTTCTTATTCATCGGATTTCTACATCCTTCACAATTTTTCGTTCTACGTAGAGGCAAAAGCCAGCTAGAAACAGCACCACGCACGTCTTCAGAATTGAGTTCCGCATTCAATACATACATAACATAGTATGCGTGCTAGCGTATGACTTTCTAGCCCATCGAGTTGGTAGTTCCACTGACATCTATCTTTCTATTTCTCCACTTTCCATATTTGAGAATGGGGTCGAAGAATAGAAACTATAACCACTCTCAAGAAGCGACAGTGGATATGCATGTCAGACTCAACACTGTCGCCACGGTTTACTTCGAGGAAACGAAAAGTAGATAGGTAGAAAACAATACTATATGAGATGTCTGGAAATTCATTCAGTTAGGTGACAGGTTACTTTCCTTTCATGAGCATAATCCAGTACAGCCATGGTGAGTATACTTTCCACTCCACTACTGGTTTAGAATCTGAACCGTGCTTCTCATGATAGCGGAGGTTCGTGCATGCGATAATTGATCGATCTCAGACATTCGTGGGGGTGATGGGCAGGTAGTACCCCTATCGCCCCGCCCACTTTTTGAGTTGAGGGAGCGTATTTGGACGTCCAGTAAGAGCAGAGCGTGCTGTGCATAACCCCGGTCGTCCCCTATCCGCCGGAACCCAATAACGCGCTCGGGGACAACTGCGAGGCCACGTGGGAGAGNGGTGATGGGCAGGTAGTACCCCTATCGCCCCGCCCACTTTTTGAGTTGAGGGAGCGTATTTGGACGTCCAGTAAGAGCAGAGCGTGCTGTGCATAACCCCGGTCGTCCCCTATCCGCCGGAACCCAATAACGCGCTCGGGGACAACTGCGAGGCCACGTGGGAGAGCGTCTTTCGATTGTCGGGGGTAGGTGCCCCACGATTTTGGGTCCACCCCCAGGTACAACTGGGGGTGGACCCATTTCCACCTGCATTCCACCCCCACGAATGTCTGAGATGTCGGTGACGGCGCTAGGGGGCGTGGCAGCGCGTTGGTCCCACAGCGCGCGCCTGATTACGGTGGACTGGATTGCGGTGGGCCTGCAATGGGTGGCCTCTCGTTATAGAATTGTTTTTTCCTGTCACGTAAATGACGTCCATACCAGTACTTGGGTTCTAACATCTAAGAAGATCTCTTTTGACGTACTGCTCTTGGTAGTGGTGTGTTAGTGTGTTAGGTAGTGGTGTGTATAGTCCGGTAGCATACACAGGGCCCATGATGTGACATTGGCTGCAATTACGTACGCTTGATTTCTAAGCCTACTTCACTAGGTTTTGATGTGAATTTGGTGTCATTCCTTCTATTTTGGCGTGCTGCATCTATCTGCTTGAAAAGGGATTCTGTGGCTTTCTCCCATCGCTGGAAACAAGTGTGGGCGTAGTTACGGACAATGTCAGATCATGGGCCCTGTGTGGGCTACCAGACCATACTTGAATGAAATTTTTTTTCAACCATATGTACTTCAATGAAATTCGTTGGGACTGGCATTTAAGCACATGTAGTAGGATAAACTAATAGCATATTATTAAACCCATCTTGTTTTGTTGGTTTTACTCTTGTGCAAAACTCAGTAGCCAATTTTGATATTTCTGTGGCTCTTTTTTTGGTATCTCTGAAAAGGCCACATGTAATATAGAGCTAGGCGAAGGAAACTCACCACTCGTATTCAACATCATTTGGCTTGCTATGACCTGCTGAAGTCGAATCTCCCTGAGGTAGCGCATGGAAGGTGATTTGCGCAAAATATCCTAATCTGCAGGTATGAGTAGCAGCTAAGGGGAGCATTAATTGTCCTGACCATCCATATCGTTGCATATGCGCCCTAAAGACGCGTAATCAAGACAACCGCAAAATCTGGAAAAAGATCTTCAAAATTTTTGAACTGCTTCGAGTGCTATGCTTCCCGCCTCTCTCATATCTCAATGAACGAAGGCGACACAAAAAGAAAAACAGCGAATCATCTGAAATAGAGTGATTTTAAAAGGCAGTAGACAAATTAAAATATTACGAGCCTCCTCGATGCGCTGATTCCGGCGATGTGCATAAAATTTCCCAAAATGGCCTCTGAACCCTTTTTTTGCGATGGGGTTCATAACAGTTTTTTAAAACAAATTTACATGTATCACCGTTGATCTTATCGATTTGATCGACTTACGTGTATCACCGTTGATCTTATCGATTGGACACTCCAAGACGTGTCAAATCGACGTTGCTGCTGTGCCGCATAGCCAGCACAGCAACGTAGGTGCAGTATCCTGCCCTGCTCCCTGGAGCGAGTACTTAGACCCTATCGAAAACAGAGTTTTCGTCCTTCTCATGACTTTTGTTGGATTGTGTTCTTATTGGATTGGATTGTGTTCTTATTGGATTCAGCGTGGCGAGTAGATCAAGAATCTGCCTATGTCGTCGACATGAAAAGCGAGCTGGGCCCCTGCCTTTGAAGAGTATGGTGCTATTATAGTAGGTGTAAAGGGCGCAGTGGGGCCCAGTAGTGCCCAGACAAACCTTCGGAACTTCCGCGGAGCTTGGTTTTGTACTGGAGCCCGGTTTTCGGAACTTCCGCGGAAATATGACGTCACTAATCAATTTTTTCGGAACTTCCGCGGAAGTTCCGCGCAAGTTCCGAGTGGAGATGCAGAGAAAATGTCAGTTTCGGAACTTCCGCGGAGCTTTGCGGCTTTCGGATCTTCCGCGGAGCTTCGAATCAAATACGATTATCAAGGATACTATCGTACCGAACAGGACATTTTCATTCAAAATTTGTAGTGATATGTTCTGTCTAGACTTCGGCTGGCAATGCAAAAAGCCGATGTGAAATATGAATTTTTTTCGATTGTTTTCACCCAAAATCCGCAACAGGATGATCGAGTAATTACATCCATATTCATGAATTTCGGGAAAAGCTCATGCCAGGTGGATGTACGCCTGGGATTACTCCTAAAACTATGAAAACTCCATGGATTTCCATCAAAAACGAATTTTTCTATGTTATCATTAAAGACTAAACCTGACGCAGGTACGTAGCACAGCCAGAGGGCACACCTGCTGGGGACGCACCTGTAAGAACAAAGGTGCCATGGAGAGTAGCTACGGCTACGCCAAACATCCCCGAGGTGATTCGAAACCTTGTATTTTTGGTCCCGAGAGCCGTGGGGAGGTCCATCGCCTCGTGTTGCTCGATCTTACCCATTCACCCCGGTTACGGTTGACCTCATCTTCAACAGACCACGTCACCCTAGGCTGATTTCGGAACTTCCGCGGAAGTTCCGAAAGTTTGTCTGGGTGGGCAGTCGTCATGCAGATGGTCTACTTAGGTTGGAAGCATGCGCGTTCAGAAGATTCCACGAAACGAGTCCACCAAGTCGGCGATTGTTCTCAAGAGAAGAGGAGGGGAGGGGGTTGTTCTCAAGAGAAGAGGAGGGGGAGGGGGTACCATGATGCAGGTCTGGAGAGGTGAGAGGGCTCCTGTAGATGCTAGACACCGTTGAATAGGGCTGTTAAAGTGTAGGCGACGCGGTGGTTCTATGCTGTAGATGCTATTCTTGATTTACCAAGGCTCTTCGTTGATTATTTTATTTGGGCTTTAGGCATTTAATTCCTTAGTCAGACCTTAATTTTGTATTTAACCATAGAACATGCATAAAATTGAGCGCTTTTATTTTGTTTCGTTGCATGGCCTGGGTTCCGATGCTCGATTGAGAAGGGTTTGTGTGACTACCCTCTTGAAACTCCACAATATGTACTTTCATTCTGTGACGAAGGCCAGTTTGGTAGAAACGTCATCCCATTAAAAATTTGTATAACAACCCCATATGTGGCTAAAAAACATGTACTTGGATTGGCAAGGGAATGCTGATGTTTGAAGTTCCATGCCAATGTTCAACGTTAGCCGGACATTTGATCTCAGTCTTTGTCTTATGAACCTTTTAGCAAGTGCTTCATCCAGAAAAGCTTTTTCAGCGTCGTTTACATTTCCTACAAGCACAAGCGTAGTGAAGAGAATACTTAACCCTCGTACAACTACCCTGCCTCCCCTATACCCATTCAGCAGCCAAAAATACAACCCGCTCTCCTTCCCTCTTTTTCATACAAACTGCTACCCTCTCCACTCTATCTGCACTCTATCCCTTATAAAAATTTTATCCGTTGGAGAAAATTCCTAAAATTAGCGAATTTGGTGCACAGTCGACGCTTTTGACTAGAAACAAAAATATAACCCGAAAACCACCGCCTACATGGGTTGCGATTCCCGCTGTGGTCAAAATTTTTGCACGAAGTGAAACAGCATGCGGAGGCATAGAACCCTCATCTACACTGGGCGTCGATGGCGATGGCCCATCCACGGCCTCAGAAAGCACGCGGCGCGACCGCGCCGCTCACGATGGAAACGTCGCTGTAGTGGCGAATCTGGGTTTTCTCGATAGTTGTTCATCACACTTGATGTTAACTAGTAAGAATACTAACTAAATGCCACGAACACCACATAGTTTGTTGTCCTGGAGGGGATTCCTCCTTGAGCGGGGCAGTCGCGCCGCGTGCTTTTTGAGGCCGTGGATGGGTCATCGCCATCGACGCCCACTGTATGTGTGCTCCCAACCATGCACAGCAGACCTGGATCAACTCCAGAAACCTGTCTATTTGGTCCAGAGACCATTTCCCATATCCCTTCTTCCGAGAAAACTTATGTCGTTGCGAACTGCTTTGAAATTAGACTGCCCTGAGTTTCCTCTTGATATAATTCGTTTGGAAATTTCTTATTCATTTTTTTCTAAATTTTTGAGCCACCAACGTTCACTCAGTGGTTTAATTACATTTTATGAGTACTGCATGCAAATCCTCTTATCATGTAGCTTCCTCTTATGCATGCACATATATGTTTTTCTCCCAGTCATGCGTATTTTGCAGTCATCCTTGGCCTGCCATCAACAATCAGACGTCCAATTTTTTTGATGACGTGTACCTATCAGCTGTTGAGGTGCTGGGTAAGAAAGTGTGCCAGCAAGTGACAACTTTTGCTATTCTTGTGTGGATTCCACAGCATCAGCTGAGGATTTCTATTTTTTCACGCTGCTCTCATAAAAGATAGAAAATACTTGTGCAGAATAGAACCTTCCACCTAATGGTCGAGCTTAACTCCTTCTATTCGCAGAAAAAATCTGTCGAAATTGGGAAATCATAGAGAATTAACAAGGAAGTCACGTGTGGAGGCTTACTAGCGTGAGAGGACCACAAATCTGTTCAATTCCCGAGGGTTTTTACCAGTTTATCATGTTGTTCGTGTTGCTGTATGATAACATTGTCGTGTTTATCGCTTGGTGGTTGTGAAAAACAAAACCGGATGCCTGCTTCGTCTCGCCATTGTTGAGAGGAAGCGCTATGTTCCTCAAATTCGGAACAAAATGCTGTCCTCTGAAGTAACAATGCATCATATCGAAGCCATTCCTTCGTTTCTGGTTTGACGTTCTGAGTCTTCCTTGCTTGTCCTGGTTATTCATGAAACACTAGATTTCCCTGAATTTCCCTACCAGAATGTAGAGGAAATTCCGATCTATTCACGTTTTATAAAATCCCCTATGGATAATATCATCCTGAACGGGCGCGTCATCTAGCACTCGTAAGTCGATTAGTATGGAAACCTCCCGGGAACTTTAGCTGAAAGAGGCTGGGAGGAACAAGAATGTCTGGAGACACTTCCTGGTTCACAGAACGGGGTCTGTTTTCAAAATGCTCATCAAGAAGTCAATCACTCACAGTAAACTCGTAGCATTTGAGAGCATTCTGGAGAAGTATACTAGTTTTGAGGAAATCGAAGACTTTTGCCATTCTCCTTATTTCATTTGCTTTCTCTTTCCTCACCTCCATGTCTTCACGTGTAGATTTGAATCTCCGTTAATGTTTCATTTACGTAGTGTGAGATTTTGATATGTTTATGTTTTCTTGTACTAGTCAGGCGCCGACGGTGTTCGTGCTAATAAATATCAAATTTCTTCCTCTAAGAAATGTGCGATACTCTCTGTCGCACTTAATAGTCAATGAAAAGGACTCTTTAGCACTGCTAACCTCTAATGGAGATATTTTGATGCTTCGGAATCGTCTCAATTATCCGTCCGCCTTCTTAATCCACCATTCATTCTCAACTAACGTGAATTCCAAGTGTCGAGAACAGAATGTTACCAAATTTAGCTGAAATTCTTCCACTCCGTCTATGTCTGGCCAACTAGGGTTGCTGCTAGTCCATTCACCGTCTTCCCTTTTGAGAGCCATCTTATAATTGATATTCAGCCTACAAATTCCACTGGGATTGCGCAAAGCGTGCTTTTCCAGCGACTCTCAGTATCACAATTCCGCCGCGTGGAATTGCTCCGCCACCCCTTTTTTTTCATTTCTCCACCATTCTTCTCTTAAGAGAGAAGCTTTCTCCAAATCAGTGCTCAACGCTTGAGTTTTTCACTTGAATTAGCATCTTCCTTCTAGTGCTGGTGAAGAGCTGTGCAATTGTTGGACATGAGAGCTCTAATCCTTGAAAGCTTGGACCTAGATGTCCTGCTAAAAC
The DNA here is from genome assembly GCA_000688135.1 of Ancylostoma ceylanicum. Lineage (NCBI taxonomy): Eukaryota > Metazoa > Nematoda > Chromadorea > Rhabditida > Ancylostomatidae > Ancylostoma > Ancylostoma ceylanicum. Next base: position 14,588 of record JARK01001652.1, read on the forward strand.
CTAAGATAACTAGAGTACATGTGTTGTGTAAGGCGGCTGCTGGCTCCAATGTGTATGGTTATAACGTATCAACATCCAACATCCAGTAAGTAACAGCTAGCAGGAAGCTCCACTTTTCCGTGGTGGCTGTGTGGCTTCAGCCCTCCAGAGCGCATTTCCAGCGCCGGCACTCACTGCTTTCGTGTCCGTCTCTTCCGCATATCTGCGGATATTTATCTCTGAGTTGGTATTGGATTGCTAACTGGTCTGTTTTCTCGCCCGCAATCCTAGCAAAAACACAGCCGCACAGCACGAGTTGCGACGCTTTCTTCGGATGACAACTAGCGCCGATACATCACCAGGAAAACATAAATTCGATGCAGGATCGTTTGATCTGTGAAACGTTGCGTTTTATTCTCTTGTTTGTCGATGTACACAGAAATAAGACATCCATCAGAACGTCTTTGTTGCACACAAACCTTGGATATCTCTCTGTATGATTTCCTGCCAAGCCATCCATGAAAACACTATCATTTTCTTTATTCCCAGCTTATTTTCTCGGGGACTTTCTCTCTCCCTCTGAACCATTTCAATTCTAACATGTTTATCCAGGCTATAAGCACAAATGTGAAATTCCTCCGTTTTTCTGGAACCATCTGTCTTTCCATGTATGTTTCTGAGCATTCGCCCCCTTGGGGGAACGAGCAACTTTTCAAACAAGAAATTTTCTCCAATGCTTTGCCTTGGTTCGTGGAAGTGAAGCGATGCTAGAAGCGAATTGTTTTGAAGCAGACTTTCAACATCTCCAGAGTACACCTCATAATGTGGAATTTTAATTTCTCGTTTAAGTGCACTATTTTCAGGAACTGCGCCGTAACTATTTCGCGCAGTTCTCTCCAAGGATCTCCGGCAAATAATGTCTATAAAAGCTCCAGCAAAGAATCCCGCCAAACATGTTACCTGCGTAAAGGTCAAGCCAGGCTATTCCAACTCCAACAAGGATATCGAGATTCGTTATATTGATACGAAGGCACGTTTTTTTCTCTGAACAATCCTGGGTTTCATTTCAAAGATTGCGTTGAGCAGGCGTCATTTAATTTGCGACTTGTGAGTTCCCTTCAGACCGAGGAAACCTCGTTTGGACCATCCCTAATGAAGCTGCTCGGGGCGGATGAGCTCGGGATAGAATCATGGCGTGCATTGCACATATTTAGTGTGCACTGTGCTCCAAAGCCAACAGGAAAAACAGGAAACTTAAGTAGAACCGTGTGGTTTGCAATCATAAGTATCATAAAATACATTTTTCCGCTTTCATCTTCTTCGCTCTTTTGTTACAATGTTCAGGGTGGCATCATAGTGCACCTCAGAGTGCAATGGATCATACTCTCATATTAAATTCATTTATTTGTTTTTTACACCATGGAGGTGCGCTCATAATTCTTCAGGATATGGTCGTAGGTCACCGAGATCCCAAAGTACATACATCGGGGCATGACAAGAGGTGACTGGTTAAGACGTTAGCTATCAAGCACCCATCTTATGTTCACCTTCGCCATTCTACGTACATACCTTCTGTCGTTGCTTCTGGAGCTTAATCCAGCACGTAAGCCGAGAATGATTCCAGGCCCATTTTCTACTTAAGAATGTCCACTAAATTCTCAATTATTAGCTCTGTAAGAAAATAGGTAAATAAGCTGCCCTTGAAGCGAAAGCTAGCAGTAGGAATCCTTACACTGCTAAGGTTGTTTTCTGTTTGCAAATCTTGATTGAACTGAAAGGTCTACTTAGTGAATTTCTTTTAGATTATAGGTTATGGAAATATTATTCGAGTATACTAGACGAAATTCCATCTGCCTAGAGGATTTGCACCACTAAGAAGTATCGACGAATAGTCCTACGTCTTTTTTTTTTTTGGTGCCGGCACTGAAGGTGTTTATGGATGGTTAACCCACTGATGACCGAGCTCTTTCTTGCGCATTCCCACCCTTCCTCAAATTCTGGCTCCTTTTTCGCCTCGAAATTTTGCAAAACTCTAGCATAGATTTTTATAATTGTGATGACTTAGGAATGTTATTGTGCTAGCATCTAAGAAAACATCCTGAGACCATTAAAGCTTAATGTTCTCCTAATCTGAACCATGCGAGAAAAGTGCGGCTCGCCGGCGAGCTGCGCGGTCGTCAATGGGTTAAGCATGTTTGCTTTTAATTTGTAGGTAAAAAAACAATGTAAGTAATCGGTAAAATTTATTACTATGCACTTCCGCTCTAGTAGTTGCTATGAAATTTAACAAAAATTCTGTAAGAATTTCAGCACAACTCTCTTATCTTATGCGTATTTATCATATATAATTTACTATTTTATTTTCCCATTTATTCTCTTTTTTTCTGCCTAAAGGGTCTTCAAATCAGAACTGGAAGTGTGAAAACCTTACGTATTCCTTCATATTTCTGTATTCACGATCTGATCTCGCTCGTTTAGATCATTACGACACTGTTTGACTCTATCTAAATTTGTCTTTCCTGTTGTAGTGGACGTTAAACCATAGTTTAACTCTTCCTTCTATGGAATAAAAACCGGAAATAAGAGTCCAACTGAGTTGTTGTTTGGGCCGAAACGCTCATTTTGATAAGTTTCAAGAAAACAAATTACTTTCGCTCTTACCCCTTCTCTCAACGTAGCCTTTGCTCCTTCTGTATGAAAACGACTCTGCCTTTACCGAACCCAGCAACGACAGAGTCTGGAAAATTCAAAAAAGTCCCAACATGTTCTGTTAGGCTGTGAAACTATGGACATGTGTTGCGCGGAACATTTCCATTTCATTTCATTTGATACGTTTTGCGACGTGCTAAAAACAAAGGAACAGACGGAAAACTATAAACCGCAACTAGGATTAGAAGAGAAAAAAATTGAAAAACAAATTGAAACACAGCGTACGAACCCTTCTAGTCAGCCATTTCTACAAGTACTCAAAAAATTGCACTTCTCAATATCGAACGTCCTAATGATCTCATCTTTGGTCGCTGGTAAGCAAGGTATAATACCCAAAGGGAGCCAAGTCGTCTCGACGGAGAGATCCACACGAAAGCCGGAAGCACCACCCACATCATCCGGCAATGATGTCCTTTGCGCCACTTATGGGGTCATCGCAGCTTGCCGAAACTTAGACACACGGGTGTGCCGGCCACCCTCGTGGAATCGGCAGGTTGGGTAAGATGCATAGGGCTTTTCGTGCGCTCTTACCCACTGAGACGAAATGAAGATCGGTCTATCGAGCCCCATCAGGCACCAGCAGATCAAATCATAGGCTGCCAAAGTTGGCAATCCGAATTGTGAAAAGCCTGCAAGGTTGATCTCTTTCATGACGGGGTGACATTTTGCCGATAGAAGCTTCTTGACCAAGTAGACCAACAGATGGATGAAAACAATGATAAACACTAGCACAGATTTGCATACTAGCATACGACAGCTATGTGGCCTATAATAAGCTGACATTTAGCAAACAATTCTTAAAATTATATTTATTCTAGGAATTATTACTAATCATCGTAGTCAAAATTGTATCAGCGGTTACTATCAGCTACCCTTTCTCAACCTTCAGGCATAGAAAAAGGTTGCTTCTGGAAGCCGTCACTGCGCTGTGAGTCGAAACTGGTGCTTATCCGAACCGCAACCTATCCGCACCTTTTGTATCTTTTTCCTGCGAGAGAAACACCATAGCTTCATCAGCGAAGGCTTTTCCATACATGACGTTAGAAAGCAACGGGAAAAGGTGGCAGTCTTTTGGGGCAAGGTAAGAGCTGCACGGTGGGCTAGACACCACTTCTCATACAGGGCCTTGTAACTTCTTGATATGGCTGCTGATTCACCTGGTTTGACGTCATTCACGAAAACACCGCGAAAGTACAGTTTTGAAAGGTCCACCTTCCTGGAAAGGGGTGTGCAGGTGTTTCCATTCAGTAATAATGTTAAACTTGCACATATAGTTCTTATGCGCAATCGGTGGAAGGTTTTCGAGTGCACAGAGCCTCTGACACGCCCCGTTTTTTTCATGTTTTTGTGTCTTTTTTTATTTGTTTTTGGCCCCGCAGAGAGCTGCTTGTCTCAGGTAGCCGCCAAAACGCTTACCTGGGCCTAATTCTGACGAATGGTGTTCTCGAACAGCTGAGCGAGGACGCCGGACCGCTGTTACTGGTGGGATGCGCTGCGCACGCGCCGCAGGCTCTGCGCGCTGGAAAATTTTCCACCGATTGCGCACAAGGACTATAACTGATCTTCTCACATATACACAAGACAAGTTGCTGCAAGACAGTTTGGTTATTTATTTATTTATTTATTTATTTATTTATTTTTTTATTTATTTATTTATTCATTTATTTATTTATTTATTTATTTATTTATTTATTTATTTATTTATTTATTTATTTATTTGCTTCCAATACACAACAAGATGTGCCGTAAATCAAGGTGAAACAAAGAAATGCAGATAACTCGTTATAAAAGAAGCGCATTTTCTAAGAACGGGGGAATTTTCCCTACAACCTAATATTTTGCCGAGACGCAGCGATTTTTTTCATTCACTTTCGTAATATGCTCCCTCTTTCGGTATTGAATTCGTTAGAAGAAAATTAGTTTTTACACCCTAATATTTTCCCCAAGAGATGAACGGGGAGTTGTGATACTCTCTTCTTTTTGTTGATGAGTATTTTATGAAAATCCTATCAAAATCATCCAACGAGAATCAGCGAGGGTCGAGACGGGTCGGTCTCAGTGGACACTCTCGCTACTTTCCTTCGGCGGAACCAACCGTAATTAAAGGAGTGTGTTTTTCCCAAGTTCTCACTGAGCAAACCACTCAACTCACTCCTGCTCGTTTAGGTAATCGGCTCGGGAAGTTTTGGCATGGTGTATTCGGCAAAACTCTACGATTCCAACGAGAATGTTGCTATCAAGAAGGTGTATCAGGATAAACGGTTCAAGGTTTGCTTAATGACAATGAAGGAAAGAATCTACCTGCACCACGACAAGGCTATCATGTTTTTTTTTACAGAACAGAGAGCTACAAATAATGAGAAGGCTCGAGCATCCGAACATTGTTAGGTTGATGTATTACTATTACGCGGCAGAAAACTCAGTTCGTTACTACCAGTCATAATTCCATCTACAAATCACTTCATTCCCTTATTCACGTTGTCGCATTCAGAACGAGGAGTATCTCTACTTGGTGTTGGAATTTTTCCCGAAGACCCTTCATCAGGTCATAAAGGCGTTTGCTCAAACGGGGCACGTCCTGGATTTGTTCACGGTTAAGGTACGTTCCTAACCAGTATTGGCTCGTACGCAGGCTGACAATGTACAGGAGAATTCAGTGGTCTGGACCCTCTAGCACGTGCCACACCAGAGAATTTATTGAGAGTGTGTTCGAGTGTAGCAATGGATTGTGTAGATGCGCAGACAGTTAAAGAGTCAAAAATGGGAAGGGGCGGCACGGCGAGCGGGTCCTCACCACGGGGATCTTCTTCATCTCTGTATAATCAATTGCACTAAAATTTCTTAAAATTTCTTTATAGAGAAAGAAAAAACAAAACTTTCACCCATGATCAGATAAGACGGACAATGTATCATGTCACCTATTCAATGCCTATCCTCTGTCAAATGTATTTCTGGAAGATGGTGAATTGTCGTTTCAGCTTTATATGTTCCAACTATTTCGTGGTCTGGCATTTATGAGCAGTTTGAACATATGTCATCGCGACATCAAACCTCATAATTTACTGGTGAATCCTGAAAAAGGGACACTTCGCATCTGCGATTTCGGCTCAGCAAAAGTGATGAATAAGGACGACACCAACGTCTCGTACATCTGCTCAAGGTAAAGCTTTCAAAATACATCTCGTGTATATGGTTAGTAAATCCGGCCTTAAGAGATATATCCAATATAATCTCCGGAAACAATGTCTCTTTGTAGTCTAATACATGGATATCTACTTCCACCTGAGAGAGGAGACTTATAGTCTGGTAGCATACACAGGGCCCATGATCTGACATTGTCCGCAATTACGTCCGCTTGATTTCTAAGCTTACTTCATTATGTTTTGATGTGAATTTGGTGTCATTCCTTCTATTTTGGAGTGCTGCATCCATCTCCTTCAAAAGGAATTCTGTGGCGCTCTTCCATCACTGGAAACAAGTGTGGTCGTAGTTGCGCACAATGTCAGATCATGGGCCCTGTGTGCGCTACCAGACCATACTTGTGACGCTAACCACTTCGAAAATGGAGGAAACCTCAAGAGTGCGCTGGAACTGCTCTCAGATGAAATAACATGATCAAAATCTGAAACTGCTTTATAAAAACACATACGAGAAGTGTGCAGAAGAGGTGAGAGAGGGATGGAGGTGAGGGAATGATGGAAATGGCACTCACAATCAAATATAATAGTTGAAGTGAGGTCGTGCCATGTTGGAGGGAACCTGCGGGCAACGCGTTTGCGCATTTCCTGCGGATTTTTATACTCTCTGTTTCACCAATCACGCCACTTGGCAGGCTTCCAAGATGAGGTAAGTCTCGCCAGTTGTTATAGGCTAGACATGTTTCAGCACGCTTCCAGTTACTGATAGCGCTCAATATCCACGATTTGACGTGAGACTAAATGCGCCTTGTGCAGCTACACGCAAAATATTGAATTGCTCTAATTTTTGAAAGAGACGGCATGTGCACCCACTCCGTCTACCAGGTGTAAATCCAGGACCCAAGCGCATCACTGAGATCACCTATGGTAAACGTGTCAACGTGCCAAAACTTTTCCTTAACCTAATCATCCGTCTATGGATAGGGAACGAAACGAGCAGTTAATTTTTTATTTTTTCTTTCAATTTATCTCTCACTTTTGTGAAATTTTTTCTCATGTTGTTTTTTCTTATTGCTGTTTACCTGGCATCCATTCAAATATCTGTCCATACGTGACATTGTCTATATCCAGCTGCTATCTGTAGATAATCATACCCATCGGCATGAGATTACTCATTGTTCCAGCAATGGATGCTGACCCAGAACAAGAGGCCGCATGCATCATTGAGATTACTTTGAGTAAAAGTGTTAACACCACCCAACCATTGGTAACATGGGCCTGAAAACATTGACCCTGGGTAATCTCAATTATGCATTCAGGCTCGAGACCGTCCGAAATGGTCAACTCATTGCAATTGATATGTCCTCGACCCTCAGAGCAAGAGCGTCATCTCATTTTCGAAAGATTAACAGGTTCACGACATACTTACGCGCTACTTGTAATTTACCAGTAAAATGCTCCAGAGGCGCAGCTTCACGGAGTCCATCCTTTCGTAGTTTTTAACAATAAACAGTTCCTAGACTATGTATTGAACGCGTATTACCACTCTGCAGCTCATTTGTGATGAGGCACCAGTTTTTCCTCTGAGTCTTCATGGATCCCCCTTACAAAAGGACCCCTAAAGATGAGGCTGCTGACCAATGGTAGCCTTTCCTGTGTAGTATCGCTATCAGCGCCTCACTTAGATTCTATTTCCAAAAGAATCTTGGAAATGTTTCTTCGCGTAAGATTCTGCCTTTATAATTTTCAAGCCACAAGATTTTCCAAATAGATATCATATGTATGTATATAACATTTTTAACCACATTGTCATCTCTTTTTTTACATTTGTATGGCAAGTGAGGTTTCCGAATCGAAATTCGAAATGCTTCTAGAAGCGACCTTATCGATGTTCTTGCTGTGGGAGCCTGGACTTTGCATACTACCTCGAAATCCTATTAGTCGTAGCCATCGCGTCCATCTTCCCGAAAGGATTTTATCAGATTTTTGCGCTTTTTGATTGTTAAATGTTCATTTGTTCATAATGCAGGGTTCGCTACGTCTCACCGCTATGGAGGAGGGGGAAAAACACCTGAGTTGGTAAAGAACTCCTGAACAATACATTTTCTAAATTTAAAATGCGGCGTGTAGCGGATCAACCTCTTAGCGGAATCTTTGTTTACTTCAAAGTACGTACATAAAAGAGTAAGTGCAAAGGTCCCTCTCCCCTCATAACGCTGGACCAAATTGAAGCTGCCCACGCGAAGAAATCATTTATTCAGCAAACAAATCGTTACGTCGACAATGCAGCAGTAAACATGCTGAACAAGAGTGAAACATGCTCTTTCATGGGTTTTTTAAGGAAACATTATGTAGGAAAAGAGCAAATTTTCCAGAAAGATTCTCAAAGAAAAGAGGGAGATTTTAAATTTTTTCCATCGTCATGCCGTTTGGGTATGGATAAATTCTACGTTTTTCTATAATTTCTTCGACCTATGCATGTTCATTCAAACTGGTACACAAGACGAGATAATGTGTTCAACTTTCTTTTTTCGTCACTTTTTCCTTCGTTTCACTTTCCTAGGGATTTCATTGAGCGGCCTTTTATTCCCGTCCTTGAAAAATTCAAAAACATTGCTTCTTCTGAATCGCTGCTGTGCTCGGACACGCTCAAATACAACTATCCATATTGGCATATTTGTTAAGATTACCTGATTATTTGATTAATAAATACATCTTTGGCATATAACGAATCGAGACTTGCCCATTCAAAAATCCGCACCTTTTCGCGGCGGGACCCGTGCGCTTGGGAACGCGCTTGTTCTTGAGAACGCTCCCGCTTGCGTGGGAATGCGCAGTTCTTCTTGAGAATGCACACCCCGTCGCCTTTTCTTCATTTTATACTTCGTATCTTGTTTTTTCAATTCGCCAGCGGTTTCTTAACTTGCTTCTAAACGATCCAGCTCTTGCACTTGAGAAGTTGCTCCCCGTTTTAGTGGATTGAGCTAATCTTTTCAATTACTGCAGATCCCTTCTCGAAGTCTCGGGGTCCCTTCAACCTTCCCAAGTCCAACGGCCCCCTCCTCGAAGTGTCCCTACACTGCGGGTTCCTGTCAAGCTTCTCAGGGAGGATTCCTCTTCTTCGAAGTCTCCCTACCAAGAGTTCAGATG
>JARK01001652.1:25511-43488 GCA_000688135.1 Ancylostoma ceylanicum
TCGGACCCGTGTTCTATTTTTCTGAGGGTAGGAGGTCTTCTAAGTCGAGAAAGGCGAAGCAAACCCTTGTTGCTGGATTATTTGGAGGTGGTCCTGTTTAGTCCAAAATGTCCAACGAAACTGACATTGTTAGATAACTTTTAGAGGAGTATCGTGTGAGTTGAGAACGGCGAAGGTGACCCGCATCGTTGAATTACAGTGAGGAAGGGTCCTGTGAGTTGAGAAGGTCAAAGGCCCCTTTCTGCAGTCGGCAAAATATTGACATTACTCTATAGGACCGATGTTTTCGTGATATCGAATAATCTGAAAAGAGCGGAAGCTCGATTTATTCGATTGACTCGGTGTCGACATTTCGACATCGAGTCAAACGTCTATTGTGCAGAACTGCTGGTAGAGATGTCTTATGTTTTAGGCTTTAGGGGATTATTAAAGTCAACATTAATCGCAAGTAGTACCTCTCCTTCTTCTATATTTTGATTAAGGTGGCCGAGTTCACTTGGCATCTTCATTGAAATCATAGTGAGGGCAGCAGCTACGAAAAACATTTGCACTCACTTATTCCATGTAACACTCAAAAAAGTAATTGGAAGTAACTGAAGCGACAAGCAAGCTTAAGGTTCTGTGAATCCGCTTGGACAGGCAATCTAGGTACATACGAAGCATTGTTGTTGAAAAAAAAAACACGTCCGGTCAGATATGCCTTTACCTAAGTTTAAGGCTCGAGTAGCTTTGCGCTTTCGAGTGAAAGATTGAGTCAGAGTAATAGCAAGAGTTTGGAACGTGTGAACACTGTTCTGAAAATCTGCGAATGCAACGAGATTGCTCCTAATAGAGGCGTAAGAACTCATTTTCGCACCCAACAATTCTCGCATAAGCTTCATGTCGCTGCCACATCCACAATCACTAGCGTTCCGTACGCCTCGCCCTGCAAGGAACCCGTGCGAACTGCAACTACAAGGGACGGAGGCGCGAACTTTAATGTTACTAAGCCTCGACATCTGGTACCGACTGGGTTTTCGTCAGCCCGCTGACACGACACTTTTGCCTGAGCGCTTCCACCGTCGCTACTACACCAATTTTGTGGGAAATTTGAAGCTGTCGCTCCGCGGCATGCAGCCACGCGATTGCTTATTCAATGTTGAGTGACCCGCAGGTCCACTAGTTTGATTAATAAATACATCTTTGGCATACTTCTCTCTTTTTTGCCCTGGAATCCAAATATGTGCCGTGTAAAGACGAACAATCCTTCTCCTCCCTTTTTCTTGCAATGACTTTTTTGCATTCTACAGACCGTGAAAAAAGATGTGGAAGAAACTTGCACCATAATGATATTCTTCATCTACATATCTACTTAAGGATTTCACATTTAGTGCCGTTACGCCCTATCTACCTACGTGCATATGTATGTACATAGCACTACGTTTGTATTTGGAATGCTTTTTTGTCATTTAAATTCTTCTCTATCTTCCGTTGCTGTATTTGAACTTGCTTTCTTTTCCATCCCGCCTGCTGAAGTTTACGAGAACGTTGAGGGCTCTTAATCAGACACAGTAGAAAATGCAAGAGATTTCCTGCAGTATGTAGTAGTTATCATTCAATTTAGTAAAGCCTAAGACAGTAGATCCCGTGGTTCCTGGCAATTTCTACCACAACATTCTTGGTTAGCACCCTCAAAAATCCGAAATTCCTCAGAATCCTCTAAGATTCCGTACTTACCTTGGGTAGTCTCAATAATGTATTTGGTCTCTGGTTCTCCTTGGCTATTCTTCTAGGAATCCTAGTTTATTTAAGTTAACAGTTTAAACAGTTAAACAGTTAGTTTCGAAGTTGAGAATCCTTGTTTCGTTAAACAAGAGGGTATGCGTCTTCTGCGGTATGATCAACTCAAGGGTTTTGGTAAAATTTTAATGAATTAGAATGAACGCTGCTAGGCTCATTCCACCTGTTTTAGTTTGTTTCTTTTTTTTCTGTACTCGTTTTTTAATTTTTTTTCAATTTTTCACGTTCAGATTTTTCTCGGTTGTGCTTTCTTTATACAGTTTCCCTGCATTCTTACGCTTCTGTGAACTAATTTTGAAGTATCTGAAGCCTTCGCTGTGAAATTCTGCTTTTATCTAGAAAGGAGAGGCTGCAAAAACAATTCCTCTGTTTCTGATTAAATGCGGTCGTAAAAAATAGATGACGTCGACATGTTTTAGCTTCTAATGGTCCTCGCACAATGCCTCAATTAACCGACTGTTGATCAAAATTTGCTAAGATTTTAATACAAAGATAGCTCGTTTAGGAGAGTGCTACATTCATTATTCCTGTCCACTTTTTTGGCTTTCATCGGCAACCCAACATTTCTCCAGTATTTTCCGCCCTATGATCATGCGCCCTGGTGACAAGATCGTGGCTCCAATTTGAATGATGGAGTTTTCACGGCATAATCTGTAATGTGTTCTCAGTAAAAGCGAAGGTCTTGAACTGTCAAGCCCATCTAGATGTTTTTTTATCCGTGTCCCATCGCCGCAAAACCGTCAAGGGATGAGACAAATTGCTCCTGAAATCATACAGTCACAATCTCTGCTATATGGACTAATAACGCATCCGGGGGATGTGCAGAAGCGGTCATACGTACGATTGAGAATTAGGTGTCGTTTTAGGTTCGTGAGTGATACATAATTGTGATGAGGTTAAAAGACTTCCGGACTTGAGAACTATGTATCTTCACTCAGTCATGCAGTAGAAGTTCAAGAGTAGTACCAAAGCATTCATACAGTGGGAAGCCATACTAATTTTTCATAATTCCTTCCCTTCTATCAAATAGAAAATACCACATATACTTCTCGTCAAATTTGCTGCTCGGCAATTCGTGGATTGGCGCGGTCTGCTGCGCCATCCCTTCAGCTGCTTCCGAGAAACAATAACGGAATGGAGTGGTTACGGAAGAACGACGATATAGAAATTTGTCAGAGATTCCATTTTAGCTACTTTTTCTTCAAAGTGCAAGTTTCAGGTACTATCGTGCGCCTGAACTTATATTTGGAGCCGTATCTTACACTACAAAAATAGGTTTGGATTTTTGTACAGTTAATTCTGCGAGTTTTCCTATGTTTCCTGTAAAGCTCTCATGTACAGTGAACTCCAAGCGGTGGACAAGGACCGGGACCGCGGCGCGGGCACTCTGGTTGTCTGCTGCACCGAGGCAGCGGGCCTGCTGGGCAGAGACAAGGAGGAAAACCGGGCCGCGGTCCCGCTCCTTGTCTACGACCGTTTGGAGTTTACTGTATGCGTAAAAGTATAGAAAATGAAGGTCAATACTCGTAATTTCTCATGAAAGTTTGAAGTTTAGATGTATGGTCAGCCGGAACGGTTATGGCGGAGCTACTCCTTGGCAAACCACTTTTTCCTGGCGAATCAGCTGTTGATCAGTTGGTTGAAATAATGAAGGTAAGCGCATTAATTAAATGAACACATCCACACCACACGATTTTATCCCAAAAGGCGCATTCATAGATTAGAAAATGAAATACTACCAAGCTGCTTTCAAAAAATTGCTCTTTTGTCATGCATAGGCTTAAAGACCAGAAAATTCGAGGTCCCAGAGTTAAAGTAGAGATTTGTAATAATATAATAGAGAGGGAGCGGGTGTGAAGATTGATAGATAGGACAGAACCCTGATGACGATAGTATGGAGAAAGTTCGAATCTAGCTTGAGTTTGTTACATTCCGCCTTAGTTAGTCTGCCTCGACCGAAACCCTCTTTTTACGCATCTTATTCCTCTTCCTAACCCTCCTTCTTGCTGTAGGAGTCCTTTTCTCCTCTATAACTGCTACAACTGGCAAGTTATCTCTAATTAAAAAGTTGGTTTCCTAGGCAGACAGCCGCAGAACAGCTTTTGTGGCCTGCCTCTTACCATGCATACAATAAACATTAAGAAGCACTTTTCCTCTATAATCACTAGATTATACTCGAACGAAGGCATCTACTTCCAGGTACTTGGATCACCTACCAAGGAAGAAATCTTCGCGATGAATCAAAACTACAAAGAGTTCAAGTTCCCCAACGTCAAGCGCATTCCTTGGGAGAAAGTAAGTTTTGTAGGAAGGAGGCATCTCTTCTATGTTAAAATGCTACGACTATTATCCTTGACGCACATATGTAACTATTAGGGTGTAAAACTATGGATGCGCGTTTTTGCGGAAAACAAAATTTGTTCTAAAAACGATAGCAGAACGCTTCAATAAAAATTGTATCGACACTTACTCTCAGTTACCCTTCCTGATTCTCCACACGGGAAATGAGTTTCCTTCTTGGAGAAGCCACCGCGTTGTGAGTCCAAACAGGTGCTTATCCAAACCGCGATTTTTCCAACGTTTCTAACTTTTTCTTCGCTACGGGAGCTCTTTAGTCAGAACGATGCTCAAGCCTGTTAGTGGTAAGTCTAAACTACTTGGCGAACAAGACTGGACTTCCTAACGTCTTTCCTCAGTTTTGTGTTGGGTATTTAACCGCACGTGAGGCTGGGTCTGATCGTGGAAAATTTCTTGAAGTCGTTATTTTAACATTTCTTTGGCTGGTCTGCGAGACTCAATTTTCACGGACGGAGATATGCTGTACTCGTCTGACAGGAGTTCAGCCCCTCCTGTCCGTTCACTCTGTCCGTATTTTACAATGAAGACAACATCTTCTACACGTGGGTTACCGGGCTTGCAGCCGACTTATTTTCACAACAGCAATTTTCTGCTGTGCTTCCGTAATGTGCCCTATTTTCGTTCAAGTATAAGACTTTTAGAGCCAAGAGAATTGGGATCCCTTTGCAGCAGAAAAAAGTTGGTTTGATACGATTTCTTCTACATTTCGATGACTTCGTTTTAGAAAATCAGGAATTGAAGTTTTCTAATCAACTGAATAATCGTAAACTACAGTAAGTTGCCCTTTAAGATACTCTAAGCAACTGAGCGTAGGTCTCCAGTGATACGCTGATAAGGATGAAAAAAAAACCACTGCGCATTCATAGTTATACACTCTGATTAAATGATTTTTCGTGATTAGAGAGACTTCTTCATGTGTTTATATTTCCACAACAAAGAGCAGCGCTCCATCTACAAATTGATTATCGCTTTTCAGCTCTTCAAAGGAAAAAGCCTTCAATCCGCGGTGAGTATGTTGAGCACCGTGCTTCGATATGATCCTTCTGCCCGTAGTTATGCAATAGAAACTCTGGCTCATCCCTTCTTCGACGAGCTGCGGAATCCCGATCTCGAGGTGACTGAATCTCATTTTTTTCTTGCTGGAACTGTAGGCTTCTTGCTCGATTTTCACAAAAAGTAGTACCTGGCAGTAGTGATGCTCAAGTGATGTGTAGCATTTTTTTTTGAATGTTGCTGTCCTTTAACTGTTCTTTCTTACTTCGATTAGAATTTAAATACACAGCAGTACGAGCTGTGTGAATGAACTTACTTTTCTCCACAGAAAACCGTACTCACAGTTTCGTTTGCTTTAGTTATTTATTTATTTTAGTTATTTATTTGTTTATTACACTGTTTAAAAAGAAATCAGAGCGCCAAGGAAATCATGTCGTGTTAGTGGTGAAGTCGACAACTGCGATGATCAAAAATGTAACATGGAAAGTGTGAGGGCTCTTCCACCAATGAAGAGAGCTGGGAACTGTATCTAAGGCATAGTGACGAGCAGACACACTTGACTGCTCATAACCTTGGCACAAAAAAGTTTGCATATCCACACCAGTTGGCCACGTGCCCAGTAGCCTGGAGTATGTCGGAATTTTGACATGCAGGTATATCAACTGAAACCCTTCCGGGGCCGAAATACTGGATAACATAGAATAAGGGCAATTTATACTAGATGCCACCTATCAGACGCAGGTATTCATTTGCGAAAGATTTTGTACGAAGACCGGTCAACGCGGTATGAAATTCTCAATGAAAAGAACGCGCAGCCGTCTCGACGCCGTAAACGCGTGCGTCTGAGTTGCGACTGTGATGCGGCTAGCCCCTATTCTCCATCATACAGACGCACGCGCGTCAATCGTGCGCATCCACTATAAATTGCCTTATAGAGGGTTTCTTTCTCTCTATAACCAGGATATCGTAATCTAAATTAGTGTGTTTGATGGCGCCGAAAATCAGCGCTTAAAATTTCTGCTAAGATTTTTTTTGCTGTGCTGCAAGTTCAAAAGACGGCTTCTTAATGGAAACATAGTATTATTCAAGCGTAATCGGATTGGATGTCGCGTTGTTCGATATTAAATATATTTCAAAACAACGTCTGAGCACTATAGCAAATTCTCGAACAACACTGTAAGAAACACGCTGCTCTCCCTTCTTCTTGTGGACTTTTTGAGCACAGAAAACTATATTTCTATGGTTTCCGGAATCGTGAAAGTCCTGGTAAGAGATCATATTCTACAACTCGCCCAGGAGCGACGCTGAAATGATCAGGTAGGTTTCGGATTGCAGCGGAAGAGTGCAGTAGCCCACACATTGCATTGCTTTGTACAGGGTGGTCCACATGGAATGTGACGCAAAACATCCCAACTTAGCACTAGTTTCGTCTTTTCGGCGAATCCACTGACTTGTGTTTAAACAAGCTGACCTTTCGCTTTAAGACGGACCAGTTAGCAAAATCCAAAGGGTAGAGATTGAGCGAGTTTGAGGCCAAACATCCGTGATCGAGAAACTCGAAAGATTGGTCTCACTCCATTCCAGTGTCTTCACTGCTCCGTGGGCTGGTGCCGAATCTTGTTGGAAGATTAAGTCAATGCCCTCAGCGTTTTCTTTGGCCTAAAGAACCATCGCAACCGCTAAGGGAATGGATTTTTTATAGCACGTCAAACTTCATCTGGACCAAACTGTAGATGAAATTGATCAGTTTAAAATACGGTGTCATTCATTGCAGTCTTGGAATTTATCCTAGATTTCTATGGAACTACGACAATCTTATGGAATGTCATGACATGATCACACAATGGTGTTGAGTCGCACTAAAGAAGCTTGCTTGAAACACGAAAATATCTGAAAATGACCTACATTGTCTAGTTTGTGAAACGATCGTGCTGGGCTGGTAATACTGTCGTTCACGAATTAGTCGTTCAATTCCATGAATTTAATGCTGTTTAATGAGCTGATTTTATGTTACTGGCTGCGGATTGAACCCTATATAATTGCTTATTGTTTGCCCAACTAAAATCACCGCTTTCACGTTAGAGCAGTCCACACCCAATTCAAAAGATTCTGCATAGCGCAAGATTCTTCCACTTCCAAGATTTAGCTTTTTTCCTGAAACTGATCAAGTTACACACAGGAAATGCCAAATGGCAAGCTGATGCCCCGCATCTTTGACTGGCTGGAGAGAGAAGTGAACATCCGACCGGATCTCAATAGAAAAGTATGTTTTCTTCAGTTACGATCACATTGTTCCGAAATATTCAGCAGTTTCTCCTGAATCGGTAGTTGTTTTTCCAGATATTCCCTCGCAACAAGTCGGGATCAAGTAATGAGGAAACGAAGACGCAAAAAAGCAGCAATGACTCGTCTGCATGACTCGACGTTTATGTACACTCTCATTCAATTCAGGATAAACATTCCAGGCGTGTAGACGAACTCTTCATGAACGTGACGGTTACTTGCATTCTCATTTTTTTTTTCAGTATAAACATTCCAAGCGTATAGATGAATTCTTCATGAAGATGTTGAACAGAATTGACTTTCTACATATTTTCCATGGCTATCTATGCAATAGTTGACCGGACAACTATAGAAAACTTTCCTCCGATGGAAGGAAAATCTGGGTTTCCATTGCACACAATTCATTCGTTCATGTCGAATTCTTTTTCCTATCCTTCTTTTTTTTCGGGAAAGGATACAGAGTTTGTGAAGGGAGCGTAATCAAATAAAACATAACGTTCAGATACTGATGGACTTACTGATAAGCGTTCATGTCCACTCGAAAAGTAAAACATGTCGAAAGGATGTCACTTATGGTGAAACTGATTTTTAAAAAAGTATGCAACTAGTTCTACTACAATCCAACATGTTTTGCAATGAGAAAATTTAGGAGTGATATCTTTGAGCCAATGCTTAATTGAATTGCTCAATAAATTCCCCCACACTCCCGGGTTCGTGACCAAGAGCAAGACCAGTAGTGAAACTTCCTCGTACCCCCGGGGTAGATGACCCTTTCATCAGTAGTTCCCAAAGAAGTTACAAAAATAATACGATGAACCACAATGATTAGGATCATGTGACTTATATTTAGAAAATTCAGCAGTATTCACTGATTGAGATGCCTGGATATTGCGGAGACCGCCACCTACCTTGCACCATGATGCGAACACAAGTCGCCAACTTGCAGGGGGTGGCGGGATTACTACTCACCCTGAGCTTCTCGTCATGGATCTGTGGTTACTACTACAACTCTGGATGTCACCTTCACACCAACACTCTTCATTCCATGTTTCACCGAATGAATCTCAGGATTTCGTCTGCTATTTATTGGTTTTCATGCTGCAGGTAACACGAAGGCGGTGCCGCTGCTGTACGATTGACGCTCTCAAATACCTCTTCCCAACTTCTCCCCTTACTTTCGGAAAAGTTTTCCTGCATTTTACCATTCGCCGACGTATGGGGGATAGGCTGACATTGGAGAGCACACAGAAAGCTTGGATACACCAATCATACCGTAGCGCTGCCGCTCGTTTCCACCCCAAAACACTATAGTCCTTGTCTGTAACCGGTGGAAAGTTTTAGAGCGCGCAGAGCCTGCGGCGCGTGCGCGGCGCGTCCCGTTTTTTCTTTCATGTTTTTGTGTCGTTTTTATTTGTTTTTGGCCCTGTACAGAGCTGCTCGTCTCGGGTAGCCGCCAAAAATGCTTACCTGAGCCTAATTGTGACGAATGGCGTCCTCACAGCTGAGTGAAAAGGCCGGACCGCTGCTACAAGCGGGACGCGCTGCGCACGCGTCGCAGGCTCAAAGCTTTCCACCGATAGTGCACAAGGACTATACCTCCGCTTTTTACCCAAATAAATTTTTTTGCAAAGTGATTTCGTCTGAACAACGGGAAACCTGAAACGTAATGTTTATGATACAAAAAAATATTAATGTATTAATATAAAACAAAACAAGAGTAAAACTGTGAACCCGTATAACTCAGCACTAGAATGTAGAGTATCTCACCGATTTCAAGTTGATACAATGGAAAAGCTCAAGAGAAACAATGCATACCTTGACAAAGAAAATTATTACAGAGAATGCGATCAACAGTGAAGTAGAGCAGGAAAACTCAATGGCTATAGGTGAGGTTTATAGGAAACCATTGTATTGCGAGTGAGGACATGAAGAAGAGCCACGGTGCGCGAACGTCCTCGAGTTCTCAGCACGGAGGGACAGTTCCGGAAGCATTACGCAGCCGCCCACATTCCTCCAGAAAATCCAGCACCCCACATACGGCGATTCTCAGCGCGCACATTTGCGGCCTTATTTGTCGCACCGCCTTTAAACCTGCAAAGCAATACAACTTTTGTATTAAAATGATGCTTGTGGTATTAAATATGAAGTTGTCAGAGACGAGTAATCCCTATTTTATTTAGTGTATTTGACCCTGTTGAATTTACACTACACTACACTCACCGCAAAGGAGTGGTTCGCTTTGTGATGCAGTTTCCGAGTAGAAATGCAAGAACTGTCAGGATTACACATACCACAACGAGAATAATAGCCCATGTGGGCCAGTGCTGCCTTTGGTCCTGAAATGAAAATGTCAAGCATTCGTACATACATACACATTTCGAACGTAAAGGTCTGCGCCCAGCACAGCGCCAAGGTGTGGTACCCGGTGAGGAAATGAGGGGAGCTGTTGTTGCACCATTGGTTCATTCAAACACCTCATCCCGTCCGTCGGTCTCAAATCCACCTAACTCCTCCGCCGTTCATGTCCAAATTTCAAAACATTCAGTGATGCTGAGGCTTGAGGAGGGACGAGTTTACGACTGTGGGCTTTTCGCGGCCTCGAAAAGCGCGCGACGCGACCGCGCCGCTCGAGCAGGAATCCTCTCCGGAACAACAAACTATGGGATTTTCATGGCAGCTTGTTAGTTTTTCTCATTTATTAACATCAAATGTGACGAACAACTATCGAGGAAATCGAAATTCGCCGCTGCGGCGACGATTCCATCCGGAGCGGTGCGGTCGCACCGCGTGCTTTTCGAGGACGCGGAAAGGCCACAGCCATCGACGCTCACTGTACATGCAGGCTATCGCCTTCCTCTTCGGGGAAACAAAAGGTTTTAAACTTCGTTGTCATCCTAATTTCAACGGTGTATATACACAATGTACCCCACAGAAGCCATCAGCCTTGTGTAGACTTCAACGACAGCAGTCATGGCGGACAAATGTGGAGAGTGCCGCCCAAAATCTCCGCAGCTCGTGCTCCACTAAAACGGAGATTTCTCCACCGCTGTGCGTTTTGATATGTATGCTCCATTAGGATCAGCGTTGCGAGAAAATTCTGAATCTATCGATATCAAGAAAAGAAAAAACGAAGTGGGACACTATCTTCAGGGGCTGGGAAGGTTTTAATGCACGAACCAATCGTGCACAGACGACTCCACCCAGTTTTCCCCACAACGTGTCGCACCCGCCAAGAGCTCGCGCAAAGCTTGATGTAAGAAATCAAAATGTCTGCGACGGGAATATCTAGAGCAATCTATAGGATCCTGTGAGAAAAATGTCATGGGAAATACGTGAGAGGACGAAGCGAGAGATTGTCCCCTTCAATACGCAAAGAGCAGATCTTCGGGATGAAAGAACTTTTGAAAAAAGTTTCGACCATCTCGTTGTAGCTGTTCAAGACTTTTGAAGTTCAAGAAATGACCTGAGACAAGAGCACAGGGTACATTCGAGTTCTCGCAAAAAAAAAACATCCAAAAATAGCTCTTTAATAGGGTTCACAGACAAAAATAAATAAATTTTGTGTCCTGCGCCCTGCAGTAATAGTCAGTTAGTATAATCCGTGAGTGGTTAGGAACACCTGACTGTTGAAAAATCTGAAAGAAGGAAAAAGAGCTCACTGGTGGTTGAAAATCCTGCTCGGTGTATATGTGACTTGAGTCTAGTTCCATGGTAGCGAAAATTCCTTCGAAGAGGGCATGCAAGGACTGGAGCGAATAGGGTCGCGGGACCTGAAGAAACAACGGCAGAGGATTGAGGTCGAATTTCCAAATAGTTCTGCACCAATGAGCAAACGGACGAATGAGGAGATTGAACACAATTTCCACATTGTTACACACACGGCATGGATGTGCTGGAAGAGTGGAAAGTTTTTGAGCGAGAAATGAATTCATGAATATTTGTTCAAGCGGCAATATCTGCCAGTGTGGTCAGGCATGTAACGAGGAAATTTCACAGCTTATTTATCCAGAAACGCTTCAACGAAATGAATCTTGCATCCGTAGCAGGATTCTTCATCCTGATATCCTTGGAAAATATCTGGCATTCAAAAGCACCACGTAGTCAGCAATCCTGAGCCAGAATGCCGTAGCTGAATGTGAGCCAGTTTGGTCTTTTGGGGAAAAATTTTGACGGCAGTCAAGTGCTGGAATTGCACTTGATGGGAAAGCTTCATAGAAGCAGGACAAGAACGAGAATAGTGCACGGAGTCGCTTCCTCCCTCACTCCGTTTATTCTCTGAATGGGATAGACAATACTGCTGAGTGGAGCTCGAAAACAACTCTACGAAGCTAAATGCGACTATGGCAGCTCTACCTGAGTCTATGAGGATACTAGAAGAAGTAAGTGATGCTGAAGCACTGATGGGGTAAAAGTTCCCGAATCATAAGGTAAAGTAAGTAGTAGTATTCACAACCCATTCCGAACAATTGGACGATCCAAGCTCTACAGCCTTTTCTTCTCTCCGCTGGAGTTTTAGGTCTCTTCATTTTCCTACCATACTGGTTTTTGACTTAATCGAGGTCGAATATTTGAATATCGAATAAGTACCTTCATACATACATTATTCGCTCAGAATGTAGTTGCATGATACACAAGGAAGAGCGACATTACCAAGCATAAAGCTACGCTCAATAATAAAAAGAGCTCAATAATTATTATGGTTAGAAAAGATTTTATATCGTTCAGCTTGAATTGGTAGCATTTTCCCAAGAGTTAGTTACCAGTAAAAGGATCTTTTACAGAACGCGCGATGCTGACATTCTGCGACGCAGAAGCCTCGATGCGGCGTATAAAAGATGAGTCAAGAAGTCTCTCGGTTCAGTCTGCTCCTTGCCTCAATAACCGATCCTCAATACTCAATAGCCAATAATCCGAAGTGTTAGTGCTTGGTGTCTTCTTGTTTGTCTTTAATCTGTATCAATAAATTGTGTCAGTTTAGTTTACTGAACACAGAAAAGACCCGCGTGGCAATACCCGGCGAGCAATAGTACACAACAAAGTAAGACGGGAAATTTGGAATTGGAAAATTGAGGGAAGTTTGAAATATGGGAAACTCAGAGGGAGAAACTGGTAGATGTGGCTTGGACTAACTCAACTTCTGCTAACCTTCAGGAATCAAGGAGTTAGAAGCATACATGACGCCAGGGTTGGTATTCATGAAACGTAAGCCACGCAAACCAACTATGGATAATTTGGCAAGGTATCCTATAGACTATGTAACGTTGAGAGACGCAGGACGCAAAAGTTGGTTTGGTAACCCGGTTTCGTTTGTTTTTGCGTTCCTGAATCCTAGACCAGAATCCGGAAACTTCCAAACCTCCGAAACTGGGATTTCGCTTATCCACGGTTCTGGTGTACTTAACTCTTCCAAAATGCACGGGTTCTTCAAGCAAAAACAAGCGTATTTTGTTTGAAATACTCGACCCATTTAACTTTGCTAGGCTATGTTGGAGAACGCGGGATGTATCACATACTACTAATCGAGAAACTCGTAAACTCGTACATTTCACTGCTAGTCGAGAAACTCGCCTCTTTCAAATATGCTGGAAGTTTAGAAACATCCCTCTAAGGTTCATGAATAGAGTGTTGATCAGATCAAACTTGAATAAATTCAATTAATCTGGATAATAGTTCAAAGGTCCATCTAAAAGATCGAAAATTTCGAAAGCACAAAGCTACACAGCTTATATTTTCGTCCACCCAAAAGTGTAGGTCTCCCTCTCCTGAGTATTTCATTTCGTGGACTTATTCGAAATCGAACATTCGAATATCGAATGTATCTGATACATTATTCGATCAACACACTACTCATGACTCCTACCACTAATCTGTTCTTATTTTGACAGGATTTACATTTATTTGCACCGGTTTTGGGATGGCGAGGAGGCCATTGCATTTTTCGCTATTTTGATGCACTTGTTCCTGTGCTACGAGAAACTCGACGATGTGTTCGCCGGGAAATGAGAATGGACCAGTTCTTTGGGCGTGTGAGCAACATGTAATTAAACCTTTGTCCCACGAGCAGCGAATATCGAGCAGCAAGCAAATCGGCTGCGATTCGACGTTAACAAGCAACGAAATGCAATAGAACATCGACGGCATGAATGCCAGCCAACAGCTGGCGCTTTATTCGACGAGACTTGGCGCCAGCACAGCATCAATATTAACCAAAATGAGCCACCAGCCACCATGGAAATATTAATGTAATCCGGAGTGAAAAGCACGAAGTGAGTTCCAGAATTGGTGGATAGCAGGACAATGCATAGCCTAACACTCCAAGCTATTTTGTTCGACAAAAACAACTCAGTGATGGAAGTTAATACTGGGTAATGCGCTCAGCCGCCAGAGCAACGTTTGAAAATTCAAGCGGATATACGCAAAGCGGCTGCTGTGTTCCGGGCGCAATGGAAGCCGGTCGTGGTATCCAGTATCTCATCGAGATCATATTACGGCTATTTTGATTTTCATCGCAGCCCCTTCAAGCTACCATTTCTTTCCTTAAAATTCACTTCCGCGTAATCGGTTCTGGACCTAAAAGGGTACGTCAACCCAGCATGTGAAAGTTTTGCCGAAAAGTGTGACTATTTTCGCAGCACAATTGCGCCAATATACCCTTGCAAAGAAAATATGGTCTGCCTTTGTTTGTGACGAAAATGTAAACAGAAAGCGAGCCCTAAAGATGCATAAACAATGCTTTCACCAAGGAAGACTTGGCAGGAATCTTTGATGCCAGATAACAAAAGAAAAACAAAAAAAATTTGGCTCAAAGGATAAAGTTAGATTACTTATTTATACTTCTGCGCCTCTCAGGTTGTTATATGAGCACGTTTATTGGCCTGACGTTTCGACAATACGTCTTCTCCAGAGGCCTGAAAGTGGTTCAAGGTGAGAGGCACAGAAGTATTAGGTTGATGCAAAAGAAATGGCGCTCTTTTTTTCAGAACCATATAATTTTGTCTGGACGTAGTTTGACATCTAAATGTAAATATATCCTTGTAGAGCGAAGCAAGCTCTTTCGTTCTTTATGAATGCGAGGTGTCTACTTGGGCAAAGAAACACGAAATAACAGGAAACTTCCGAAAATCCTAATTCCTGATTTTTGGATTTTGAGGATTTTTCTGTCATACCACAAGTGACACAGTCCAAAATACCTTTTTTGTGTTTGTTCAGGACGTCAGTACCTACCCCACATGGGAGACCTGGTGCAACGGGGTTGCTGTTGGTGAAACAGAGACTAGCACTTTTCGAAGCTTTTTCTTCGGTATCTCTAGGATTCTTGGTAAATGATTCTCCGCGAGCTGTTTTTTGAAGACATCATCCTGCGCAGTACCTGTTGCTGTTAATCACTCCAGATAGTCGCGAAGGGTCTTCCAGAAAAACGCTAAAGATGCTCAAAAGCACATTTTCTGCAGCCCAACTTTTCACCAAAATTTGCTCCCGAGATCTGCTTCCAATTTTGATTACCTCCATGGAAAACAATTGAATACTCGTTGTATTCTACAGGAAAATTGTCGCGTTCCTGTCATTTTTCCCAACTTGGGAATCCTTTATCCTACAAGAAAAAAAGCTGTCAAACAAGACGACCCAAAGACGAAGTTTTTCTTGTTCTTCTGTTCTCAGTTTTCCGAATTCTCTGTGCAGGAGATCGGGGACCTGCCCATGCAATAAGCAATGGTCCCCACTAATCAAAGGTATTATGTCGTCTGCCGAGGTTGCCGTCTGTTAGGGTTGTGGGAAAAAATGTAGTCAACGCGAGAAAGCGCCATTTCTTTTGCATCAACCTAATATAAATGAGTAATACTACAACATGCCCAGGTTTTACAATGAGAGTACGTGGAGGTTAAAGTTAGAGTTAAAGTTAAAGTAACAAGGTTAAGCAGAGATTGAAATGAATAAATTAGAGCTTTAGCGTTTGGTATTCTACCTATAAGAAGCGCTGTACCGAGTCTTTCCTCTGGAATGAGTGGCATAAGATCAAAAAAAAAAAAAAAAAAACAAAGATGGAGAAGAGGTAAGTGAGGACCGAAGCCAGCTCGCTATTTCCCGGCGTCGTTTTTGTTAGGAATTCCCAAGTTTCTCTGGATACCGTGAGAGCAGTAATGGGATGAGGTTAATGAGATCGAAATTAGAGAAACGTTGTTTTTCCAAATAAAACACGAGGATGTTGATGAGGATTAAGCAGAAGTGCTGCAGAAGACCAGATCCTCGGAAGCCCGGATGTAAGTGGAGTCTTAAATGTACAAAACTTGGAGAGATAGAGCAGCATAGGTTTTATAGATCGATCAGATCCATTTTCTTTACGTTTCTTAAGTAAAACGTGTGAGAATTGAAAAGAATACATAGAATAAACGCGTTTCGTAATTCTAAACTCCTTGAAAAGTTTGTACAAGTTGGAGTTCTGTGAAAAAGGACTAGGGATTGGAATTATCATGACTACAGAGCCTAAAAGCTTTCGAGCTTCTGGCCAGGAATCCACCCCATCAGCCGAGGAACAAGGAACACGATTAAATTCACCAAAAAAGTGAACTTCAAAATGTCAAACAAAACAAAACATAAAGAAAGTGGCCTCAACAAAGAAAAACAATACTCGGACAAAAATAAGTAAACATAATGTTGCTATCGTTCTTCACTAGTTCGTCATCGAAAACGGATAATCTCTCGAAGTGGGCGCCTTCCTCAAGAGCAAAGTCTCCATTAGCGAAAAGGGCAAACCAATTCTTGAAGGTTTCCCAAATTCATTGCATTCCTGTTGTTCACAGTGCACACGTTCTCTATTCCCTCATTTCTAGTGCACCTCAGATGGAATTCGTTTCTAATGAGTTTTTCCTTTCGAATCAATGATTGTTGAGCCACTCAATGTCGTTTTATGGAATTACGAGCATCCTGAGACGCATATTTTTTCGTCGGGTTGTGAGTCAGGAATTATTAATTTCCTATTTAAAAAAATGAGAAACCCTTTTATACAGGAGAAACAACAGATTGTTGCATAGAATGAAAATCGAAAGATAGTTCGTAATTGACAGAGTAAACAATATACAATGAACTCCAAACAGCCGTAGACAAGCAATGGAACAGCGGCGCGGCGTTCTTGGGAAGAGACACCAGAGCCAGTATGCGGAGCCCCTGTGTCTCTGCCCAAGAACACCGCGCCGCGGTCCCGCACTTTGTCTACGGCCGTTTGGAGCTCAAATGTTTAAAGAAAAAAGTCCAAAAAGTGTCAAAAAAAAGTTTCCCAACAAGTGATTTAAGTCATCTCCATCATCGAAAGCTTTCTTTGCATGGCGTTAGAAAGGAACGGGAAAAAGTGGCAATTTTTTGAGGCGTGGTCAAGGGCTGTATGGTTACCTAGGCAAGACTTTCCATAAAAAGCCGAGTAGATTCTGGATTTGGCTGCTGTTTAACCTGATTTGACGTCATTTACTAGAATATCAAGGGAGTGCAGTTTTCATAGTTCCATCTTTCTGGGAGCGGTCGGTTGTACAGGAGTTTCCAGTCAATGATAAAAATAAGCTTCCACATATATGATCTTCTCACATATAAGTACACAAGACAAGTTTGCGTTACAAGCCCGTAGATCAACAGTAAGTGGAGTTTTCCACGGGGCAGGAGCGTATGAGGAAGTAGTAAAAGAATTTTTACAAGATAGGAAACAACTGGAAGGTAACAAGAGAGAGCATTCTAGAGAAGGTGCAAAGTGAAGTGGTTTCTGTGGCCACATGAGAAAATAATTCGAAAGAAAAAATATGCTAGAAAGGTCTCCAAAACAGCCACAAGTTGTTCCCTAAAACTAAAAGAACGTCCCTAACTCAATACAGCGGACTGTCCCCTAATTGTGGCTTTTGTTGACTTCACCTAATGAACCAGCGTCGACTGCAGAGTAATAGCCCAGCTTGCGGTTGGCTGTACGCGTGTGGAATTCAGTTAGAGTTGCCTCATTCGTCGTGTCTGCATCACAAATCACACACACACACACTATGCAAATCAAGTTACATCATGAGCATAGGGATGCGGAATTATTCAGTGTTACTCTGATAAATCTCAAATTACGTTCGCGAAAGCCATTTTTTTATTGTGGGATTTTCAGATGGTCGCGTTCGATGATCTCAGACGTTCCCATCGCATGAAAGCGATACCACATCGCTTCATGTTGACATTCGTTGAGACGATTCTGGGTATATTTTGAGGAACTGCCCGTGATTTGAGGGAAATGGCGAGAAAATCAGCCTTAATTAAACTGCGAAGATGTTTCGCAACTGTAATTCTCTTCAACCGTTCCCATCGCCATTTCCTGGATATGTGTCATATCATGAGGGGGGAAGACGGAGCATGTTAAGGTTCTGCGATTGGTTTGTTCAAGTCCTCCTTCCGCCCTTTTTGGTTGACTCGTGCCCTTCGCGCGCTATTTCACTATGCATGCCTATGCAAAATTTGAATATAACCGAGGAAGAGTTGATCGTGAAGAGCGGGAAGTCTCCCGCCTCGCTTCCCCTCATGCTGATTTACACCCCCCCCCCCCCCCCCCCCC
>JARK01001652.1:44044-88656 GCA_000688135.1 Ancylostoma ceylanicum
AATTTTCTTTCGCGACCAAGAAAGTATTCATCACCGAGAAATACACTTAGCCACACTTGAGCAACTAAAGTTTCAGAAAACTGTGTCCAACCATGTTAGATACTTGAATTCCAAAGTCCAGTCTAGTCTGCTGTAATGAATGCACAGTGGGCGTCGATGGCGGTCCGCTCCCTCGAAAAGCACGCCGCGCGACTGCGCCGCGCACGATGCAATCGTCGCCGCAGTGGCAAGTCTGGGTTTTCTGTTCATCACATTTGGTGCTAACTAATAAGAAAACTAACTAACTACCAAGGAAACCCCATAGTTTGTAGTTTCGGAAAGGATTCCTGCTCGGGCGGCGCGGTAGCGCCGCGTGCTGTTCGAGGCCGCGGGAGGGTCACCGCCATCGACGCCCACTGTACATGGAGAAGTGGTTTTTTTTTTGACTGGTGGATCGCTCCAAAGAAATGTCATTTGTCTATCTGTCTAGAGATGCTTATTAACCGCTGCTAAAATATGCTAAAAGTCTGCAGTAGATCATTGGCTTTTCTTAAGCCAGAGAAAGTTCTAGAAAACATACCTAAGCTACGAAAAAAAAACTTGCGTCAGTAACAACTACTCAAACGATTCATTCAAAAGGTAGAAGCGCTCATTGCGCAATTTCGCGATTTTGTGAATTCCAGGTAGGACCCTCTTGCGCTCGTCCTCTTCTTCTTCTTTTGTGAATAAATCGTGAATATGCACTTCTCCCCTTGGAATGTTGTAGGGTGCAGGCAATGGTGCAGAATTCACAGACTCAATAGGAGAATCCTATCCCAGTGGTACTGATAGTTTTTGCCGCTGGTTTGGGCCCAAAACTGGGTAACTTAGTCTGGGTCTATATGCGTCACTCATGTTTTAATGTTTCCAAAATTTCTATTTCCCTGACATTTATCATCATTTTTACCCATACGTGACCTCTATACCCAGCTGCTATCAATGGGTAATTAAACCCATGATGCAAGATTACCCATCCTTATAATTATGCACCTGGACTCCAAACTCTTGCATAATTTCCGATAACATAGTATGACGTCCAGCTGTTTTTGTGGGGTTGCAGAAAAAACTATGATTATTGCACATAAACTAAGTACATATGCGCATAAAATCCACCACTGAAAGTACTTCCAAATCTTGCACACGCCAAAATCTGGATAAAAAACTCAAAATTACTATGTTATGCAGCAGACAACCATATCGAAAGTGAAGTCATTTATAATTACGCACGTATTTGTTAAGAAAAAAAAAAACTCTGCTGCCCTACTATGTACCAAAAATTGCAGTTCAATGACACCTCATTGTTGCAGAGACCAATCTTTCCTGTTGTCGTTATGAATGCCAACCAGTGTTTCAAAGTGACAAATTATTTGTTTCTCTCACGTCATTTATTAGGTGTCAGCGGGCGTTCTCTCAGATAAGCGCAAACCTAAAAATTCCTCCGAAAATCACAAAAGTTTATGAGGTGGTGAGAGCGCATATTTTAATGTGCTCTGCTTCAAATTCATCTACAATGGCGGAAATACAGTGAACTCCAGACGGCCGTAGACAAGTGGCGAGACCGCGGCGCGGCATTCTTGGGCAGAGACAACGAGGGCGGGCATGCAGAGCCCCTGTGTTCCTGCCTAGGAATGCCGCGCCGCGGTGTCTATGGCCGTTGGGAGTTCACTGTAGGTGCTGAAACGAGAAGTTTCCCGCCAGTAACTTCTTGCAGAGTGAGGTTGGGCGGTCCAAATTTTTATGTTTTGTTAGTGCAAATATAATGAAGGTATATGTAAACGTGACTTTATTTCATTGAACAGTTGCTTTGAAAACGATTTTTACTTAGGTAACGTGGGGAACTGTGGGGTTTCAAGATGTCGATAATTATCTACGAAAGGGTTCACAAATGGAATATCATCCTGAAAGGATTTGATCACAGTAGCTCCTAGACACCTTCGTTTGAAAAGGCATGCAGTATTTATTGCTATTTGTTGGGCCTACATACGATTAATCTATGAATAACTCCCAGACGGGGTTTCTACCATACTACATAGCTCAGTCCCACACTTTTATTCCGAAATCATCACTGCTCCAGATTATTGCACTACTCAATATAGAGTATAGTATAATTTTTTATATGTACGTAGGGCTACTCTCCTTCCCCTACTACTACAGTACTGTGGGCACTATCTCTGAGATATTCAACGATATCTTATTGTTCCTTCACGGATATCTTACTCAAAGAGCTCGCTTTGCGAAAAACAGCTTACCTATGTACATAGGTGAACTATGCGTAAAAACCCTGACTATGATTGGATATACATAGATTTAACTGTGGGAAATAAGCACATGAGAAATAGATTCCCATGTATACGGCCTCAAGAAAGGAAAACATTGGTACCCTTACGGAGTAAGACTCACTTGGTGCTGCTTTTATTAAGTGACACCCTCTCCGGAATGACTACAAAGGGAAGAATACCAGCGTCATCAACACCTCAAGCTTAAAGACGAGCTTCGGGCAAGATTTCGTCTTCCGGATTTCCACCAAACTCACGGCGACGCCTTGGACGGAAACAATCGAAAAGTCCCTAAAAAGTTCCCACAACAAACCGTTCATATCGACTACATAATTTTGGTATGGCGGTTGCATAGTTGCATAGCACGTGCTTTCAAGAAACGCTATACGCGCGCATGTTGTCATTTGTGGCGTCGTAGGGAAAAATTCATTTTCAAAGGTATGCACATAGTCCGCTTGGTGGGGATGGTCTCAGGTAGTGCTCATTAGGGTGTGCGTATCCCATACGCATCATCGATCGTTCTTCATTATGCGCGCGAGCGCGCTTTGTGAACTGGAGCATGTTTTTCTATAGCTATGGTAACCCTCATAAGTTTTGTCTCGTATCTTTACGTCGAGAGCTTATGTCGAGCTCTCAAATGTGAAATGTGTGCTACACATATGGCTCAGACTCCAAGGAACAAGAAACCTGAACGGACGAAATTTTGCCCGGGCCTTGCCTTTAATGTTCAACTGGTTCCTGAGCTTCGCCTTGATCGTATGTAGATGGTCCCATAAGCACCAGGCATCTAGCGTGGTAATGCTGAAGCCGCTACTTCTATCAAATTGTGGTAAGGGATGGAGCATTCGCGCTCACGTTCCGAGTTCCACAAATGTTTGCACAGGGCATAGTCGTAATGTAGTGGAGCATTCGCGAAATCGAAAAGAAATCTGTTTTTCTCAAGTTAGGGAAATCTGCCGTGGGATGAGCAGGGATTGCAAGGTCTGCACGTCTATTTGTACGTACTAGTGTTTCTAGCTACCAGTCCTAAATCTTACCGCATACCAACCGTGTGATCAGTGTACACAAAAACGAGAGATGAAAGGATACGGCACATGTAGACAAGAATCATCATAGTAGAAATATAGGAATATATAAATAATATTATTAGTAGAATGAAAAGTTATATTACTGAAATAAGAAAAAAACTTGGAAAAGAAAGTTGTCCTCTTTACCCGTTTCGTCGCCTAATCCATATGCAGGTAAATAGATCTACTAATTTATCTGATAAAAAAGAAGGAAACTTGCGTAAGCATATCCTTCCTGGAGTATTCAATTATTGTTTCAGGATACTTTTAGAATTAAATGGTATGGAGAGGATGGAGAAATAGTGTGTTATATGGCGAGGACCGCCTTTTCACTTCTCCAGAAGTGATGAATTCCTCTCAGATCTCAGCTTCACACCCAATCATTCTTTTATTACCTTTCTTAAGAAGAACGTGTGAGAGATCTATTGAATATAAAAACAAGTTCTACAGGAATACATACATTTTCAAGTTATCCAGGGCTTGACTATTTTCAAATATTGTTGATTCATGATATGCTAGGCTTACAGATCGAATAATGTATGAGATACATTTGATATTCGAATATTCGACTTGGAGTAGGTCGACGAACTGAAATGTTCAGGCAAAGGAGAGCCATACACTTTTGGGTGAATGAAGTTGGGGGCTTTGTGTTTTTCAAATGTTCAATTTTTCGTATGGTCTTCCGAATTACTTTTCGCATTAATTAAACTTACTCGATTCTTATTCGGTCAACACCCTTTTGGCTCGGTTAGTTTTACGTATGCCGCAAAATGCATGGTGTGTATATTTCGGGGTGGCGTGCGGGAGCACCGCTCGCTATGACGCAAGCTGGCGATCGATACTCGGCTGGTTCCCTCCTGAAGCACTGCCGGCAGTACGCCACGCGTCATGTAATGCGGTGCGCTCGCCGGCCACCCCGAAATATACACACTGTAGCTCTCACAGGAACACAACTGGATTTAAGTATGTTGAAAATAAGTATAGTAAATCAGGATCTGAGTCTACTTCTACCATGTACCTAACCTTGCGTAAAAAAGTAACTTAAAATTAGGATTCGAACCAGATTTAGTTCTAAAACAGTGAAATGAATTATGTTAATGCTGCTACTGATCAAGCCTAAGTATAACAACAGGAAAGGTTTTTATGCTGATGCCTTGATAGTCAGGAGTAGTCACCGCAGGTGAATTCGTATATGAATGTATTCATATGTGACTTTGGTCAGAGGTCTGTCATTTTAGAGGCATTCGTGGGCATATCCATGACTTACTGTGGTTTTCCTTGCATGAATGGATCTTTCTACCACTACGACTGGAATATATGTTATGAAATATGGTGTAATAAATTTTCGATTATTATTCGAAAATCTTTTAGGCAACAACCAAGCCTAGTCCAACTCACTTTGAGTTGTACGGTATTCTTGATTGAACTCTTCAGTGCCACGGATGCACTAAGTGCAATCATAGCCCGGTGCAGGAATGTTACTCGTTTACATTTACGCTTACGTTCGAGAGAACAGATGGATCACGAAGCAAAACCTGCACTTATCCTCAGTGGGAGGCTAATGTGAGTATAAAAGCTGCAACACACGCAATCACAGCATCGAAACATCAACAATGCGTTCGACGTTTGCACTCGTTGGTATCCTGATGGTTATCTTTTCGGAGCAGGTAAATTCCTATATTCTTACCATTAAAGAAGCTCTCGGGTTAGATGGTGTACGGGATATATTCCCATTCTTAGGAAGTGATCGAAATCCTGAAGAATTCGTTTCGTAACGTTTCGTATCTTAATTGCAGTTTCTGGAATACCTCTGGGAATCCAATTTTTAGATTAAAAATTCAAAGTTTTTGTTTTTCTTCAAAATTCAAAATTTCAAGAGAGTCCTTCCCATTCATCATGACCGATTTCGACAGCCACATTGAGAAGTGCCTCTAATTCTGACTGATGCTAAGAACTTCTCCTGGCTACCTTACAATCTCAGTGTACCAGAACTCAGATAAGTTTTTGTGGTCCACATTACAAGACCTATCTCGTACAAAGGGCACATGTGGGTCGCCATTCCCATATGATCAACAACTCCCGTCTAACCACGCACGTTCTGAGATTTCCAGCAATTTCTATGAATCCTAACAGTAATTTTTGTGCTGAACTTCCACTTCATTTACCAGTTTTACTGCAAAGCATTAAGAGTGAATTTGAAGAAAAAGTTTCACCAAGAGCTTCAACGAGAAAATTCTGTGTTTCAAATTCAGTTCTCTATAGGAGAAAAATTTCCCCGTTGAATAAATTGACAGTCAAATTTATATTTCGTTCTTTGGGAATCGTTCAAGAATTAGAAGTTTTAGCATCACGCCTGATTAAAGAAAGTACTTTTATAACTAGGTTAGCTATACTTGTATAAAACGGTCATATCGCAATGATGAATACCAAAACACTAAGGACTTTCGTAAACTATAGATTGTATTAAAAGCGACAATAGTGCTCTCTCTCCGCCTACTGTCCACTTTTCTTGGCTGCCTCTCCGAACACCACACAACTCGCGCTCTTTTTTCTCCCATATCTCTCCAAAAATCTTTTCTGGTGTATCCAAGCGGAAAGGGAAAATCTTCAAGGCATATGAATCTTCAAAACAGTTAGGTTAACAGTTAATTGAGCAGGTGAAAAAAACGCTCAAATTTTTTGACATTCCTGTAGCTACACATGAAAATAATCATGTTCATAAGGAACTAACCATGAGATTTGAGAGCTAGTCGTAGTTTTAATCTAAGCTCAGAGTTTCCTCAACAGTACCACATATGTGCACAACTGCAGGCCAATTTCCTTTTTTTCAGGACCTCGTCGCTTCGCTCTGTCCATGTGCTCACTTCCCCGCCAACTACTGCTCCTGCCAGGCCGGTCCTGCCCCGATCTGCTCCTGCCAAGCAATCGTCCCGACTCCGTCCTGCGGCTGCGCAGTGCAGGCCCAGATCACGCAGTGCCGTACCTCCTGTCAACAGATCTGCCAATCCACCTGCTCGCAGAGCAGCCTCTTCCTCACATGCCCCTCGGCCTGCGGAAGCACCTGCCTACGATCGTGCATGCCTCAGCTCTTGCCAGTGGCGATCCCGAGAGTTGCGATAACCACTCAGTGCCCTGGTGTTTGTCAGCAATCATGCCAGCAGTTCTGCTCTGTACGTACCATCCCAGCATGCATCCCTCAATGTCAGCAAACCTGCGTGCGGAAGTGTGCGACTGCTACTACTGTGACCGTCCCCATCCAGAAAACCGTATCACTCATCGCTCAGCCAAATCCGGCAGTTCTAGTGCCCGGCCCAATTGCTGTACCTGCGCCAGGATGCACAGAATGTGCACAGAAGCAGCATGTACAGAGAGAAGCAATGTCTTTCCCAGACATTGTACCACTAAATCCAGCGCAGCCCAGGTGCGTGGAAGCCTGCATGCCCAACTGCGACCCCGACTGTGTGATGCAGCATCAGTACCTTTCTGATGAGGACTTTGCAACGCCTTCTCCAGCTGCGGAAATGGAGCAGACCAATGGTTCCAGTCAATCTATGGAGCCTCCTTATCTTGGAAATCCAGAACTGAAGAAGAAGAACAAGAAGAACAAGAACAAGATTGCTGCATGAAATGGCGGAATGAGATAGGTCCTCTCCGACACCTTTGTGTCTGCATATATTTGCAAAGAATAAACGTTCAGTTGAGAAATTCTTTTGTCGTAATGATGATAATATGTATGTGATCAAGCTTCACATACAGTACATTGTGGGCACAATTAATATAATGATGTTTGAATTCCCATACAAAAAAGTTGTGACGGTGTTTGGTGAAATTTACTGAACCTTAATGGAATTTACCTGAAATTTACCTACTGAAATACTCCAGACATACATACAGTCCTTCCGAAACGATGGGTCCGATGAGGCCGGCGAGAAATCTTGAAAGAGGCTACGGCGCGGGTTTACTTGGCTGTTTGGAATAAAACTAATGAAGAAACTCAGTGAATAGAAAAGTTATGGTAGTAAAGGTAGTAAAGGTAGTAAAGTGGTAGAGAGGATTGTAAATATTTAAAAATGGCACCAAATGCTTCGACAAATGCTTATCAAATTGGTGTGTGTGCTGCCAAGTCCACCGTGCCGCCTCTTGATCTATCGACCGCCTCATCCGCCCCATCGTTTCGGAAGGACAGTATTCGATGTCAATTTAGTACTGTTTACACACTTTACCGTAAGCACTCATGGTATGTACTAGAGTAGTAGAGTAGTAGGTCGGAAATCGTCAGATCCTACTCGAAATCTGCCAGATTTCTTCTTTACAACTTCACCGATCCTGATCTACTTTTCTTGCTGCTCTGATCCGATAGCCAGGCACACTCACTATTATTACTATCATTTATTAGATATTACCATTATTATTTACCGCTGAATATCTCGTTTCTTTTCTCAAAGACAAGGCAACTCTTTCCACGCATCAAACTGAACTAGATACTTTCGCTTTGATATGACCGATTTTTTTAAATTTTTCAAACCTACAACCAGCCCCATAACTACCCAACGAAAGTCCCTGCGGAAAACGAATTCCACAGCGAACGGTGCAATTAATTTGAGGTTGAGGGTAATCCTCTTCCACTTGAAATTAAAGTACGTTCATCTAAGAGAAAGGAGATTAAGTGAAGCACTTAATTTGTGCTTCAAGTGCTGTGATTCCACTCAATAACAGTTTCTGTCAAGGAGCAAGGCGAAGGTGTATTCTGAACCTCATTGATTCTTCATTTTCGTCCTGACACCGCATTCCAAAGTGGGTTGAAAAAGACCCAGTGGTGAGAATGGGTGCGTGCTGAAGTGCAGTAACTTTGAAGATCCTTGTGTTATTAAGTATAATCCTTAGACTGCTCTGCACGAACATGTTTGAAAAATACAGGAAATTCCCAGAGTCTATACAGGAAGATAAATTGAAAGGGACTCTGTTAGCATTGCAAATAAGTTCCATTCGACATTGAGTGCATTGTTCCGAGAATGGGATAATTAATTAGCAATTCGAATTTACAACGATATGAACGAGATCTGAATATCTGCTTGCAGATTTAGAAGCATTATCCAAGATGCTATGAAATTCTGAGATTCTAATGTACATATCCGAACGTTTGAATCAATGAAAGGTGTGCTGAACGTCATGACCCACACCCTGTCACGATAGGTTGGGAGTCTTGTCACAGCGAATCACAGGTGTGACCAAATTACGAACAATCAGTACCTGCACACCCACGAAGATATACCACAATAAAGGACATGACCATAGCTCGTCAATATGGCATTTAGGCTAAACGACGCACCAGCTTACGCAGGTTTAACCGTTTGCGTAAACGCGCATGACATTCACATGGCGTGCCTCACTGCGCCGTTGCCTGCGCATTCAAACCCACGGAAATCAGTGCCATGTCCACGTGGATTTTTCACGTTTTCCCAGCTAACTCACCATTGGATGTGGGTTCTACTCCTTTCATAACCGTAGTGAATAGAAAAACCAAGAGACTGGTCAGCCCCTTTTTGCAAAACGCCACCCATTCTACTTCTGTTCAAATTCGAAACTGCTTCTAACTCATGTGTAGGCCACACACTGAACTTCGAAACCAACATGATGCGCCCTGTCGTCTTCGCGAACTTGACGCCAATTTAACACATTCGCGACAATGTGCTCAACCGGATGACACGCGCAATGCGACGCGTGCGACCACGTGCACAACTGGTTGAGCACTAACGGGCGCATAAGAGACCACCCGTGCTCAACATGGCACATCATGCCGAGATCGTAAGGTCGCGATTATGTTAAGGAGTTCGGAGGTATGGCCTGATCATGGACCGTGCGTGAAAATGGTCCCTCTGCAGCGGGAGCCCATGAATGAGGATATTATTGGACAGAAAAATGAGAATTTTCCCTTGCACACGCCGGCTTCTCCTACATTGAGTTCCTTAAGATGTTGTTGTTTTTGCTGATGTCCACATCTTGTGCCAATTATGCCCGACAACTCCGACTGCTTCGACTTGTCACGTGATGGAGGTTGGCGGAGTAACTTTGGGAGCAGTTCACAACAATCCCAGGTACTATCTGGTTTCGGACCTGATGAAGCGTTGTACATTGAGCTTTTCTGGTCTTGAGTCGGTAGTTATGTCACATCTTGTTCGAAATAAAATATGGAAGTAAGATATGTTTCTACGTCAATTCCTGACCTCTTCCAAGATCTCACTTGCATGTTGAAAAAATCTGGCAAAGAATCAACGAGAAAGAGGCAGGAAGGAAAATGAATGAGAAATGGAAGTGGATAATAGCATAAATGACGTGCGATAAGCCGAGACTCAAAAGGAGAACTTGTCGAGGCATCTGCAAGTCAAAAAGTGGTACCCTACATACCTGCAAAGTGGGTAGAGTTGTTATCCTTCGAGGTGGAGCTTGCAACAAATACGGGGTCATCGTGTTATTGCTGAGCACGAGGAAAAGGGAATAGTCATTCCTGCATGATCCTGGAAAGTCGTTTGTCTTGGAAATTGAAGTAGAGAGGAGTACTAACCATTACCCTCATTCAGAGAAGGCCGTCGATACAGTGGGAAACCATCGTACCAGTGAAACTCTTCGTCGCATTCCAGTACGGACACAAATATTGTTGGCCTTTCGAGTTCACTAAATAGCATTGGGAGAATTTAAATATCTGTTCACATATAGGTCAAAATAGCCAATAATGTTACACACATTGAGAAATGATATACCTTTTTTCTGCAGTAATTTTCTTTAGCAACAAATTCACAACCCGCTTGCTTTTTTTTGGGAAAGTGTGCTGTTTTCTTTTCTTGACGGGCCACTCCTGACCTGCATAAAAGTCGCTGTTCTTGGAACAAAGGAATGCATTGCTTTTGTAGAGCGAGAATAGCTCATCCTAATGGTATAGGGTTGACCAGAAAGTTCTTTCCCACTATGG
Organism: Ancylostoma ceylanicum; assembly: GCA_000688135.1. Classification (NCBI taxonomy): domain Eukaryota; kingdom Metazoa; phylum Nematoda; class Chromadorea; order Rhabditida; family Ancylostomatidae; genus Ancylostoma; species Ancylostoma ceylanicum. The sequence goes on from JARK01001652.1 coordinate 54,373, forward strand.
ATCATTGACTAAATCTTCGTTTGTTTATCTTCCATAAGCCTCTGTATGCCCCTGCTTGCACTGCTAGTCGTTCCCTTCATGTCAGTGGGCAAACGGAACAAATAATGCTGCGACAAGCTGTGTCGAGACAGATTATAAACAGGATGCAGAGAACGACATTGTAATTTCTCGCGTTTTTTTAATGGCTGCTGGCCTGGCATGAGCATACATATGTCACAACGGAAGACAGCATAGCCCGCTTGAAAGATTGCCCACACTTCATGTGAATATTCCAGAAATAAGGTGGTCAGGATTGCATGCTATTAGACAGCTATGTTTGATGATAGCGAATGTCATGCAGTGTTGGACTATGGCTGCCCCAAAACCTAAAATAAGAACAATTAAGGTGAAACTATGCTAACGAGAGTTCTTTGATGGCCTGACCCCAAAAATTATACAGATTTTGCACTTTTTTCCTTAAGATCTTGTCACAGAACTACCTGAACATTGCTAATTATTGGAGGTGACATTTTCTGTTGGTAAAAGAAAGCGAAATAAAATAAGCTACTCCCTTTCTGAGTAAGGGTAAAACCGCTCCTACGTAAGAACCAATATATGTATGTCGTACATTGCTTAAAATTAACTAGGACATTGTTGCCCCATCTTCTTTTGTTCAGTTTAAACGTGTTATGGCGAAAAAAAAATTACTTGGCTCATAGAGTCACTGTGCCTTGTTCATTGTTGTTTTTCTTTTCTTCACCTTGTTTTTTTTTTGTTTTTTGATCCCCAGTGTTTTTCCATCTTACGAGTTGTATTCTGTGGCGCTAGTTCGTGTGCTGTTGTACAGTGAGCGTCAATGGCGGTGACCCGTCTGCGGCCTCGAAAAGCACGCGGCGCGACCGCGACGCTCGAGCAGGAATTCTTTCCGAGACATCAAATTATGGAGTTTTCTTGATAGTCAGTTAGTTTTCTTATTACTTACCGTCAGATGTGATGAACAACTATCAAGAAGACCAAGAGTCGCCGCCGCGGCGACAATCCTATCGTGAGCGGCGCGGTCGCGCCGCGTGCTTTTCGAGGCCGCAGACGGGTCACCGCCATCGACGCCCACCTTACCTCTTCCTTTAGAAGCGTAATAAATAGAAATAGAAATAGAAATAGAAATAGAACATATCGTAAAAATACTAATGTCATTAATTTTGCTCTATTTCTGAAAAAGGAAACAAGGAAAAGGATGTATTCTTCCCAGATTTTAGGTTGATTGTGTTTACTGGATTCGAGAACCACGATGCACTTTGTGCACAAATGAAATTATGACGTGAATCCAGGTAATTCGAATCCTTTTACCGCTGTATTCGTCAATCCTTTTTTGCTCCAGCGGGGGTGAAGGCAATTCTTGGCCGCAGACAACTCGTCTTCAATTTCTTCACTAAGAGGGCTCATAAAATGGATATACGATCAATAGCATGCAAGAAATGGACATTGCCTCTGGCTATGTCGGGGAGGTAAGATTACATGGATGTAGCCCGTAAATTGTTCGGGACGGTCAGATTGAGGATGTGATTTTTGTTGTTCCTGCAGGATTTTTTTTTTTTTGGTGAGAATATCTCAGAAATTGCTTCGCCACAATTCCATTCATATTTGAGAGAAGACCGATGCATTTGCCAACGTTTTCATGCATAGAAATTCCTCTGGCTAATTTTCTAGGTAATCAAATTGGACCGGATTGGCAGGGTTACAGCTCTTTACATTGGAATGTACCCTCTGTCCACCTAAGAATCCCTTACACTTTCAGATCACCAGGATGTTACTCAAAGATGAATCTGGCTTCTACTGTCCTTCAGAAACGAAGGCTGCATCCCACTCCACCTTCTGCTAGAACCATATGATTATCAAGAAAGTATGCGGAATTTTTGCAGAATGTCAAATTGCAACCACTAATGCTGTTTTCGCAGAAATTCTGCTCCAACGAAGAAAACAACGCTCCCACATTTCTCATAAAATGCATTCATTGCATTATAAACGAATTGCAGTTGGGGTTGGGTTCCGTGTTTCTGACAACAAAAAACATTACCAGTTATCATTGCATCCAGAGCAATAATTTGTGGAAGTTTGCAATATAACGAGATTAGCCCCTGATGGGAAGATGGAAACTGAACTTCACAAAAGGTATGTACATACTTGCCTGACCTCATCTGCTCAACCAAAATATGACGGATGCATCTACTGAGTGGACTACATAACTATGCGCTCTGAAAGGGACCTATGAGAAGCTGTGGATTGTGGATTGAATGGTGAAGCAGCTGAGTATTCACATTAGACATTCAGCACCGCTCCAATTTTTTGCACAAAAATCTGATTCACGCGGGCTAATCCGTCGGAATGCGTCAGAATTTTTCTTTCAAAATGTTTCGTCAGAATGTTTTTTTTTTCTCAGGAGCAATTATCGGAAGTGGATAGAGTCATATAACGAAATAACCATCGAATTACACTGAGCCCTGATTTCATATGTCTACTTAAAATTTGTATTTGGGCCAAGGATAACCAAAGAGACCCTCTTCCAGGAAATCCATGCATTTCCATCTGCTAAAAAACACGGAAGCAATCGAAAAAACGTGGGCAGAGCAAGCGCAAGAAAAATTGAATTGTAAAGTGGGTTGTCACATTAGTTGAACTGCTGGTAACAGTTCTATCGTTACAGTTCCCATGACAATTACCAATATTCAAGATTTTTTTCTTGTGTGGCTATTCATATTTCTAGGCTGGTAACTGGTAACATAGTTTAGCCAGAAGTGAGTAACATTACTTTTCCATTGGTTAAAATCTACTTGTCATAGGTTCCATGCGTTTCCGATGTGATTTCACCGTCGGTATACCAGAGCGATCGCAAGGATAACTCTGTATCGTCGTAAAATTTGATTTGAATTTCTCCTTACAAGTGTTAGTTATAAGTACATATATTAGCATTAAAGTAATCGTAGATAAGTATAAAGGCCAAAAATTGTGTTCAAAAAATTCATTGCTTCCATGAATTTTTGGGCTCAGCTCCAATATACGTGTCGGTTCAAAAATTGAGTTGTTCTCCTCCGAAAGATTCTGACTGTTTCCGACGGACTATTTCGCCGAAATCAAATTTTGGGACAAAATTTAGCGCCGGTGCTGGACTCTTCACAGCTTTCACATCATTGATGCAATATTTCAAAGTAGCTCTCACATAATATCATATGAGTAGTATAATGTATTAGGAAATAAAGGAAAGTTGATCCCTTTCTCCAGACTTTATTCCCGTTCTTACTAATAAGAAGTCCTCTGGACACCTGGATGCCTTCTACCTGAATGACCGGATAAGCAAATTTTCACTAGAGAATCCATGGGCCCCTAGAGAAGTAGCAAATGAATCCCAAAAGCAGTCTTGGTTGTTAGTCAGCCAGAAAAAGTTTCGTGGACTAAACTGCAGCTGCAATTACGTAGGAGAAGAGGCGACTAACAAGATGAAAAGCTATTTCTGAGACACTTAATAATATCGGCATTACATATACATGTTCCGTATAATGAGATACTTAGCGAATTTGTGACTTTGACATCATACTCAAAAAGAATCGCCGAAATAGCACGGAGAATACTTCTGATAGAAATTTCAAAAAAAAAAGATATTGTCGCAATCGCAGGGTGAGTCGTAATCAAACTTAATCCTCAACATGGTTGAACATAAAATCTTCACGGTGAGCAGGTCTTTCTAAATTGCTCTAGAAGTTTCCTGTCTAATTTCGTTGGGACCCTTTCGAGGCTGAGAAGCCCAGCATCTGCACAGCTCATTGCCCTTGAAGGGAAGAAAAAAAGTGAGACAAAATATATGAGAAAGAGCGGGAAGAATGAGTGGCAACCAAGTGGTAGCCTTTCGAAAATCTGTCTGGAAAAACACAGGTAAAACATCATTCCATTCTACATAGAAAGACAGCGGAAGGGGGGCGCCCCCCCCCCCTCCCGGAGAATGGGTCGCCAAACATTTGAGATTACTTTACAACACAAATACAAATTTTGTATTAGCGTATTTCTATTTGATTATCGTTATTGTTTTTTAATTAATTTTTATTAGATACTTATTATTATAATTATTATTTTTATCAATTTTGTTTTCCATTTGGGTCCCAAAAACGGCGGAGACCCCAAATTTTTTCCCGCGCCCCCTCCCCCTCCCACGCACTTTCTGCGGTCGCCACTGACAGACAAGTGTAGCGAAATGAGACAGTGTCTAATTTAACTTCTCAGTTTCTGACCTAGCAAACATTATATGAATAATTTATTCCACTTCATTTATGATTTACGTCTTCTATAACAATAAAAATTTACTAATAGAACAATAGCAGTGAAAAAGAATAAAACTGTTACCTAAGAAGAAAATGCAATTGTAGACAATAGTAAGTGTAAGCTTGCCTTTAACGATACATATTTTGTCTTGATCAGCAAACAATGAGCGCTTCTTTGTTAGTCTTTTATTCAGTGAGCTTTCGGCGCTGAGCGCCTTCGTCAGACCTTAATACAATAAACCACAATACTTACAAGTGTAACAGTTATTTACATGCGAGACAAACCGATCTGAGCGGGAGAAGGATGAGAAGTAAGAATACAACACACATTGCGACAAACAATCTGGACAATGATAAGTATCATAAACAACTACATCACCCAGGCCAGTGGAGCGGTCGTGGTCAAGCAATAAGTGATAGTGCCTCAGCCAGCTCATCCCTACTGTTAATCTCCGGATGGTGCCGCTTTATTTATTGTTTATGATACTTATGATTGTCCAGATTGTTTGTCACAATGTGTATTGTATTCTTACTTCTCATCCTTCTCCCGCTCAGATCGGTTTGTCTCGCATGTAAATAACTGTTACACTTGTAAGTATTGTAGTTTATTGTATTAAGGTCTGACGAAGGCGCTCAGCGTCGAAAGCTCACTGAATAAAAGACTAACAAAGAAGCGCTCATCGTTTACTGATCAAGACATAATATCAAATGGGGCTTCGCGACAGCACCATACTACAAGATACACAAGATACATATTCTGTAGAAAAAGCGAGCGAAGCAATTTGACCTAACTGTTACCCTATATAGCTGTTACTTTCTTTCTTTCGCCGCGAGGAGTCCTCCGCGAACTTCCTGAGCTTCTCAACTTTTTACGGTAACCTCATTTCAGAACAGCTTTCTAGCTATACATGCCCTATTGTGATCGGCGTCTGAAGAGTATACGCCTTCTTTGTGAGGAAGAGCTAGAATGAATAAGCAGGCAGACGAGCACATACATAGCCTAACGACTGCATCACAGCAAAACTATGGGTGATGTGTCTATTGAAGATTGCGATAGATACATTCGATATTCAAACATTCGACTTCGAATGGGTCGATAAAGTGAAATGCTCGGGAAAGGGAGAGCCTTACACCTTTGGGTGAACGAAAATAAGGGCTGTGAAGCGTTGTGTTTTTGGAATGTTCGATTTTTTAAATGAACCTTTGAATTGCTATTCAGATTGAATGGATTTGATAAGATTTTGATCTTCGTTTGGTCAACATTCCAATGAACAGCATCTACGTGATTTGAGGCGCTATTTTTTGTTTACTTATTTGCTTAGATGTTTATTTATCATCGTTCCCTCATGTCTTTATTCTATGAGTAAATAACAAGGCAGGAACATGTTCGCTCCATAGTAGACTGTAAACGGCCGGAGACAAGAGTCGGCACCGCGACGCGGCGTTCTCGGACAGAGACGCAGGTGTTCTGCATACTCGGTTGTTTCTTCCCAAGAACGCCGCGCCGCGCTCGCGTCGCTTGTCTACGGCAGTTCGGAATTCACTGTATTTTTTCATTTGCTCATTTATTTAGCTACTAAATGCACTCATAGTGCTCCAAACACTGACATAACAGTACAAACGCAATGTAGAGCTTCACGAAAACAAATGATACCCAAGAAGCCGTATTATCCCAATATCTCAATGGCTCAATACAGTCCTTCTCTAAAAAGACGGATTCCGTGACTGCAGAATCGTGGCGAGACCTGAACAAGGAATGCAAAGAAAGCATACACCAAGAGAAAGGGTTGAATGGGTCCCACAGCGATTTTGTGGCCGCAACGCCGTGAAACCGCACGCGTATTCCTTCTATCTATTCGACAAGGGCCTGGATGCATTATTAAATTTACCCAGGTTAAACGCGTCGATGTCCATGTTAACGATAGGTAACATTGTCTGGTGTTTACGTTTATCCTGGGTAATCTCATTGATGTATACGGTCGAAGGACTGTACATATTGAGCGTAAGGGAGGTCAATGACATTTCCATTTGTGTTCCCTCTGTTCAGCGCCTCCAATCAACGATTTCCAAGGTTTGGTTTCACTAGGGTGTTTCTACTGATGTTTCGTTCATTATTTCATGTCAGTTTATTATGATCAGCACTTTGTCGGTAATTTCATTCATACAGTTCTGCGGTTCAAGCTCAGGCTGTGGGTATACTCCTCGAGGAGTATAGCACCTAGCATCGCCGACGCCGTGGCGACTTAATTTTTAATACGTATCGATTGCGGACGGTCATTCGCCGATATCGGACCGCCCACAATCAATACGTATCGAAAATGAAGTCGCCCACACGAGGTGCTATGCTCCTCGAGGAGTATACCCGCAGCCTGAGACAATCTACGTGAAAGCCTATTAGCAAAAATATGTCTTCGTGATTTTCTTGAACTTTCAAAGGGTAAATATATTAGAAGAACAGTAATGTTAATAAATCAATGGTTTTTCTGGAGGAAACATGAATAGACAGTACTACCAGTTCCATAGGAAATAAAACACTCACAGTTGTGTAGCTGAACTATCCAGATTCACTTTATATGATATACCAGTATCAACATCAAAGTGACAGACAGCGAAGCGATGTTTGATCTGCTCCCTCAGGACTTTCTCGAGGTGAGGTGAATTTATAGTATCAGATATACATAAATAGCTGAGACTATTTGAACAATTGAATGAACATAAGCAGTTGACGACAGGTAGAATAACACATAGTAGCAGTAATAATGAAGATATCATCCGATCTGAAGAAATGAAAAGTTATGAGTTCTGAGACTAGACGAATTACGACCCAAAAGCGACCCAAGAGTGGAAAATTTACATATTAGCTGACAATTCAGGCGAAGGAATGCTCAAGTCATTGACAAGGCAGAAATAAGTAGAGGTAGAAGTTTCCCGCAAGTTCATGGTTTCAAGCAGAACATTCTCGGTGGCAAAAGTCGCTTTGAAAAGATGATTTTTGGTGACTTACAGGAGTGAAAAAGCGCGGAGAGCGTACATTTCAAAATTCACTGACAGAAACGTCAATCCTATTATCCAGTCACTAAAGCATAGTCTCCGAACGAAGCGTACGTAAATTTCATGCAGCCGAAAGCATTCCGGAATTGGTGAATATTCAAGCAGGGAAGCTGCAGCTAAACTTGGATGGGGGACGGAATTTCAATTCAAATTGAGAGCTAAAAGGCAATGACGCGGGGCTATAATCGAATCCGGCCCAATAACCTGAAACATTGCATTCCGAAACGTTTTTAAGCAGAAAATTGTTGTTGAAAAGGGATTACACGGATTGCGCCCGAAAAAAAGGAAGTACATTTGCACTCCTAGTGACGACGGCAAAGGAATGTCGAGTGGCAGCTGGATTGGGAGGGAAATCGCCGAAATTTCTATCTCTCCAAATGAGCTGCTCGTTGTTTTGACAAAATTGCGTAGTCGGTCTTTGTTGACACTCGCACTGACATGTTAACGGGCAGCGGCCAGCCTCATTCGTGACATTTGCGGTTTTGCCGGCCGGGATAGGTCCTCGCCACGATCGCTCGAGGATCTGCTGAGCGGCCGAATCGCGGCGACGCGCGCAATCGACGCAGATGAGTCGCGCGTTAATAGTATCGCCTACATGCCGAAACGCGCGTAATCAGAAATAAATAGTGTTGCGACGCCGGCACCATCCATTTTATTGCGTTGCAGGAGTAGGCAGAAAGGATCGATGCAACGTTCGTTTTCGCGGATACCACAAAATGTAGCTTCATTCCCAAAAATAAACGGGCCAGGAGAGGAGATTGCATGTTTCCGTGGACGCACTCGGCATGAAGATAGCCCCTTAACTCACAGCTACCACATGCACTTCCCTGGAAAGATACCACTAGCCAGGGCTGAATAGTGAAGTTATCTCGTTTCGAATCTAGGCGTCTACTGGATCCGCTGACATATAACGAAAGCGCTTGTGGATTGACGATTCCCCCACCGAATGGGTGGCCAAGTTTTCGAAATTACCCTACACAATGAACAAACCCTTTATTTCCAATTGTTCAATTTTATTATTAATTTTTAAATAATTATTATCAGTTATTTTATATCATAAATAATATTTCTCTCGATTTTATTTCCCATCCGGATCAAAATGGCGGAGACCGCACATTTTTCCCAAAACCTTCCCTCTCGACCACTTTCCGAGTCAGAAACTGCCCTTGAGGTATCAGTAATCAAGAAAACACGTCGCTCAATCTTAGCCCTCCCATCGATGAGGCACTGGTGGTTAGATTTTCGGTGAAAGTGCAATTTGGTGGATTAGCACAGCGGAATTGGTTATTCCACCAAATTTGCATGCATCCGAAAAGCCAACGGAAGCTACCATCGGTGGCTTGGTCCACCATTTGCACCAAGCATATTGGCTTTTAGTGGAAGCGGTCGACATAAATGGTCCGCAAAAGCTGGAAGTCTTAGAAATGGAATTAGTAAGGACTCTTCGGAGAAGCATTGCCGTGTGTGCTTCCAACGTTTCAGCAAACCCATTGAACTAACGAGATCAAATGCACAAAAAAGAAAACACCAAACGAATGTGGAAACCCTCTACCTACATACCTAGGTGCTTTTCGATCTCAAACTCTCATGAGATGCGCCGATGAGTCTGAGTGATAGCCGACAATAAAAAGTGGTAGCTCCCTCCAACCTCAGGATTTCGAATGAAAAATTATTTAAGTTAGCTGTGAAAAACTTTGTTGCGCACACCTCTATTGATAAAGAGAAGCTTCAGCCGTTTTTGGGCCCACATGAGGATCCAGTTAAAAAACCAGTAGTTTTTCCAGGATAACACGTTTACCAACGACGGATATGCAGCCATTCACAACGAATTCAGACCAATCAAATCCCGTCAGTAACGCCAACCCCAGTCCGGTCTTCCCATATGTTGCAATATCCTCTCAAAAGAGTTGGGAGAGATGGTGGGTGTCGGTCTACTAGAATGTCACATAAATCTATCCAAATCTAAACAAGTTCTGGAGGTTTTACCCAATCCTATAATAGTTAATAGTTAGTTTCAATTTTTTCGATGACATTCTCGCAGCAGAAAATACTTTGCAAATTCAAATTGATTTAGGTTAGATCGTTATCTCTGGAGGCTTTTTCGGACCCTTCAAAAACTTCTCGTCATCCTTCTGTGTCTGCTGGGAGAAGCACATGCATCTCTGCACTCCCACTCGACCTTTGTTCCTTTACAATTCCTAGAAAGAGCAATTTTCAAGGAACCGTCTGGCTGTTAAAAGTATAGTTACCCCGGCGACTCCGACATTGTTCCGTTAACTGAAAATTGGGGAGGTTTTTTTCATATATCAGCCAAGCGAAACCAGGCAAGCAAACCACCTTTCGCGTCCTGCGTCTCTTAGCATTACGTGGTCTATATCGTAATCAGCCGCGCTAACCATTACTGCTTTGCTTGCTCATTCCATGAATCCCGGCCAAGGAGTCTTCAAATAGCTGTCATCTGTTGTCGAGAATATCATAAATTGATCTAAGAGAACAGATGAAATACACTGAAGTTTAGTTGGACTTCCCCTACAATCCGAGGAAAAATTGTGGACTAGGATAGGAGATGACGTTGTTTAGTTAGAGTTGAATAATTACGCTGGTGGTAATGGAAACAATACCCTAGTTCTAATGCTAGTACTGTGTTTGATCATCATAAGAACAAGAGAAATGCTGTTATTTGTGAAAGGACGATTTTGATATTGTGACTGCTGCGCACAGCTGGTGACTATGACACCCTTTAGATAATTATGCACAAAGTACGCAACTGGAGCCACCATTCTGTGGCGGACGCCATCATATGGTATTCGAGCATTGACGAAATTATCAAATTCCAAGCATAGTTCCAAGCATAGAAGCATGCGATTTCTAAATTCCTTCATGGAAGGTGAAGGAGTAGAAAAAAAAACAGGGAAAATTATGGGGAAAGGATGTGGCAAGATATGCAGCTAGATCTCCAAAACGGACTTCCTTTATTTGTTATAAAGCTACCACAAAAGATTTTGTTAAATGCGAACGTTTCACAGATATATAACACTAAATAGAGAGTGCAGGTGGGTAGTGCACCCGATGGTAGACATCGCCTTTTCCACTGGTCCTGTACGTTTTCGCGAAAGCGTTAACTAACAATCAACAATTATCATGCCTTGCTACACATTCCTATGAACCATATCTAATCCGAAAATTGTGAATAGATAAGTTTCTCTCAGTCTTAACAGGGTCTTTTTAAATGAACCGCTCACGAGCAGCTAGTCAGCCAATGACTGAGCTGAATGGTTAGCTGACCAAGCAGAAATTGAAGATTTTTCGACCGTTCATTCCGTAACAACTGGTACCATGGTCACTAAGACTGGAACCATGGTCACTAAGACATGACCACAACGTTTGTCTTCTTGGTGAGAACTTGGGTAAATTACCAGCCCGATTCCATCCTGGAAAGAGACTACCTATGGTCTGTTAGCTCAGGGAGTGCCTAAGAGAGGACTTTGCCTGCAATTACGACCGTAAGGGTATCGGGCAAGCGATTGGCTGGTTCGATCTATTTTTCACACCACTGGTATGATCCCTTCCATTTAGATATTTCACTACTGTTTCTGATCTAACCAGTTGATCTGTCGGCCGATACAACTGCGGTCGTATTTGCAGACAAAGTCCAACCCCCATGAGCACTCCCTGTGCTAACAGACTATACTTAGATAGATACTTGGATATTCCGAGATAGATACTCAGATCGCCCGTCGTCACTTGTCGTGCGGGTCCCACCATCGTTTCCATTCGATTTTTTCTTGCATCATCGCCATGAAGGAGCATAGTGGATGAGGCTGAGGAGGATTTTGACTCATTTCCAGCTGAGCGTTCAGTCTCTACAGCGAATTCTGTTCAACTTGATGGCTTCGCTCGAAGCCCTCCCGATTCACTTGGGATCCATTATAAAGTTCTTCTTGTCTATCTATCATGCTCCTACCCCATCATATGACTGGTCATCGGTGGTCCGCTTTCTATATGTATATTCCGCTGGATGATGGAGACTGGATATTCGTCATAAATCGGTACTGCGAGGTCCGGTCTACAGTGATGTACGGCTCTGAATTCGTGATGTATCAGGTGGTTAGTAGTTTTTCAGGTAGACCAAAACTCGCCTCATGCCCCTCTTCTTCTTCTATCCAGATCTTCTCCAAGGTCATTCTCCACGTTCATTGAGTGGCCGAGGTACACACAGGACACCGTGCCTATTGTCCAAGTTAAATGAGGTTCTCTCCGTTCTGATTTGCATGCCAACGTCATAGTGTTGCAAATGTGCTAAGCATCGCTTGTGCTCCATTGGTACTTCTCCGAAACATGATGACGGCGTCTGTGAAACGAAGTTTAGGGAGGAATCTTACATCAACACTAATACTGTTTTCGTACCATTCGATCGATTTCACTGCCCACTGCATTGCGAGGATGAACGGTTTGAGCGATGTAGTAGCGCCTTGTCGTACTTCCTACGCAACGAGGTTGGTAATGCGGCGCTGGAAGACCTGCACTGTCGTAGAGCATTGACGATGGCAGTCGACTAATGTCCTCGAGAATTTTTGTCAAGGCTTCAGAAACTTCCTTGGGAACTACTGACGAAAGGGTGAAACCCCGGGGGCACCAAGGAAGTCGCACAACCGGTCTTGTTCTTAGCCCCGAAACCGGAAGTGCTGGAATCCATCATTATAAAAGTTAAATGTATCTATCTCTTATTCTGATCCTTTGACTTCTTGAAGCTTGTTGGACTTGCTGCTATACAGATATATACACTCTCTTCTTATACGACGCGTCCACCCCTTGATCGACTAGTGCTGACAGTATTTCGTTTGTCTCCGCGTTATCACAAGCCTTTTCGTAATCGACGAAGGCTCGGACGAGGAGCACGTGATATACTCGGCAAACCGTTATGACCGTTAAGCCGGTACGGATGTTGTCCATGTAGATGAATCACTGTTGGAACCCTATTTTGTTCTTACGGTTGGGCTTCATCCAATTTACTCCATATTTGTGTGAGGATGATGTTCGTGAAAACTTTGTTGAGAAGGAGGTCCTCCAATTTTTGGGATTCTTCCTTTCTTGAGATACGATGGTATATGTTCCGCACGAACCACGTGTACTTGATGCCCTTCAGCTCGCAGGAGATCGCTTGATATGCGGTCCGTTCTTGGAGCTGTGCTCATCTTCATGCTTCTGGTTGCAAAGCGGACTTCTGAAGGAGGACTTCTGAACTGTTGGTGGCTCATCACGGGAGTTCAGGAGCGGGAAAGATTCGTGTAAAAACTCCAAATAACGGATTCGACCTCAAGACGGGATAACGTGATGATTCCTTCTTTTTCAAAAGTGCCGTCAGCGGGGCGTTGTACTTACGGAGGTCAATTCAACACTATTTCATACTTCTTCCTCCTCCTTCTTCCAACATCTTCTTCCGCCTGTGCTTCTGGAGATCTTACTGCAAGGCTGTTTTGTAGCTGATGTTGGCAACTAACTGCTCGGATCAAGATGCATTCGGATCAAGCTTCAAATCCCTTCTTTTCCAGAGCATCTGTCTGCCCTTGAATCTTCGAAAATATTTTTGTTCTCCAATTGTGAGTCAGAAACTCCAAAAACGTCCCAATGGGGAGGCTTTTCCGATCGACACTGTTTTTTTTTTCAAACCGAGATTATGAGACTTAGTTACAAGGCGTTCATGAGCTTCACCAAATTCAACTAACACTGTTTTCAACCAGAACAAGAGACCGCTTGTGTACCCTACACGTATTTCAGAAACTGTCTAATCACTTATCAAACGTGTTGCCAAGTCCTTGCCCTCCTGCTTTGGTGAATGAGCTAAGCCATAGCCTAAGTTCTAACACAAACAGAGTATCTGACATGCACCCAGTAAACGAGTTGAAGTCAATGCGGGAAATTTACGCAACTGCTGACAGGATCAGGAATGATGAGCATCCAGAGACCGTCCTCGTCAGAGAGGCTCTACAATGGGCGTGGATTACTTCTGCCCGTTTGTCTTACGTACCTTCCACCGAAACAATCCTCATACTTAACCCGAACATACCATTACCTCAGAAGCAAAGCAGCACGCCTACATTGTCTGCCCACATTTGGACATGCTTCTCAAACCAAACCATTTCACAAGCTTATATAAATACAAGCTTATCGAAGATTGCTCGGCGTAGGTAGTACTCTCCACATGTGATTGATCTCAAAGATAAAGTTCACAAACCCCCTGCAACAGCCTATACTTACGCCCGAGTAGAAATCAAATGATCTAATTAATTCAATTACCAAATCAGAACCCGACCACAAAAATCCGGCATTGAAAAATTGCACTATAACTAACAGTTAACCAGCAAGGTGCACCGGCGGTTTCACATTCCATAACCCGGAACCGTTGTGAGCTCAAGATAGTGTGAAGAATCAAAATATCAACTTATTCCTAATAACCGTGCTATAACTAGAGAACGAATTTGTAATCAAATGAACAACGTTTTGTTCGGTTTTTAGGACCCTTCCCACTGTGAAGAACATGCTGGGGAAACAGATCCATTGCTGTGAGCGTGGAGAAGAGGATGGGGGTGGGGTGGTCGCCGACGCTCAAAATAACATTTGGGGAAAACGATTCTATTGCTTCGAGTAGTAGAGATATGTAGACCACGCACTGGTAGTCAGAAACAGCTGTTCTATAGTTATCCGTTCTGGATTAGTCGGAGTGTTGCATTTATTCATAGGGGCAAAGCAAGTATCTACACTACTCGATGTCAGCTGAATACTACGACTAGCATTGATAATTTCGTTTTTTTTTTTCATCCACATTCTACAGAGTTCAAGTAGATAAGAAGGAAGATTAGTCTTACATATCTCCTACTAAGGTTTCAAAAGGCTTTTCCTGAGTTTGAAATCGACTTCCTTTCTTGAAACCTAGGTTCAGTTATTAAAAGTGAGTTTGCATTGCAGCTAAAGAAGTCATGGTAGGAGGCCTTTCTCGAAATTGGGACTTCTCATCGGGAAGAATGTTCCGAACTACCGTAAGTCTCAATTATTGCAACGAAAAAAGAAAAAGAAAAGAATCGCCCCATCGAGAAATAAGAATGCTGCATCAGTATTAACCGATGTCATAAAGGAGTAATCATCTTTCCCTCCATTGTTATTAACTTCTGCGTAAGCCTTCGGAGCAATGGTTGTTTCATTTTCCAAGAGCAAATGAGGAGAAAGTGTAATAGAATAGAAACGGCGACAAAATAATTTCAGTAAGCTTCACAGTGGAGCTTTATTAAGGCATCCAGGAAGTGGGAAGTCTCCTTTTTGCATAAGGAAAGCAACTTGCAGGAATTTTGCTTTTGCTGAGATTCGATATACACCTCGACGAAAGCAAGCTACTCAAGGTTTATTTTTTATAAGAGTTACGTGATTTTCCCCGCAGCATCATGGGCGCTCTTTAGAAACCTCATCAGTGTTCTTATGCCTCAATTCGTCAGAGCAGGGAGAGGAAAAGCTTAGTTCGTTGTCGCCTCACCTCTATTGCCAATGAGCACCACAGGGTAATTCGAGGATACGTGAATAACTCCAGTTTCTTCGTTAGAAAGAGAAGTTCTGTTTTTATAGCAACTTCTGATAAGAAAACCATTTCTCAAAGACGTTGCCCTCAAACCTAACTATGGAGAGGCCATAGATTATTGTGCAACGTTTGCTGGATTATTTCTCTCCGGCATTGTCACATAATTTATTTAGCTAGAACTTTATTAGTTTAGTAGTGCTGAATCTAATCTATTATATGATGACTATCTCAGCTAGGGGACTTGGACATCACAAAAAATTCGAGCTCAAACCTTTAGCCTAATTTTTTAGTACCAACAAATGCACTGATTCGATTCGATTAGCAAATTCCATTGTGTGTTGATCCCTACTCTTCTTAAATTCTAGGAGGATGAAGTAAATGTAACTGTCAAAATTGCGACTAGTTTCCTTAGAACAAAAATCTAACCGCTATGGGAGGTGCCGTACCGTAGGCGAAGAAACACTGCTTCAGCAGTGGAAGGAATAGTAGGGAAAGGCCAGTGTATCTGTTCCAATTCTATAGCAGATGAACAGATAAATACTTCGCAGAGGGACAAGAAGGTTCCCGTTCTATAAGGTGTGGTTGACTAAGTATCATGAGCGGTAGTAAACCTCTTGAAACGACGACGAAATTATGAGTCAGAGTTCGTAGCTAACTGTCAGCTTTGGTTTGCAACCGTGAAAAAGCTACGAGCTAATTGACAACCTTTATACCTGGATTATGAGGCTTTAGCAAAACCTTCTGCTCATCAGGAGTTTCGAACCCTCGACAGACAAATATTCGATGTCCTCCGAGTCTGCCAATATACCTCTGCACTACTGACTCAACGACCAACGGACTTCATTTGGCCCATATAACCCAAAGGGTCAGTAAGTCTCGTCCCGCTTAACTTAACTTAAATATGTTAAGCTCAAAAAACAGTTACGTGCCTATGAAATATTTGGGAATTTATCTGAAAACGTGTGAGGCTTAGCAGTCAAAATCACCCACCAGGAAGTCGGTGTCATCGATGATCTCCGGTGGAATCGATGATCTCCGGTCATGGTGATCGGAACGGTAGAACATCGATCAGCTGGATGTGCCTGGAATTGCACCTTCACCGAAGAGGAGCCAGTGTACGCTCGACTGGCTATAACGATGGACTCGAACCGCGAGCAAAAAGTCATCTCGAGTACTTTTCCGTGAAACGACGAGGTCACTGCCTGCGTCTCGCGCGCCGCAAGCTATTTCCTTCCTCGTGTCCTCGTCGTTTCATAGTGGCAGCAAGGTCAGCGTCACAAAGAACTCACAGTTCGGTTTCGAACTGTGAGTTTAGCTGTAAGTATGGTCCCTGTTTCGTCCTGGTAGTCATCCGCCATGCTTACAGAACCATATTCCACACATTAAACCGTACATTGCCAATCCCGGAGTTTCTCGTTAGCTGGGAGTTAGCTGTCAGTTAGCGTTAATCCTTAAGTGACAGTTTCGATAGGGCTACTACCACCCCATATATTAAGGGTGAGGCATACTGTGACAACTTGGGAAAACTACTCCTAAATCCATCCACTCATTTCTTATGTTGTTTCTACTGATATCCTGATTGGTTTGCTTCTTATGTTATGTTGATCAGCTTGCACTCCTTTATCATGATAGTAGTACTCTTATATTCAGGATGTCTAACTAAATCGCAGTTGACTACTCCCACGAATGTCAACAAAACTTCCAAGACTCCATAAACAAAAAAGCACTATAAGAGTGGGTCCGAGTAACCGGCCTCCCAAACCCACGTAAGAAGCCTTTCGACCGCATTTTGCAGAAACTAGCTGTGGATATCTTCAAGCAAGTTGTTGATAATAATGACTGAGTGTGACAACATAATAAATTATTTATGATAGTTATCCGAAGGAGTGGCCGATTTCCTTCAGTTGGCCAACTGCTGCTGGCGTAAGTGGTAGCATACTTGGCTGGTAACGTATTGGCTTATTAATAATTTACAGGGGTGCAGTTAAATGAGCAGTGTTCACCAGATCGGTCGAAAATAGTGACTGCTGGGACTGGTGGTGGAGTATAGCAGAAACATGAACGTTAAAATGCGGATAAACCATGAGCAGACATTGACAGCATCGGGTAACGAAAGTCCCGGGTAAGTTTGATTTCAGTAAGTTCAGAGCAAGACCAGTTCAAATGGCTTAATTCAAATTATATATGACTGCCCTAAATATAAGTGCAGATGTTGCCTTATTTTACTCCTTCTTCACACAGATCCTTAAAGCCCTTCAATTTTCAGTTTCAGTGTAGGACTAATTCATTGTTACTTGTAGGATGCTAACATATGCTGGCTCCACTCCTTGATCAGGCATTGCCTTGAGCACAACAATGTGTTTTACGGAATCAAGTGCTTTCTGGAAGTCTACGAAAAGGAGACTCAAGGGAACTTTGCATTCTTTGCATCATTCCTATAGTAGTTGTGAGATATTATGGAATCCTTCTTGCTCACTCGGCATGTTCTCATGCAATGCGCACTCCATTCGAGCATAAATGACTCTCATGAAGAATGTGTACAGTTGAAACAACAGAGTTACTGGTCTGTAATTTTGGATGTCTTCTCTGTCACCACTCTTCAATATCAGTGCTGTTCCAGCGCGCTTCCGTTGTTCAGATATTCTTCCTGCGTCGACGTGTTTCGTGATTCTGATGCTGAGAGTCTTGGCAAAAACTTCGCCACCTGATTTTACTTTTCCTGTCCCACCTTCGTGTGAGCCTGCTGCTTTGCCACTCTTTTTATTCCATACTGTCATGTCTACTTCTGCACTTAGGACCTCTGGGGACGTGCCCGATGTGCTCTAAGACAGAAGGATCAGTGGTTCTGGTCCAGCAAACAACTCATTGAATTGCGTTTGTCGAAACTCTTTCATTTCTCTCTTCACAGTTGTCCTCCTGCCGTGTTCGTTCACGAGTGCTGTAAGCATCTTCCGGCATACCTGAATTTCTTTCTATGCCTTTTTCAAGCTGCCTCTATCTTCCGTTACTTTTCGGGACAAAAACAGAAGAAAACTATAGATAACAAGCAAACAACAACCGAATCATTGTGTGATTGCGCGCTCTAGAGGTGTGAAAGCCAAGTGCTGTACCGAAGGTGGCAAATGTGTGGCTTCCTATGAAACTATAAAAGTTCCAGAAAACAATACCTATAGGAAGCACAACAACAGAGTAGCAACTATAACAATAACAACATCGTAGCCAACCAAAAAGTGTTATAACTATTCAGAGAAACAAAAAAGCTACACATAACGAGCAAACGGCAAACGACAGCCAACCTGTTACGTGAGTTGCGCTCCTGCGCCACATGCGGTCTGACCGCCACGCACGGCGCCGAAGGCGGGAATTAGGGCCTCTTACCATTTGACAGTCACAAGTAACAGCCGCCTTTCGTATATTTGTTACTACACTACTACGAAGGAATTAGCTAACTGTGGACATTTCACAAGGTATGACACTAGATGGGGCATTGCAGTCGATCGATCGGTCGTGCACGCGGTCGCGTACGTGTTAATAAGAATTTGGTCTGAAATGTGTTTTGTGAGTTGACACCAAATGCAGCAAACAACTCAAGTTCAACTTGGGGTTCCCGAATTTATATTAATTGATGTTATCTTCAACAGCTTCAGTAGGCACATAGTATACTCGACCTCATCGAGATGAGACTGATTCTCCGTAACCTGATGTAAATTTTTTTCAATTACAAATACGTCGAATAACACGATCAAACTGTTAGAATCATTCGTAAATGATGTCAAAGTGGGGCATACTTCAATTATGCAATCATCTCCCCTTTGAAATCATCGACAGTAAAGGACGAAAATCAGGAGTCTCAATCAAGAGAATCCTTTTTAACCTGATGAGTTGGGACAAGCGTTTATCTAACGAATTCGCCTAGAGGAACTATCTATATAACATTTCTGCGCGCCTCACGCCTCAAATCTCACAATAACCTCAAGAAATGCTCTAGCAGACAAAAAATTACGTAGAAACCTGTGAAACGTCGTTGGAAACCATAAAAAACATAAAAATTAGGCGTCGCTTACGGTAGGCGCACGGTCTGCAACCGCACGCAGCCATATTGGGCTGTGGGTGGCTAGCAGCCTCCCCCCCCCCCACCACCACCAGCCCATTTTCTGCATCCACCACTGAAATATGTATGCATATGTGTATATGTGTGTCTGTGTTTTTGTATGTCTATATTTCAATGTATATAATGCTTGTATAAAAATATCCGTACAGATGTATTTTTATCTATGTTTAGAATAAGTTTATATGTCTGCATATGTACTTATTAGCATGTATGTATACTTCACTGTGTACGCGTAGTAAGCTGTGCTTATTAATAGTAATATTACTTATTTTATTACTATGCGGTTGAAGTATTTTGGATCCGTTACTGCGCTCTAATCAGATATTCTATGTTCACCGTAGCCACTCTGGCAGAGGGTGCTGTGACGGGTCTATGTTTGCCACATTTTATTATCTAGCAGGAGCTGAGCGATTCGTTGCTGACTTGCTGTAAATTGATTTCGAGGTTCAACAGTGATTCGCTTCCAGTGACAGCCTCTGTGATTACGCTGAGCACGGCCAGCTTTGGCCTCTGAAGCGTTTGTGAAAGCGGAATGTTCGTGTTATAATTACAGATAGCGGCTGATATGCATACAGAATTTTAGAAAACAGAAGGCTCATTCTTTTTCTTCTTATTTTTCTAATTCCAGTTTGTTTTATTGAATGAACTTGATGTTCTTTGTACAAGACGCACCGTCAGGTGAGAACTATATTGCCTAAATCACAAAAAATGGGCACACAAGAGTTATGGAGCAGCAATTGAAATCACTATATTTGAAGCGCGAATATACAGGAAACGTAAATTTTGGTTGTGTTTCTCGCAGTGGGAGGCAACGCAACATCGCTTGGTAAGTCACGTTGATACGCGTTAAAACCCACACGTTGATGTTAGCGGTTAACGCGTATCGACGTGGACAACGACTCATGTCATGCCGTCCCCACTGCTGATAATGTGAGGACAATTGAAGTCCCCTGTACCGTATCATCAAACACCACCAAACGGTACGTACAGTCAAGTCGTTTCAAGAGCATGTTGTCCGAGACAGCGGCCCCATTGATATTAGGTCAGGCGAAGCGGTCAGCCCCACAGTAGACATTTGACTCGACGAGATTTTTTCAAATGGGTCATATTTCGAATAACTCGATTTCTGAAGTTTTTGAGTAGTCGATATTTCGAATGACTCGATTTTTAGGATTTTTCGTGTAGTGGATATTTCGAATAACTTTTTTTTTATTATTATTAGGTTGTTACATAAGTTTCCGCTGTTTTTGGTTGGGATTTTTGAACACTTGTCATAATTGATGACCGATTGAATTTCGCACATGTCCATATATCATTTTGAAGCGCATGATCTCGCAAACATTCCTGAATGTGAAGCTTATTTTTCCGACTTGTTTTGAAAATGTAATTAATTTTGGAATGAACCCTTCAGAAAGGCAAATTTGGTAACAACACTTTCACGAGTTATGATTTTATCATAATGCTGCATTAGGCTAACCAAATTTCGGTGGAATAATCTCGAGGCCATTCTTATTCTCTCTGGTAGCCTCCCTCCCCATGTTATTCTCGTGCGATGTCAAGCACAGGCATCAAACTTGGCAACCCGAAATTTCGGTTATGCCATTTTTCTCTCTAGGGTTAAGGCGGATTGAAATGGAATTTCTCCTACTGTGACTGCAAACACCAAACATTTGCGGACACCAATTGGAAGAATTTTACGGCAAGTTCTAAGCGTCCTGTGAAAATCACGCCATTTTCCCACACTGTGAAGGGCGCCTTCGTTCTGATTGGTGAACTCTTTGTAGAGGTAAAGAGCTGACAGAGGAATTCTTAGGTATGCATTATGTAGCACAGATCTTATTCTATTCGAGCGCCAGTTACCAGATCGCAGGAATGCCTACTATGCGAGAACGGATTTTCCAAAGTCAGTCACCTCCAACACCACCCGACTCTCTTCTTTGCCTCGTAGTTCACCGAATTCTAAAGTGGCAGAGTCGAGCTCCTGCTGTGAAAACGGCAGAGGTCCACCGACCATTTTGGTGCATACTTCGCCTTACTCCTACTGTTATTTGATTTTTAGTGAAACTTTTTCTCGAAATTTTCGAAACAGCGGAAACTTATGTAACAACCTAATATTTTCTTATTTTCGAGCTTTTTCGAACATTCGATATTTCGATGTTACTGTTACTAAAAAATCGATTTGTCCGAAACTCGACTCGATTTCACTCGGTCGAGCCAAATGTCTACCCCTCAGCTGATCGCCTATGAATGCGGCGTTATCGGAACGGAGTTTCGGTGATTTCTTGTAGGAGTTTTCTTCTTGTCTACTTAAGCTTATTTTCTTTTAGCAGCTGTTTGTTGTATTAGTTTTGACCTGCTTCAAGCAATTTTTTCCCATACCATATCCATTTTTCCAGTGTATTCATGGAGATTATTGCAGGTTTTCTTTCAAACTCGTATAGTTCTAGTTTTTCTTTTGGTTTCTTTTAGCTACGACATCCTTCTTTTGGATACATTCATGTTGTCATGGTGAACTCTTCTCACTTATGGAAGAAGTCGTACTGAAAATAATAAATATTGCTAATAGCAAAGAAGTATTGAAAGTTCCGACAGCTTGCTCGGGCTTTGCACTCAACTCGTAGTCATATCTGTGTATGCATCTCAGTTCTTCCCGAAATTTTGTTAAGACGGTCTACTATGGTCCTCATGTTTATGTATCGTATTAGGTTGGTGCAAAAATAATGCGCGTTTTCAACTCCTCAATTCTTGAGCCCATATCTTGGTTCAAGTTAATGTTTTTAACCAAGCTTAGAACCTTTACATTCCGCTAACCTTTAGCAACAAAATAACGGTTCAATGACCACCGCACTCTTCAAACTGGGCCTGCTAGGATCGACGAACGCCTGGAAGTCAATTTTGGTACCACTTCAATCCCTGAAGAAATTCTCCTGGACGAAGTCGTCTAGATGCTCCAGGAAGTGGTAATCAGTGAGCGAGAGGATTGCTGATTATAATGTATCAGTCCCTGGCGTAATTGTTCCAACCTGTGGAATTTCTGGTGTGGGACATTAGGCTGGACTGTACTGTGCGTTGCAAATGATTTCTACATCAAGCCACCAAAAATTCGTCGTGACCTTAATTTAGTGTTGTTTTGGTTTCTGACAGTGTTTCGGTTCTTCTTCCTCTCACAGTTGTTGAGCAAAGAACTTTATATTGTCGCAGAGGGACTATTCTTTACCATGCATCACTAAACGTTCGAGGACTTGGTCGAAATTTCTTCACTACAAGGACACCAAGCAGACCTCTCAGCGAAGATCAGTCTGGGGTGGTAGTAGACCTCTCGAAACGACGACGAAACGGTTAGGAAAAGGTCTCATTTAACTGTCAGCTCTGATTTGGAATCATGAACAAGCTACGAGTTAACTCACAACTGTGATGTTGGGATGCTGTGACTCCTGCAAAACGTTCTCACAATCAGAGGATTCGGTCCCCTAACCATCAAGTATTCGATGTCGTCAGACTACGCTGACATACCTCTACACCACTGACCACAAACTTTGTGACCATTACAACCCAAACGGCCAGTGAATCTCGTCCCGCATAAAACAGCTTTGAGTCGTTAAGTTCAAAAATACATCTCGGTGCTAATAAAATATGTGGGATTTCATCTGGGGAGGTGGTGTGAGGCATTGCAGTCAAAATTCCATCAGGAGATCGGTTTCATCAATGATCTACGGCGGAAGGTCATTTTGATCGAGACAGTGAAACATCGATCAGCTATGTGGACCAGGAATTGCGTCTTCACCGAAAAGGAGTCAGTGCCCGCTGGACTGCCTACAACGATGAACTCCAACCATGAGCAAAAAGTCTTCTTTACTTTTTCGCGAAACGATGAGGTCACCGTCTGCGTCTCGTGCTCCGCACACTCTTTCGCTCCCGGTGTCCTCATCGTTTCATACTGGCAGTAAGCTCATCGTGATGAGGAGCTCACAGTTCGATTTCGAACTGTGAGTTCACCTACAAGTTTGGTCCCGGTTTCGTCCTAGTATTTATGCATTATACTTAGAGAACCATATTCGAGTCAATAAGGTCTACATTACCTATTCCAGAGTTCCTTGTGAACTGGGAGTAAGCTGCCAGTTACGTTAATAGTTAACTGATAGTTTCACCCTAGTCCCTGCAACTCATTTGCATCGCTTAACGTTTTTCGATGGACCCGCGTCAGCGGCGAAATCGTCCACGCCGTCCACAATAGTCCCGCGGTAGCGGTGCGGTCATCCGCACCCTCCGCGGTGGTCCCACGGCAGCAATACCGTTGTCCGCGCTTCCACAGTGACACCGCGGTAGCGGCGCGGTCATCCGTTAAACCCCAGGATACAGGTTCAGCAATGGAATATGGGTCCGCCGTGGCTCAGTAGTGTGGGAAACGAAAGAATACGAACCCGTCGATGGAGGACGGGTCCTCCTTGAAGCAGTACTGAGGAAAACACCAGCATACGGGTTCGCCTTGGCTAAGCAGTGGTGAAAACGACAGGATACGGGTCCGCCTGGCCACACAGTGGTGAAAACGCTAGGATTTTGGTCCACCGATGGAGTAGTGAGGAAAGCGCCAGAACATGAGCCCTCTGATGGAGGACATGTCCATCACGGTCCGACAGTGAGGAAAGGGTTTCAAAACATCATGGTCTAACAGTGGGAAAAGGGGTTCAATTGTTTGGAAAGGGTCATGTGGCAGGTCCACCAATGGAGGGAGGGGTCGCTAGCACATGATATCTTTGAAGCAGCAGCAGTCTTACGCAGCCAGTCCGCTGTTTCTTGAATGTAGCACCAACGCTCATTTGTAAGTTTCGTAAGACCGTATTTTTGCTGTCAACTCTCGTCCCCATTCCCATTTATGTCTCAATCGACAACCACTGTTTCCTCTGAGATACCCAATCAGACCCTCATCAGCTCAAATATCCCTACAGCAATCTCAATCTAAGTCATTCTGTGTCATTATTTGCGCTGTGTCGGTTACAGGAAATAGTTCACAGTTGTTAGAGCCATTTGAAGGAATTCCGCGCGCAGAGCTGGGAGTGACTGGCCATTGCTGATTCGTATGCATGTAAGGAGTGCGCCGACGAAAAAAAAACGGGTGAAAATATGGATGCATCGGAAATAACTTCACATGTTGAAGTGTGATGAAAACTTGTCAAGCAAGGCTAGCATGATTGGTGGAGAATTATGAGTAGGATTTTGTGCGTCAAGATTGGTAGAGTTGGTTTGTTAGAACCAACACATTTCAGTGTTGGTTTTCCTATTCTCTGAATCCATTTCACTCAGTTCGCGCCTCGTTCTATCTCGTTGTGTTTTGTTGTCGTTGTTCGTGATAATTGTTCGTGTTCCTTTACTTCAGTTCCTTTACTTCAGTTTATTTTTTTTTTCAAAATGGTAATGCCATCGTCGTTGTTGTCCACTCGAACTAAGACAAGGGTAAGCAATTCCTTTCATCTTTTTCATGATCCAACCACGTTCGGTGCTATAATGTGTTTACTGGTTCGTTTTACTTATAGTATTTCACCTTCATCTCTCTGTTTGTTGAACATAATTTTTTAAATGTATTTTTTTGATTACGTTTTATTATCTCATCATTGTTTGTTTATATAGTGTAAATATCTATGCATTTGCTCACATTTACTTTTTTTTAGTATCGCTTTGTGCCCGCCATTCGTCGATGCATTTCTCTACTTGCACATGTGTGGTGGTAAGGGATCTGCTTCCTCCGTTGTTCCTCGTATATTTTTTTCTATTTTTAGTTTCATACTTCAAATGTACTTAGTTACATACTTCAAATGATATTCGATGATCGAAGATTACTTGAGGTGAAGAAGACGTTGTATTAAATTGAGAAGCCATTTATTTTTATGCAACCGTTGGTATTGTTAGTGTTAATGGTAACAAATTTTGCCAAAAATAAAGGCTGCCTGCATGGAACAGTTATATATGTGTTTACACGTTGCATACAACACGGTTTACCCGTGTTGTTCATCAGTATGGGGTGGGATGCACAGGGTAAACGTGTTCACACGAAAGAACTCATGAAAGTTTTATCCTACATAGAATCTATATATGATCGTTCCATACGTGCTTCCATATGAGGTTCGCTGTGTCCTTTGAACGGTCTTGTTAGAGACGAATCTGGACATCAGTCGGCAGTGCTCGTATGCCTGTACCCTGGTAACCCCATGTTCTTCGTATTGATCGGCGAATCTGTAATTGGGAAGAAGAGTAATGAGGTGGGTTTGCGGGTTTGATCAGCTGCTTACCTTCGCATCACTTCCGCGATCCGCTTTCGTGTATCACGATCGGAGGTGCTTCGAGTGTGACGGATCCTGAAACGAGGTTATCTTCCCTCTGCTAAGGTGCTATGTTTTGCATTGAAATACCTGCTGCAGAGTTACAAGGGCGGACTTAGCTTTTCCGTCAAGATCGCAAAGGAGCTGAGAGGGTCTAGACATGGTGCGGTAATCAGCTTCGATGAGAGTGTTTAGAGTTCTCTTTTACAGCAGCAGTCTGCTGATGCCACAGTGATTTGGGTTGTTCACCAGCACATGAAGGGTCGGCTCTTATGTTGTTATTGAACTGCAAGACTAAATCGTAATGCAAGAAAGGGAAGAGATCCTGGGTCAGTAATAGAAAGTAAAACCTGGTAGGCAATGTGATCCATTAGATACTTAGGTGTCTTTTGAGGCGTACATTCTGGATGACGATTCAGCGAGCACGTATCTGCAAGAAACTGTTCACCCATAACCTTTTCAAAAAATAACTACTACTGAGAGATATTATATACATTCATTATATTATATTCAATCATTCTCTGCGTGCTTCCCAAGTGGTTGGTGTTCCTCTACTCTCGCTATGGTTGCTAGTCGACATCTCTCGCAACCCAAGAAAGCGAAACTATCGAACCCATCGCTGCAGTCTCCTACAATGAAGAGGATTGATGAGCACGATCTACAGTCAAATGAATCTAGTTCAGAAGAATCACTTAGAGGTGAATTCCTTTTTCCTCAGCTCCAATCAATACTGAGGGAAAATGCTCCCGAAGCACTTCCACTTCCAAACCAACTATGGAACACCTTCAAGCCTGATTCCAAAGCGATAGTTGAGGATGAGAAGCGTGGCCGATCCATCGTTATTTCAGGAGTGTTTTAGGCTGAAAATGCAGCGGCGTCTCAGCATCAGACACACACTGAAAATGCTGTTACCAGTCCTTGATAAACTCGACATCGAAACAACCCCTGTCGAGATATACAGGTTGGGGAGCATCAGCAGTAACAGCCCTCGTCTTATCAAATGTGTTTTTTCTTCGAAGCGATACTACTTCGAAGCACTTAGAAAAGCACGTTTACAAAAAAGCACGGGGATTCCAGACTATTGCCAAATCTACATTCGTAGATCAATAACACACGCATAACGGGGAAGTGACAAAGTTTTACGTCAGAAAGCTCGTGGAATGAATAACAAAGAGTTCAACGGTAACACAGTTTATGTTGTCTATAGAGATAAGTAAAAGCATCGGAAATTCCTAAAATTGAAAAGTCGTCACAAAGAAAACTGAGAGGTTGCTTGAGTTCCTCAAATTTCTCGCGTTGCTTATTTAATGCTCGAGATTTGTTAAACAACTTAGTTGAGTTTCACCATTTCGTTACTTTTCACAAACCCGACTTGATTCTTGTTACAGAAACCTGGCTCACATCCACTATTTCTGATGCAGAAATCACTGGAGATTTCCCCTACACACTTCTGAGAGAAGACTGTGTTGGTAGAAGAGAGGCGGCGTCTGTGCTCTCATACGTTTGGATTGCCCCTCTCGAAATGTTAACATAAGCATCGATATTCCATCAGATATTCTGGTTTTCGATATTTTCCCAAATTCACCAGGTACCCACAGATTTGCCCTTGTTTATCGACCACCTTATCAAGTTTCACTTCAAGATGAAAACCTTTTGATGCTCCTATCCGGCATTGCTGCTTCACCTGAAAAACTTGCAATCCTAGGAGATTCCAACCTCAGCAGCGTTGACTGGGGCGAAATGCTTGCATATTCTTCAGCCTCTTTCCGTTTCGTTTCACTGTTTTAAGACCTTTCTCTGACAAATATAGTCACAGTACCTACTCGAGGCACGTTAGTTCTAGATATTATTCTATTCAATGCAGAGCCTACCCAGAATTGAAAAATGCCGTTTGGACAACTTTGCCTGGTTGCCCTATCATAGACTTACATGTGATGTCAACTACATATTATATATGGAATGTACATGATAACGGATAGTGTGGGTATATAAACGAGGAAACGTGGTAGGCTCCATTCAAGGAAGAGCAACCGAACATGAACGAACTCTAGTCTCAAAAAAAATTCATACGACAACATTCCACGAGCAAGTGGGTTCCAGTGCTCGGAAGGTGGATTCCTAGGGTTAGAATCCATAAACGCAAAAGCAAGCGGAACCAGGTTGAAAAATCCTACTTTTGCTTCTTAAATTCTAATGTTGCCTGGTTCATAGGATAAGTGATTACATATTTGGTTGGGTAGTTGACCTCTCATAAATACCATCCAAGAGCGACTTTGCTTTCCTACTTCTAGGAGCCGGCGCACTCTTCCAGCGACGACTCCAACTAGGGGGGAAAAGAAGAAGTATCTTGGGAATCAGAAATTCACAACGTCCCTAAAGAGAAAAAGACGATCGCTTTGAAGTGGCTTCATTTCGGAGAACTCATTCAGCCGCCCAAGCTCGGAGTCGGTGGCTGGATGAAGGATTATTGTGGTGAATCCAGCATAGCAATTGAGGATGATAGAACGGGCAGCCAGGTAAAGTGTCCAAACGGCTTGTCTAACCCAGAATTTACCTTACCTCCTCGCTTGGGGACCTCCGATCACCTGATTATTTCATTCTCGACAACCTACCTAGCACACTGCAGCACAACATCACTCGGAGAGACTACCGCAGTGCTGACTCTGGTTTATCAGAATAGCACTAATCTCTGTTTACTGGCTTGAATTGTTCAACGGGTTTTCTTCAATTGGTGATGTCTACAACTGTTTCCTAAGTCGCATTATGAATTTATTGCATTCCCTCCGCTAACGCACTCGGTGGTTGTGGACAGTCACTACTTAGGTTGTTGCTGTGTTCTATGTATTGTAATTGTGTAATAGGATCCGACGAAGGCGCTAAGCGCCGAAAGCTCATCAAGTAAAGAATAAAAGGAGCTCTCAGTGTGTACTGAACAGAAACGTTGTTTCCTAAGTGTTTTGCACAGACTCATTGAACAACTTATACCGATTCCATCTAAAAATCCTGGTTCGATACAAAACTGTCTCGAAAAACCTAATGCGCTATCTAAAATGATCAAACAGAATGAAAAGAGGCCCGCTGATAGAACATCAAAATACAGTTGTAATCTGTTCAGCTATTTGGAACAGCGGTTGCAAACTGAACACTACGCAAGTACCCTTTTCGATGGCTCGGGTAATGCATTCTATACATCGCTAACTGAAGCAACCGTTCTCTCTGACCACTTTGCAAGCGTTTTCAGTGATGATTCCTCACAAAAATGCCCACTTATCCCCACACTCTCTACGCCAGCCTGTTCGCTGTCATGCATCAAAACTAGTGATGTGTTGAAATATCTGAAATCTGTAAAAGGATCCATATCTATGACATCTGATGCTATGCCTTCTATCTTTTTAAAAATGTTTGCAGATGAGCTCGCACGTCCACTTACCCACATATCCAGTATTTCTCTTATTAGTGCTGAAGTGCGTTCACTTTGAAAATCTGCCACTGTGACCCCAGCACCTAAGATATCCTCGTCCTCAAACCTATCTGATTTCCGTCCTATACGCATTTTACCAACCACTCGCAAAGTTCTAGGGAAAATTATAGCCGAAACTCTTATTGATTGGGTGTCTAAATCCAAATGTGTCCCTGCTCAACACATGGATTAATTTCTGCCCGATCTACTATAACGCAGCTACTTGACTGGCATTTTGACTTGATGGCGGCAATGCCTACTGGCAAATTAGTAGATGTCGTCTATTTCGATTTAAGCAAGGCTTTCGATTCTAGCGACCACCACAGTCTGATTTTTAAATTAGAAAGCATAGGTATTAGAGCCAATTATTTGCGAGGGTTTGAGTCCTACCTTCGGAGTCGAAACTTTTCCGTTCGCTTCCAAGGTGAAGTCACTCCAATTAAGAACTGTAAATCTGGTGTGCCTCAGAGTAGCGTTCTGTCGCCAATCCTATTTATCATCTATACTCTTGACTTACCTGATCTCCTTATAACAGACCAACGCATTAAAGTCGCTGCCTATGCCGATGATATCAAGATTCATATGTTATATCATCCTTCCCAGAGAAATGAAATAGAAGACCAAATAAGCAATTCCATTTCTCGCATGATTACGTGAGCTAATAAGTGGCACATTGAGCCAAACTATTCCAAAAGTTATGTCATCTCATTTGGAAGTCAATGCAGTAGCGCAAGAATAAATGAAAGATTCAAATGAGAGTCAAAATGCTTCGTCAAAGACATTGGCATCATCATTGATAGAAGCTTAAAATTTCACTCCCACACTGATCAAATAACCTTTAAGGCAACACGAGCATTATATGCAGTTTTCAGAAACATTCATTCTTCTGACGCTACTATTCTCTTGAAACTCTGTAAAACTTATGTTTTCCACACCTCGAATACTGCAGCCAAATTGGGAACCCTCATCACAAAAACATATTCATCGCATTGAAAAAATACACAAGATTTTCACAAGATTGTTCTACTACAGCGCATTCCCTGATCTTAATTATCCTAAAGCCATGCCCGATTCTAAATCAAGCCTACAGCAATTAGGTCTTAAGACTTTTTTCCACGGAAGAATTCTCGCAGACATTTTAATGGGATTTGAGATCTCACGAGGTATGTTTGCGATCATCTAAATATTGGAGTTTTCGCACCACACATGAGCGTTGAGCGAGATTCACTAATGCACCACCAAGATTCGGGAATTAGTTCGGGTCACTTCGGGAATTCTGCTTTTTTTAGCGAGTCACAAAGCTTCTCAACAAACTACCCGCCTCCTTCCTTACGCGAAAGAACTCTTCGATATTGAGAGCGAATTTGAAGAAAATTGACATCCTAAGTGTTCTAAATATAGATGATGTCGTCTAGTGCTTTCTACTGCTTGAACTCTTTTTAGCTCTTCTTCTGCGACAAAGTCAGTCTTCAGTGCGTACACATCCACATTTACATAACCCTCACATCCATCTCTGATTACATCCTTTCCTTCTGTCAACTATTTTTCTTGTTTCTGAGTTCTCCAGCTCATGATCTTCTGAAACAAATACCCTGGTGCCCATTTCAATATTTCCAGTAATCTTTTTTTTGCTCCTTTATAGGTTTATTTTTTATATTCTGCTAGCAAATCTTGAGGCAAGGAAGAAAGTGATACTGCGAGGAACCGACAGGAAAGGAACCTACGAACTTTTGTCCCACTTGAGCTATATCATCACAAAAAGAGATCTGTCCATTTAAAGGATATACGGGTGTTGTCCCAATAACCGCTCTGATCCTGGGAGCAGTTTTGGGCGAAATGTAGTGATGTCTCATTGATTCTGCTATGTAGAAGTCCACTTTGAAGAAGAACTACCATTCACACCAACCACATCAGCGACATCTTGAATTACCTTTTGATTTCATTCCAAAATCTGGAGAGCTTCTCTTTCACATATTGTAATTGTGATCTATACAGAACTGTATAGCGCACGTACTTGCACATGAGCGAGGAATAAAGATATTACTAAGACAGTGACAAAAATGTCTCACTTTTATGACACTCCATATCCCTCTACTTTTAAATTGTTGACATAGGTACAGGTCGTGATGCTTTTTGAATGTGAATGAGTACTACGTGTCAGTACCAGGAATCCCGCACGACAGTGATGGGTGTTTCCACCTCCTCGTCGTGTCTGTTTAGGCTATGAACCACGGCACTTGCTCACTTCCTACAAAGTTTTGCTAATGTGCATAACAAAACATGAACACGTTCAAATAGATGTTACCTTCACTGCTGATTGAGCTCTGATACGACGGTCCATTAGACAATATTTTGGTAAAAACCGTCATTTCCAAAAAGTGTTTGGAAGGCCAACTTGCTGGCAGGAAAATTCGATAGTTATAGCAATAATATAATGGATGGAAAAATTATCCAGAGTTAGTAAGATAAGAGACACCATTGACAAAGTTACACATGCTATTTTGATCAATAATGTGGCTAGAAATACCATTACATACATAATCAGGGATTCCATCTCTACAAGGACAAAATTAGATGATAAATGCGTCAATAAAGAGAATTTGCTGCTCTAGACCCCAATTTTGCATCAGCGGAATAAAATTGCTCGTAACATCCTCGTCGCAGTCTTCAGTCTGCATATGGATCCCTGCATTAAGTATCAATGTGTTGAAGTATCTAGGCAATCCATGAGGGATACTATTCGGACTTCTGCAGATGAGTAATGAATACATCTGAACCTTAGCATATGAGAATAATTATCTCAAAATCTTTCATCGGGTGTATATCATCGTGAGGAAAAACGAGGCGGAGTCTTCCCGCACATTACGATCAACTCGTCCCGGTCGCATTCAAATTTTGCATAGTCATGTATAGTGGAATCGGGAAAGAGTCAGGGAAAGAGTCAACTGTAAGGTTTTGAACGAACCAATAGCAAAACAGTACCACGCCCCGTTTCCCCCTCACGATGGTACACACCCATCTTTCATCTTCTGAGTACCTTTCATTATCGGTGCCGCAACACTACAACCTCGGAGAGGAGAAGTTTATTATGTGTTAACTTCAGATGTTTATATATGTTTGTTATAAGTGTTGTGTTATTATGTGTGTTATTGTATGTTAGTATTATGTGTTACCCTAAGAAGTTGTTGTTGTTGAGAGAATGTTGAGGGAATCTAATCGAATGGGTTCAGTCTCTTACCACATGATTGTGTCGGATGCGACTTATCAGACGCAAGCCTCCATTTACGAAAGATTTTCTATGAAGGCAGGTCAACGCGGCATGAAATTCTTAATGAAAAGAAAGCGCGGCCGTCGCGAGGCGGCAAGTGCGTGCGACTGCTATGCGACTGCGATTCGACTAGCCCCTATTCTTTACTCTACTCTTAGAGAGCTACAGCGCTCTAGCCTCAGCCGCTTTGTGGTTATAAGGCGCTGATTTAGCAAAAACATAAAAATGAAATAAAAGTTATAGGACTTTGTTCTACCGTGGTAAACAGACCATTACAACGACATTTTTTTGAAGATTCGCACGGAAAAAATGATGTTTTGCAGCGTCTTCTTTCGTATTCAATGAAGTTCAGGGCGTTAATGCCCTGAGGACATAAGCTTGCACGCGTTCAAAAACGTGCACAACGCCTGGAAGCGATAATTCCAAAAATTTACACATGTATGCAGATATCTCTGTAATGAACTGAGTTACAGCAAACAGACGCAAAAGACGCGCCTTTGCCTCTTCTTCGTCTTTTTTTTTCCAACGATTACCGACGGTATTGTACATTGCAAAGCACATTGGGCACCTGTCCAATGTAGTGCCCTGCGTGACGATGTTGCTGGATAACAGCAGCACATAACAGCAGATAACAGATAACAACAGCACAGCACCTACAGGGATTAATGAGGTCTGCGCTATGTGAACTGAGGAGGAATCTTAGAGCAGTAAGTTCTGTTGTAGGTTTCTCTGGGTTTTTTGTAGTACGTACAAAAAATCGCGGATCAACATTTCCAAGCTACACTCAAGCGAGCACTCAGATACGTAAATTCATTGTAACGCTCAAGGAAAGCTCTACAGTAAGCAGCTTCATAGTAGGAAGCTTCCCAAAACAACTGTGCAGTTACGTCATAGTCATAGCTACATTCGTCTATGAATCTAAAATGTATTTATTCTGCAATTAAATCAAACAACACATAGTCCTATTATACATACTCTGTTTTTATCGACTTCACATATTCCCATGGTAGCACATTGTCATAAAAGGAATGTGCAATTTCCTTCCTCGATTCTGACCGATGGCTGACGACACTGCTGTCTGTGATCCAACTGAAAATAAACATTTTGTAAGAGACTACTGATTTCTTGCATCACTTTTTAAAGGAAATAAATGCTGTGTTTCATTGGTTCGGTCACCCATGTACGTAAATGTAATGGAATAATGAAGCATCGTTAAGCAAAACACATTGCTGAAGTTTTTTTATTTCAAATAAAATTTTTGCTAGTTGTTGTACTTCCTGATTTCCCCATACGAGAATATGAAATTCCTCCACTGTGAATGTATGGTCATGAATCACACAAAAATCATCCCTTTTAAAAGTGATCAGCCTAACCAAAATTCTTGTTTTCTGGTTATTTTTCTGCTCATTTTGAATCAATTTATACCAGGTACTAGAATAACAGCATAACTATGGTTTCTGCAGAGTACCTTAATTCAGTATTCAACGAAATCATCAAGTATTAGAAGCTATCAACAGCCGCTTTGCTCCAGACTCACGTGGATGCCTAATTACCGCAGTGGCACTTTAAATAAATAATTATTTGTGCATTTCATGTTATTTTCAACTAGCTCAGATGAAGCAACAGCAGTGCGAAAATTTCTTTGAAACTCCTTTATGCAGTTTTTCTCTCAATTTTATGACACTTTTGGACAGTTTATCCGGAGATGAGTGACAAGCAAATGCTTCGTTGACGCAACCGAGCCCTAATTCAAGGCGAAAATCGTTCGAAGCCAAGTGATCCGTGAAGTAGGAAAGGCTGGTGTGTGTGAGGATCCTGTATTTTCTGGAAGTGGTGAAACGTCTTCTGCCCTTCTCAGCCGTCAATTTCGGAGTTGCAAAAACCGAAAACTAGTTTTGACGGGATCGAAAATATCTTACGCGACAGTTATAAAATATGTGGGTAATACCTCCTTGACGCCTATTTGTAGCAATGGCAAATTTTTTACTACAGGTTTCGCGTCTTTTTTCGTTCTGTTCTGGAAAGCGTAAAATCTTCACGGGCTTTTGCTTTCATATACTTGAGTCAACCCTTTTATTTGCTTCAGTTATTGTGTTTTACTCAGTTTGAGTGTTTTTTGCGTGTAAATGGGATGCTTCTCACGAGCTCATTCGGTCTTAATGGCAAAGCGTAGGTAACAGGTATCAGAGAAATACCTATGAACCAGTGGCGGACGCAGAACGTGGGC
>JARK01001652.1:88808-123549 GCA_000688135.1 Ancylostoma ceylanicum
CTACTTATCAGTGGCGGCCGGGGAAAGTTGTGGGGGGTGCGGGGGGGGGGGGCGTGGGAAAAATTGAGGTCTCCGCCGTTTTGGGGACCCAGACGGAAAATAAAAATTATAAAAATATTAATTTAAATAATACGTATGTAATAAATAATCAAAATTTGAAAAATAACAATGAAAATAAACAAATAAAAATAAACTGATACAAGATTTTTTATTGTATTGTAAAGTAACTTCAAAAATTTGGCGACCCATTCTATGAACGTATATAGTGCAGCTAAACAGAAATTGTAAATTTAATGTCTGAATATTTAATGTCTGAATTT
Source organism: Ancylostoma ceylanicum (assembly GCA_000688135.1). Classification (NCBI taxonomy): domain Eukaryota; kingdom Metazoa; phylum Nematoda; class Chromadorea; order Rhabditida; family Ancylostomatidae; genus Ancylostoma; species Ancylostoma ceylanicum. Next base: position 89,129 of record JARK01001652.1, read on the forward strand.
TCTAGACCTGTGAATGCACTATTAGGGAAATAATGCGTTTCGTACGTACCATGAAACGATTCCTTGGACTACAAAAACTTTTGACATACGTATGTAGTACATAAACTACTGCAATTTAATCACAAACACATTACCCGCATGTGGATGGAAACTTGTATCTTTGTCAATATCGAGAGTTGCCAGCCGGATTTCACACCGCTAACAGGTACATAGCAAGAACAGAAAGGATTTATAATATCTTGTGAAGGCGTCTACCTATCCAAACTTACCATAAGAGACATTTTAGCAATTTCGGCTAAATTTCGCGAAATCGTTGATCGCGTCATTATAACATTTATCTTTGCACAACCAAACCTGCAAGGCAATTATTGGCCATTTTATACACATCAGCGCCTGGATGCGTCATTAAAATCACCAAGGGTAAACGTGTTGACGCTCGTGTAAACGACGAGTAAATTTCTGTGGTGCTGGCAGGTTCACCCTGGTTAGTCTCAATGGTGCATGCTGCTCCAGCATGCGCACGCATCAACTAAAAATTTTATTGCTGCAAGTATTGCTGAAGTCCAAGACAATGTACATACAATACTTGTCGACCAGTATTGCTGCACAACTTTACAACAATTACTTTTCCAAGTTTTCACTATTACTTGGTTTTCTCCCATACCTATGTTTGTCTCTCTGTCTGCCATATTCCAGCTCAGTCATAGCTCAAATCTTGGTCCACTTTTGATAGGAGTAGAGATCCATGACATGTACTATAAATCTCTTAATCAACAACTGCGCTAGTATCTTTGCTAGGAAGAAACCCTTGAACAATCGAAAAGCCAATAGGCAGGTGCTCGGGTTGAAATTTTTGACGTATCGTCCATCTTTATCGAAATGACAACTACCGATTTTGTTCGCACCACGGGGATTGTGTACCAAAAACATCTTCAGTGCGTTTTCAACAGCACAATATGATTTAAATAAATCAAACAAAACATCTATAGAGCCGTAATAGGAAAATGACCTTTCTGGTTTGCATGCGACATTTTTAGCAACAATTTTCTCTCGCTTGTCACAAAATTGTTGTTTCCTTATAATGAATCGTGACACACTGTTGATGGAATTTACAGTTTCCATTTATAACTTTCGGCGCCTCTTCAAAACGTCGCATTTCCAAATTCTTTTTAAGGGTGGCAGATTGAGAAATTGCTATCTAAAAAGGTTACCTTGATGCAAAATTGAGTCATTTCCGGATAGTATAGTCTGACATGGATTAATACTTCTGAGGACATGAGGACATCGGATAGGACCTTATTAGGTTTGTTCGCATGAGAACATCTTTGAAGCCTTACAAAGGATGGGTCAGAAGTCTTCGGAAAAGGCGTGTGGGTGCCCATGACAAGAGGAATTGAGGCTGGGGGAGGTGTTAACACGCTCGCTCTGGGTAATTTCAGTTATGTATGCGCTCCCCCAGTAAATAGGTCAACATAGCTGAATGGCACAAGGTGAAAAAGAAAGGGAGTAGCGAGTCAAGGAGAGCGTTGACTGGTTAGGGGCAGATGAGAACATGTTTAGAATAGCGCTGAAGGAGTGACGGTGCCAAGAACGAACGAAGGCGACATAAAATGAAATACGGTGTGATGAGAGAAATTGAGTGATCAAGCTGTAGAGGAGACGTAATGTAAGAGGTGCAAATACTAATAATACTAAATACTAATACCTGTCCGTGAGAAGCAGAAATCCCTGTGGAACGGGTACAAGCTTAGCGGAATGGAGCGTTTGGATCCGCTATTGAGAAATATACCATGAAAAGCGTTCCCAGATGAAGCACTTCAAGGATAGTTGGAATACGTCAACGCTCCACATGTGTGTGAGTAGTGATGGTTGCATCATGAAATATGTGCATGCAAAGGTATCAAAATGTTCGGGTGTTTCAAGTATGTACAGCAGAATTCCATGGAATGGGGACAGGAGAGGATGTGCGCAAAAAAATATGCGATGCGAGGATGTGGGAGGTTGTCACCGAACCAACGGAGTGAAGAAAAGAATTTCGGCTTTTTATGAATTCAAATAATATGATAAACGAGCGGTAAAAGTACCACTAAATGATCAAAGTCGTTTTTTTTTTTCACGGCTGCATAAATATGTACGTATCTTTCTTGGAAGAAAAATCAAGTTGGCTAGCAGAGTGGTCTTTAATGAGATCTGAAGGCCAGCGTCAAATGAGGTATCAAACGGGTATTTGAGCATCTCTCGAATTTCCTTCAGATCAAGCAGTTCATTGTGATTATTGGTGCTAACATCTGAATCTTGCATAGGTCTGAGTTTGACATTGAAAAGAAGGTTTCACACAACATTGAGAATGCGGGGAAGTCCTACAAAATTTGATTCATAATTTTTTTTCCTATTTTTGGTCCCTTTCCCTTTCATTACATCCTAATTTTCGTTTGTCCTGTATCTCTCGGGGAAAACTTCTGCGAAATGCTTTGACGATAGCCTCTGTAGTGATTCAATTTTTAACACAGGAGCTCAGATAGACTCCATGATTTTACCCATCGTTAGATATGATAGGATCTGATTGAGTTTCTCAACTACATATTCCGAAGGAGTTCCCCTCAATACAAATTGCAGTGCTCAAACAAAACCTCGCAAAACTCGATTCGAAGTCAGTACATACGACATGGTGGAATACAAGATTTGCATCTTGTCATTCACATCATTCTTTACATTATTACACAATGTTACAAAACCAGGTTTTATGGCAAAGAAGTTTTCCTGGTTGACAAGGACTTTGCGCTGGCAAATCAATACATACTCAAGCACTTCAGTGATTATCTTTGAGAAATCTTCAATGGAGCAATAGCTGATTTGCGAGAGACAAGTATTCTTGTCCATCGTATACCACTATGCTAGTCCATATGTGTACCAACTTTGAGGAGATATTTGACCCTGTCGAACCCGAAGCCAGTTTCGAATGGTTATCATCTAAAAATTCGAATATGTAGATGTAGGCTTTTGAGCAGGATCGAGAAGTTGAGTTATTTAATGTAGCATTTGTCTATGAAATCACATCAAGCTCAGTGTCTGGCATGGCTGCTTCTTGACGAAATATTTGGATCACAATTTAGTGGAAAATAGCACTGTGCAACAGCCGAGCTGGCCATTATCCAAATTGTATTACTAGGGCGACATCATTTTTTTTTTGGAGTTTGCACAGCGAAGCCTTCCGTAGGCAACCTTCCTACTAGCTATTAACAACTCTACAAACTGGTCTAGAGTTACTGCAAAATCGGCAATTAATGTCATAGAAGCAGTTCCTACTAATCATCCTTGCAACATCGGACAGAGCAATGACTAATGAACTAACCTTGTTGCAAGACGTCGATTAACAGTGGTCGGGTTGACGGTCTTCCTCTCCGAGATTATCCAGAAAATAAATGCTCCTAATGTGACGAATACGTTGTTGACTAGGAATAGTGGAAAGTACAACAGCGAGAACGAGGACGTCGATTCGCAGTGGACGAAGCGTAATGCATCGAGGAGAGCAGCCGACGCCTACCAAAAAACTTTACAAGTTGTACAACTGGTATGGAAACTTTCCAATAACAACATTCCTTAGGTATCCCACAATGCGCTCAGAAAACATTGGTGATCGTAGAATCCATATCACTTACAGGGAATCGTTAGAGAACTGAATAACGCCAAAACTCGTTCATCAAGGGAGCTTCACAGATAATCAGGTGCATCCCTAACATGAGGAACTTGTGTTACTTGCAGCAACATCACAAACTGATAAGACGCCTAGCAATTAAACTAGCGGCGCAGTTCCAAGTCCCCAAAGTTTCGACGAGGACCGTTCTGCTGTTTGTCCTTACAAAATGTGTGAAACAGAACCCCTCTCAGTAAGTTGTCTGCAGCTCCTGAATGCACGCATAGAAAAAGTCCCCCGAAATGCTAAACATCTACGCCATATGTTCAAAACTTACTATAGCAAGAAGAAACAGGAAAGATATGAAAGGCACAACGGCACGATGATTCATCGAGTAGCTGGGAGGACACTCGGTCTGCACGAAAACGGATCTTCGAACTTGACAGAAAAGAGCGCCGCGACGCTCCGTTCACCATAAAATCAAATCGAATTCGTCACTGCAACATCACCGGCCTCAAGGTTACACTTACTGCATAACTATGTCGGAACATTAGTTACCAACCTTCAAAAATAGTAGCGAACCACTAGAACATGGGAGAATGTGAGTATGAAAGGCAGAGCCTGACGAACCTGCAGTGAGACTAACGAACGCACATGGTTTCAGTGCTGGTTGTCGTGTCCTCGATCATCGTTGCTGTCGCAATTAGAGCAAATCATAGAACTTATGCAAAAGAAGAACAGGAAAAGGCGTTCAAGACGAATCGTTCTACTCTCATAGAGTTGGAGTAAAAATGTGTAGACCTTTCTCTCAAGAACTGTTCGCCTAAAATTAGCAGAACTTTCTGGATAGTTCATTCTAGAAAGCAGGAGAAAGTCGGTGACAGTTCGACTCTCGTTAGCTCTTGAAGGTGGATAAAGTTAAAGTACAGAGGTTAGGCAGAGGAACAACAACGACAGCTCTGTCAATGGAGCAGTTGTGGTTGGTAAGGATCATCAGCTCACGAACTTGTGTGAATCTCCTAAAGTCTCTCCGTGGTTGTTTTCCTTACTTTAGCTTCCATCTGAAGGTTTACATATCATGATGTATGAAGAGATACATAAATATCTGCGAGCTGTTGACATAACCTTTCCTTGATGACGCTCAGGTTCTGCTTTGTTACACATCCGATTACCAGTCGGCTATCACTTTTATCTTTTTGCAGTGGAACTGAGTATCTGTTGGATAATGCAGTAGGAAAATTCCAGCAGTTCTCCTATCGATTTTCTGAGGTAGTTGATATGTTTACTATGCGGAGCACAGGACAAGTTATTTCCTTTGATTTTCATTGAAGGTCACTACATTTCGGTATATCGTTTAGGTTTGAATATAATACACAAGTTTAGAGAATAATATGTATAATATGTTCAAAGTATTCTTCCTTATTGTCGTAAAGTTTGAAATTGGTGTGGAGTTCTGAAGCCATCGAGCGGTGGTTCGGAAATCGAGGTCAAAACAAGAAGGTGATGCATCGTTTTCATTTTATGATAATGAAGATTGGATCCTTCATTCCTGGGATGGCAGATACGAAAAATCCAGTACTTATTAGATTTCAGGTTATTTTCTTTTCTAAACACCCAAAAGGAGAATACAAGACCATTGCTTACTCTTCTATGTAAATATCTCTGAGACTCTCTAATGACAGAGTGGCCAAGCGTTCTTATTAGTTTGGCATATCATGGAAATTCATTCCAGGATTAACTGTGTAAAAAAACCAATACGATAATTTCTTTCTCCCACGGATCTCCCTCATAGAGGGATCACAGCCGGTATTAGTCGCGAGGCTATGTGGTGCGTCCCCAGGTGGCGGATAGCGGCAAAGTTCAATTTCAAGCTCGTACTATGTTCGTCTTGTGTTCCAGGGTGCCCTTTCTGCGATTTTTTTTCACACGAAATATCTGATGAGGCAGCTGGAAATTAGAAAGAATTCTAGGTTTTCAAACTCATTTAAACGTATGAAAACAGCAGCACACACCAATTTCAAGCTTCTACTGTGTTCATCTCGTGTTCCAGATTGCTTTTTCTGTGAAAATTTGGCGTCTGAAGCCGCTAGCAGTGCCGCGGTAATCGCACGCGGCGGTGCGGCAAGGGGGCGGAAGTAGGGGCGGGGCTGATCTGAGATCAATCACCCGGACACGGTACTTGACTGTGCCAATGGCAGTCACACTTGGCTCGCACCTTTAATTATCCGGCTGTCTGGGTAAGAAACGCGACGAGCCCGGATAGGGGGTCAATCGCGGACCAAACGCGACCTTGTACCTGCCCTGAGACGTGGGTGGATTCAGGGGGTGGACTCCTTGTTTCTGCAGTGTCAGAACATTCCATACTTTCTGTCAGCGCGTGAGTATGTTCATGCATGCATGCGTGGGTGTGCTTGTGTATCTGCAGATTGTATCCTGCACATCTAACCGACCAAAAGCCCTGCATTCAAGTGACTGGGAGGTGCAAGGGAGGCGGTTCGGAGTCGCCTCCAACGAATAGGCTCCATCGTTCACTCCCAGGAAGCCCTCTGACTCCCCGGTGAGGACCTGCGCCAGCCCCCACGGGGGAATAGAGCCCTGCAAGCTATTCCCTGTGGGTTATTTTTTACAACCCGCACACAGCAATAATAAAGAGTGTTCCCCTAATCTTGGGAAAGTCACTGATACGGCAGTGCCAATGAGGACGAGGTTCGAAGGGCTATCTAGGCAGCCTAAAACGAAGACTATGACAACGATCTCTACCTTCAACGCGCGGACGCTTGCATCGGAGGTGCATCATCATAGGTGAAGCGGGGCGGCGCAGCAGACGTGCGGTGCAGCGTGAAGCAAGGATTTTTGAGAGAGACTGTATATCATTTTTGTCCAATGCTCCTGATGCGCTCAGGAGAGCATGTCAAAGATTTTTCGGCAGCATTCAACTTTCACTGACCCAAGATCTTTAAGAAAATCTTTTCGACTGAAACCTTGCATAGGAAGGGGGGGGGGGGTATTTGTGGTGCTGAGCACGAACGTCGTATCCATTCTGAACCGTGATCCCATTTTTGAAGAGATACTGTGGGCGTAGTATCATATGCTACCGTATGCCCACCATACCCCCACAAAAATTACGTTTGGTACAAAATGAGTACTTTTTAGCACCTCAAACAACCCTCCTATGTAAGGTTTTGGTCAAGAAACTTTCTAAAAGATTTCGGGTTTGTGAGAATTGAATAACGCAAATTTTTCTATTGCACTAGGAGTCTTGGCAGGGATTCATGAAACTTCGACCACGCAAACCAACCGCGCTTACCGTGATTAGCGTATCCTATAGAGGACGGGAAGTTTGGAGACGCATTTTTAAATAACTCGGTTTCGCCTGGTTATGCGTTTATGGGTCCTAGTTGCAAGCATAGCAGCCGTGATGAGGTGGCCGAGTGAGTAATGCATCGGACTATTAGGCAAAAAATCGAATGTTGGAAAAAGCAAAAGGTCTAAGAATTGGGTTCCGCTGGTGAAATCAGATTAAAGGAAGCAAAGAAAAAATGAGAAAACCCCTTCACAAAAAGTGGCTTTGTTACAAAGACATCAAGCCAAGCTTTTAACTGAAATGGAACTACATTGTAGATAGTGGGGTTGTTTCGTAGTTCGTGCAGTAGTGCCAGTAGCTGATGTGCTCTATTCATTAGAACTACTTCAATTATGGTCACAAGACTAAGAGCACAACATATTGCACCGGCGGGGTCCAGACTCTCGACCTTTTGCCTAACAGTCCGACGCGTTACCCACTACACCACCTCGCCACTCCATCGGTGCGGTGTGTATCTTCACAATTCAAGCCCCGCGAAGCAGGCGAGCATACCAACTTTTGCACCCTACTTCTCCAAATATTCCACAGGCTATAGGACAGCTAATCACGGTGAGCTTAGTTAGTTTTCGTGGTCAAGGTTCCATGAATCCCAGTCTTACGTGGCAGTGGATTAGCGAAATATTTGGCGCGCTCTCCTGAGTGCATCAGAACCATTGGGCAAAAATGATACACATACTTCAGCATAGGCAACGCATCTGAAAATGGATGTTTTGTTTGGATCGCCGGGGTTAGCCTCGTGCAGGCTGCAGCGTGTTACTGTCGAGGTCAGCTAGTCGTTCAGCATAGGTGGTTTCAAGAACCGCACTTCTGGCAAATATCCGCTTTGTGATCTTTTTACCTTTTCAATCTTACCGATGTGGCATTGCTTTGAGGGGACGACCAAACCAGTGTGCAGTATTCCATGATTGTTCGCACAGATGCTGTGAAAACGGTAAGAAGAAAGTTCATGTTGTGGGTTTTGAAGGCACGCAATGTATTTGCAATGTAAGCTGACTTAGTATAAACCTTGGTTATGGTTCTTTCTGCACATTCTCCAAACGGAAACCTATTTCAGTAAGCTATTTCAAGATCTTGTAGTGTGTTAGAGACAGTCAGCTGGTGTGTTCAACAGTTTCCCGGGTGGTTGTGGTTCCAACCAATGCATATTTCAATGGGCTTTTCATGCAATAAATCAAGTCACTATCTGTTGGACCAAGTAAACAATGCGTTTGCGTCATACCACCTATGCAGAGCAGGAACATTAGTGGTCCTAAGCAGGTACTTTGGGGTACTCCACTAGGTGTTAGGTAGCTGTTGGAATAGGCCCCATTAAGTACAACTTTCCGAGGGCTCCTGTTCAAAAATGACTGCGAGAATTCAAGAAGAGAAGCTCGAATTTTTTTAATCTCATAAGCCCGAGGTTTCAACGAAAAGAGATATAGAGGAATTGAATAAAAGGTTCCTAAGGCTTTGTTAAAATCGATGGGCCGCCTTCAACGACGTCAAAATCGCGAACTATGTAGAGTAGTTCACCTCCCCTCGCAAACTGCTGCGCAAGGCTCTGTCCACCACCGCGCATATTGGCGAGAACGAAATCCCGCACGGCCTGAACGGGTAGAGTGATTTTAATTTTGCGATCATGTTGTTGTCCTTTTGCTTATGTACATGGTGGCTGTGGAGGTAATCTTGTCCTTTTCAAGCTTACGAATTACATAGATCGTCGCCTTCTCAGGTGTGTATCACTTCTCGCAAAATTTCTTGATTGAAACGGCTAGTGTACTGCCCCTCGGATTCGTTAATTCCGACCCATATTACTTTTCAGCTTGTCGTCGATTCTTTGACGATCAGCTTTGTATGAAAGTCTTTTTTGATTGACACCGAACTTTTCAATCAACGTACTAGCCCACACAGTCATGCCGGATTTCGTTCCAGTTGAATTTTTTGCTTGTTTGATCATAGTAGTTGAGAGGGGGAGGATTGAGAAGAGAGCTAAAACAGTACGCCGCCGCTGATCGCAGAAGATGCGGGAATGGAGATACGGATAGATAGGCGCGTTACTTAGCGAACACAGCAGAGAGCGAAGAAGGAGGAGGAAAACGCTTGCTTACGTTTGATCTTTTTCCACTGATCACTTCCAAATCCCTTTCGATCTAAATATTGATTTGTCGACCCGCGCAGGTTCGCGCAGGAAGGCGATGTCGATATAAGCATGTATGATGTGTTCTCTACTATTTATTTCATCCTCTGTCTTTTTTTTCTGGCTGGAACCGTGTTGGGCATTGCTGTTTGTGTAACCGGAATAAAACTTTCATACGTAATCTCCACCTCTCGCGATAAGCGCTTATTGCGAAACTCCTCGATGCACTGATTCCGACAATGTACTTGAAATACCCCAAAATGAGCTCTAAACCCATTTTTCGTGACGGGGGTTTGTACCAAAGGACGTGTTTCACCGCTGATCTTATCGATCGGACAGGTCAGGACGTGTTCATCCGACGTTGTTGCTGTGGTGGGCAGCCAGCACAGCTTGGAGCGAATCCCGCTCCTGCTCCAAGGAGCGGGTACTTTGATTCTATCAAAAGCGGGGTTTTTTGCTGCTTCTGTGACTTTTGCATTACCTTTTTTGAATCAGCGTCGTGAGAAGATCAAGAATCTGCTGATGTCACCGACATGAAGAACGAGATGGGCCCCTGCCCTTAAAGGCAGCACCTACGAAAACTTTTGACTTCAGGATCTGAGCATATTTCGTAGGTGTCGAAGGTGTTTAACACTTTCTTAAACAAAAAACTTCACGTTAGCATTGGTAAATCTGTTTTTGAAGCTCCATAATCAGGTATCGTTCAACAGATATGGCCGAGTTTCGCGAGCCATGGATGAGACCCAGTATCAAAAAATCGTTGAGCAGTCATTTTCGCCAGGCGGATCTTTGCGAAATCAGCTATTTCTCATGAAATGCAGCCCTTTTTGGACCGCAGCGAGAGAAATAATTATTGGAAAATCAGTAACAATTAAAAAAGATGTCAACTGAGAATCAAGACATTGTAGAATTCCCCAGGACAGAAGAAATGAGACAAAATTAAAAATCCGCTAGAAACTAGCGCTAACAGCACTTAAACAACCATAACTACTGCGGAAATCTGCTGGAAACGGCAGCAGCCACCAGAAACAAAAAAAAATCAAAAGACCAGAGAAAACTACACAATTCTGAAAGCATGACAAGGGAATTCCTTCGAAAAGGGCGACGTTTGACAAAGAGATCAGCTGGTAATCGATCTCTTCCGCGCTCCAAAAGGATTTCGGTGCTCTACCTGCAAAAACGAAACAGGGAAAACACGTACAATCAGCTGATAAATAAGTCCGTCTAAACCTACGCGATCCTATTGTAAGTAGGTAAAAGGACACTATCAGTACAGCTTGTGTAGCGAATTTACTCTCCAAGTCCTGGGTTTTTCAAAACTATCGGAACGTTCGCAACGAAATTTTCCGTGGGTGCTGCCTTTAAGCTCGATTCCGTTCTTTACCATATTTTCTTAGTCAAGAGTGATAGCTCTTTCCACCAATGAACGGGACATAGATCGTATGAGCTACTTGATGAAGAAAGACTCAATTTCTATAGCAACTGACACTGTGCAGCAGGCGTACTCTGAATTGCTCTCTCAGCGTGTCGTAAAAGCTCTCCTGAATCATAATGGTAGTGATGTTGTCCTCACATACGACAGAGGAGCCGGATTAAGCCTAACTCAAGTCAACGAACTCACTAACACAGACATCTGTTATGCGCAGGTTCATACGTGTCAGGAAACCCCAGAACTGGTAGGTGGAATGAAAACGCTGGTTATACTACCAAGCGGCTTTTGATCATATCGTCGGATCGTGAAACTGCCAGACGACGGGGATGTCCTTTTTTGCGATGATCTTGAAGAATTTGTTGTTGATTCACGTGGAAAAGCTGAAGATGTGTATAAATATAAAAAATATATAAAATAAAATATTTAAAAAAATAAATTATTCGTCCTGTTTGCTAGTCACTATTGATATTGTGAGTTGTGGCTCCACGACTACGTGTATCTATCGCTTTAATTGCCAAAAGAAACCGACTATGCACAGTTTTCTTAGACTCAAGAATAGAGGTTTCCTAGTGCAGTCCATCAGCTTTTCAGCTTGTAGGCCTTCCGCGAAGTAGCTCCTTCAATTTCACAGCATGAAGGGGAAACGTATAATAAAGTGGTCAGGTTACAACTTAGCTCATTTCCAGGCGCGATTCAGGAATGTGTTGCGATTTCGAGAACACGTCCACAACCACTACAGATTTGCAAGGAGCAACTGCCGAAAATTGTCATTTGTTGAGCTCTGCATGCAACAGTTTTGCAGCATTTGAGAGATCTTCTTACACTGTCATTGATGTCCTGGTTTTCGTCCATGAAAATGAAGTGCTGACTAAGTTTCTGAGAGTTTGAAAATTACCAGAATTTAGTGATTTCGGAATTGGAGTTTCTATATACAATATACTCTTAGCCCGGAAGCATTCCTTGCTTACTTGCCCGCTAGAAACCTTCATAGTGGGACTGTGTCTATAGGTTGCCATAACTTTGTTTTTATATGTCCGCGTTTTCTGGAGGCAAGGTTTCCTTACACACATTTTCTTGCATTTCCCTGTGATGCACGATACGCACAACGCAGAAATAGGCAGGCGGGGGATGAGAAAACGCTGGGTTCTCCACCGCTTTCGGGACCCCGATGCCTTGAATTTAAAAAACAAAATTAGAGGCTCTTAGCATAATGTCGAATGCCTGGGAATGAGCATTCGAATAGATGACAGAAATAAGGAATCAAAAATGAGCTAATAAAAAACTTTTTTGGCGACTAAATCTCGAATGGAAGGAGTTGGTGAGGTGCGCCTTCGTCACTGGTACTTGGTGTTATGTCTTTATAGTGGTGCATTTAATTTTGATCTGATATCATTTGTTAATTCATTTTTGTTGCGTGTGAATCGACTACTTCAAGTGACTCGGCTCTGCACTCTCAGCCGATGGCAACCTAGCCCATGAAGTCGTCGCCTGTGTCAACGCTGCATGGTTGAAGTGGCGCTCGATGACAGGAGAGCTGTTTGACAAAAAGAGCTTGGATCGCTAGGAATTTAAGGTGTGCCGAGCAGTCGCTTGATCCGCCGCATTTTATGGTGCAGAGTGTTGGCCAGCCACTAAGGAAGGGGTGTCAGAGTGTGATGCAGACGGAGATGTTACGATGGATGGCTGGCGTCACACGTGCAGATCGCATCCGCAATGAAAAGATTACAGGCAGTTTCGCATCGCCCCGATAGCTCACAGTTCCATGAAACCCGCCCCTGATGGTATGACCACGTTCATACTGCATGCCGATCTGAAGCATGTGGGCGTCCATCCAGACCAGGCGCATGATAGAGCGAAATGGCGTTAAAAGACCAGGAAAGCGGACCGAACGAGACAGACGCTAGAGAAGAAGTTATGTAGTGAAGGTGGTGGGTGTAGTGCGAGTAGGGGAGGTAGTGGAAGTACTGAAGCTGGTGAACAAAGAGGAGGTCTTATGGGTCTGCCACGATATAAGTTGCCGTGCACAAGTGAAGAAAGTGGAAACTGTGGCCCTTTCGTGCTCCCTCTGATGCCCTTAGTTCATCAATCTAAAGAAAGGTACGACCGGAGGTGCATGCAGGACGAAAACCCACTTAAAAGTTACGTTGCAAAAGAAACTGCTCGTCAGAAAGACATATTTGTGCGATAGATAGAATTATACCCACATTGAGTCTCCACCAAACATGATTTGGTTACGATTTGCCGTGCTCTACATCGCTGGCTCCATCGCAGCAAACTCGATATCCAAACTGTTTGAGAAAACTGTGGTACGCAAAACTGGATATAGCTTGCTAGAGCACGACAATCATTTGCAGCAGTGCAGACCCTGGTGAAATTAATTATGACAGATGAGCTTATCGACAGATGGTTGTTAACAAGTTCATCCATTACAAACTGTGAAAACGTCAATGATTCTTAAGTAAAGAAGAATTATCCACTAGGACTGTATCTGGTTCACTCTGAGAATTTTGACTTGAGCTGAGATTCTGAATACTTTTGAGCTTTTCCTATGAGGACTGTGAATATCGTTGAGATTCAAGTGATGAGCTCCCAACGAAAAAAAAAATTATATAAGAAATTACACCGTGCAATGGAGCCACACGTGAGTACTCTCTTACATGATATGTAGATCCAATGTACGTGAAAAAATTCAAATTGCATAGAACTGCAATGTTGGAAGTTATCATCCAATAACGATTTGTTGCAGTTCTTTACGTCCTGTAAGCTTGAGGCTGTTTTCGCATATGAATTTTCGAAGCATTAGATTGTACTGTTTTCCTCATTGGATTCCCCACCAATAGAATCATTTTAAAGCAAGTAGTCTCGCCATCATCCTACATGATGGCATATCCTTCTCTGCTGCATATAGTATTTTATTGATTGTGAAATAAACCCTCAAAAAAAGAAGTTTAGAAGCGTTAATTCCTCTACACAGTATCATGTGGATGTGTATCATCGTCAGGGAAGGAGGGGCGTAGCCAGACGTCTCTGATTGGCGCATTCGGGCCGCTCGTCACGCCCGTCTTTGAACTCGAACGGCGTCATTTCCGTAGAAGATGGTATATTTGTGACTAGCGTCGTACGAGTTCGAACAGGTGGGCCTGACCGGCGGTCGAAATGAGCCATCAGAGCCGCGCCCCTGCTGCCCTCACGGTGATACACACCCAACTCCACTGTACGTTCCCCCTTGCTCACATTTTAAGACAAGCACAAGCGTCGGATTTTTAAGGAAAGAAGGTGTTTCACTCTAACCAGCCTCCGAATCAATATTGGAACGCTTTAATTAGTACCTATGTGAGTCATCCACATTTAGAATGGAATTTTTCTTTGGAAAAAAATAAAACTTTTTCTCCAAACCTGGTGTTGATCTTACTCCTTTCCCTGAAGAAAATAACTGCAACGAGTGACTACATTAGCAATCCACTCATCTGTATTCGGATTTGTAAGGTAAAACCGTTGGGTCCCCTACCCCGGGCTTAGGAACGGTGCGAGTTGTTGTACGGCGGTGCCTTAACCAGGTTAACGGTAAGTCCCAAGACCACATATGTGCCCAAATTGCAGTCAGCCTGTTGCTCAGATGGTGATATCAAACGCATGCAGATGTTGGAAATAAGCAGGACGTGGCATGTTTGTCAGGACAAAATCAGACTTAGGAAAAGAGACGTTCTTGGAACTGTCAGGCAAAACTCAACTCAATAGTGACCTCGACGAGTTGACTGGAAACGGTGGATCATTTGTTTTTATCCGACCGTGGCTTTCATTCTACCCAAAAAAGCTGAGAAGTCATTTATTCCAAAAAAAAAGATAGAATGAATAGAGGAGAAATCATATACTGAGAAAATAAAGAAAGGAATTTAGTCACTTCCGAAAAAAACCACATCGTGAAAGAAGTACCATTCTGAGAAGAAGGCAAAGGAACGCTCGAATAAAATACAGGAAAAGAAAATGGAAGGAAAAGAGGAGAGGACCGTAGCTGGTCAGTGGCTCATCTAGCTGATCTTGCTTTTTCCATGAGCTTGATTCCGCGAGGATTGGTGTGAGGCTTATATTTGGTAGGGAGATACAGGTGCTACATTGAGAGTCGACATAATCCGTACAATGTTGTTCTATTGGGTGCCATCCGTCCGTGCCATTAGTATTAGGTTGATGCAAAAGAAATGGCGCTTTCTTGCGTTGACTACATTTTTTTCTCACAACCCTAACAGACGGCAACCTCGGCAGACGACATAATACCTTTGATTAGTGGGGACCATTGCCTATTGTATGGGCAGGTCCCCGAAGTCCTGCGCAGGGAACTCGGAAAACTGAGAATCGAAGAACAAGAAAAACTTCGTCTTCAGGTCGTCATGTTTGACAATTTTTTTCTTGCAGGATAAAGGATTCCAGAGCTGGGAAAACTAGCAGAAATGCTACAATTTTCCTGTAGAATCTAATGACTACTCAGTTGTTTTCCATGGAATTCATCAAAATTAAAACCAGCTCTCGAAACCAAATTTTGGTGAAAAGTTGGGCTGCAGAAAATGTGCTTTTGAGCATCTTTAGCTTTTTTCTAGCAGACCCCTCGCGACATTCTGAAGTAATTGACAGCAACAGGTATTGCGCAGAGTGATGTCTCCAAAAACCAGCTCGGGAGAATCACCCACCAAGAATCCTGGAGATACAGAAGAAAAAGCTTCGAAAAGTGCTCGTCTCTGTTTCACCAACAGCAACCCCGTTGCACCAGGTCTCCCATGTGGGGTAGGTACTGACGTCCTGACCTAACACAAAAAAGGTATCCTGGACTGTGTCGCTTGTGGTATTACAGAAAAATCCTCAAAATTCAAAAATCAGGCATCAGGATTTTTGGAAGCTTTCTAATATTTCGTGTTTCCTTGCCCTAGCCGACACTTCATGTACATATGGAACGAAAGAGCTTGCTTCGCTCAACGAGAATATATTTACATCTAGATGCCATACTACGTCCAAACCGAATTATATGGTTCTGAAAAAGAGAGCGCCATTTCTTTTGCATCAACCTTAGTTTTGGAATAATAGAACCACAAACTCAACCGGCGTACGTTATTAAATTCGGCGCGATGCTCACGGTGCTTGACATCAATGCACAGTTCCATGCAGCATCACTGGATTTCGGATGTCGGTCGTACAGTTGCATGTTGAAGCTGCAAAGTTCTCCTTTTAGTAGCAATTAGTATTAGTAAAAAACAATTCTTTTCGTTCTGGTCATCTCGTAATCCTGATTGATGGATATTGTGCTAGATGAAGGAGGTTGAAGTTGTCGTATGATGGAGGGATGCTGTTAAATATATATTTGCGATGCTGTAGGCGATGATATCTTACTTGAAATCATCATTGGGTGAGGTGGTATTTTTGTCTCAGGTACGGGATAGGTACGAAGTTGGTTGATGAATGTGTCCGAGAGTGTAGGGCGACGGGTATGTACAGTTGTTGGTTGATGAGGTGGATTGAAGGGGCGTATCGGTCTTCTTATTGCTTAGATCTTCCATTGTGGAGAAGGTGGGGTATACAGAAATTTCTTTGGAGGTGCAGGCCTATTCTCGAAACGTGGAGGTGGAGGAAACGTTGTTCGGTGGATAGGTCTTGAGGAGGTGGTTGGGAGAATTCATTGAGGAGTAGATGTTGATGTCACTTCAGAAGTGGGCATTGTCGTCTTGATTTTTGTGGGCGAAGATGTTGTCGTCCGTGAGCGAATCAGGACAAAACTTTTCTCGACAAAAAGAAACATGGAGATACCAATCCTTTGGTATCTTTCTTGGCAGGTTGAAGGATGCCCCTCCGAATTCCGCTTTAAGGTATTCATCAAAGACCGGGGAAATTCCTTGTTGAAGATCTCGATGCGTTGCTTGTTCCGTTGAGTGGGCGATCATGTTCGAAATTATCGAACAGCTGTAGTTGTCTGGTTCGGTATTGATCATATCTGATGGTACGAAGAGCAATGAGGCGCGGGTCTGTGATGTTATAGAAGCGTCTCATTTTATTGAATTCTTCATTCGTAACATTCCATCGTTGTATCTCTTGCAGGATTTTTCTCTTCACGATTGGTCGTGTGCGAAAGTTCGGGATTTGATTCGTTATATCCGTGTCGAAAAGTTGAGTGATGAGGGGAATTGATTCTAATGTTACTAACTGAAAACTTGAGGATCGTTCGTGTTTGTCTGTAAGATATCTTACATTGCGTCTTGCTCTACGGGGTCGTGACATTCGGAGAATATAATCACGAATCTTTATATCACGAGAAATATGTGGAAAAATAAGAATATGATCAGATGTAGTAAGGTCACTATTATACAAAATCTCACAGTCTCCAGTCAGGTGTTTGTGCAGCAGATGGTCGCTTGAGAATCGGAAGACGAGGTCAGCATGCGGAAGGACAATGTGTCGCATTGTTACCAGTGCTTCGTATGAAACGATTAGAGAATATCTGCAAATTGGTGCGGTGTGGATTGGTTCCCATATTACAGTATGATCTTTGATTAGGCGAAATCCTTCGGAAAGTTTACAATTTTGCGAATTTCCTAGAGAACTGATTATTGTTCTGCCATCAAGGGAAGCTATTTGGCCAATTTCAATTGTATGAATGTTACGTAGCTGTTTATTGGTTCCCCATAACGGTAGAGCGTTATGCTCTTTTTGGATATCATTTGTTGTTCCTAGGCCTGGGGAGATTTGTACCAGTTCATGACCTTGGATTTTACCTGCAACATGGGCAGTTTCGCAGAGTTGATGTGGAATAGAGACTCGCCGTCGATTCAGGATTGTCCTTGCTGTACGGATGTACAGGAAGTTGGTGACTGCTATTTCCATGACATCTCGATAGCATTTGGTAGCATTAAGAAGCAGCGGGTTGGATTGCTCCGCATAAAGTTGAACTGTCGTACGAATCATCAGTGCATCGTGAGAGGTGGTACAGTCGAAGGGTTCTGAGTGTGAGAAAATATTCGAATACGAGTTAGTTCCACAAACTTGATACTGAGCAGAAATTGGTGAGAAGAGCGTAAACATTGCAGTAATACAAAGAATGTTTTGTCTATGATAGCCATTCTTGAACTCGGTCCTGGTTGAATCTGTGGCTGTCCATAGTTAGAGTTCGAAGTAGATGGTATGTTCGGAGGAGAGGCGTATGTCGGGTATGTCGGGTACCAAGACTGAAAGTATTGTTGTCCAAAACGCACTCTAGGGTTACGGGACAGGAATCCTCTTCGAGGTCTTAAAGAATTGTTCCCCTGCGAAAAGAGTTAGGAAGGAACATATTAGGCGGATTGAAGGAGCGTT
Source organism: Ancylostoma ceylanicum (assembly GCA_000688135.1). Taxonomy (NCBI): domain Eukaryota; kingdom Metazoa; phylum Nematoda; class Chromadorea; order Rhabditida; family Ancylostomatidae; genus Ancylostoma; species Ancylostoma ceylanicum. The sequence continues at coordinate 107,004 of JARK01001652.1, forward strand.
GTTGAGTTCGTCCGTTGTTCTGGAATCTGTTTCGTGGGCTGGGTAATGTCGGAGAGGGTGGCCTCCTTTGTGCTAGTTTCATCTGGTTCAGTTGTTTTCCCAGTTGGTTGACTTTCTCATCAGTAATAAGTGCATTGATATCTTGGATTGCATCTCGATCTTCCTTCCGCTCTTGCTCGAGGATGCGAAATTTCTTTTCCGCATTACAAACCACTATGTCGAACTGATTTGTATCCGGAAGCCTTCGGATTGTTTTCCTGATCTCCGGGTTGAGTCCTTTGATGAAAAAACCAGTCGCCATACGGGAGACGATTCTTTCTCCTTGTCCTTGAAACACGATCTTTGTCTTGTTGTAGACTTTCTTCGCAAACTCTCCGACCGAGTCCTTTCCCTGAGTCATGTTGTGTAGTTCAGCGCGCAAGTTACTCAAGAGTGCTTCACTCTTGAGTTTCTTGGCCAGCTCAGTTACCATTTCGCTCCACGGTAGTGTGTCGTGATTGGCGATGGTCTGGTAGCTTAGCTATGCGCCACCTATAAGATATAGGGGCAGCAAAGTCCTTGCGACACTATTTCAAATGCCAAAGCGCGCAATCAAGTCTGTGTAGTCCAAAGATTCCTCAAATGTTCTTTCTCCTGTTCCTGGAAATTTCTCGATGCGGTCTCCCAACATCTTGAAAGCTCTATGAATCTGCTGTTGGTCTAACAAAGTTGGATTAGAAATAGTTGAATTCTCTTTGGAATTGATGTCATCACTTTTCTTAGGCGTACCTGTACTTTGCTTAGTCATAGACAAAGTGGTGCTTGTTCTGGACTTGCTGGATTTGGTCTTGCTCGACTTGAGTGTTGACTTCTTGCTTCTTGCTTTGTCTCGTTGAAGTCGTCGCAGAAGACGTTCGTTTATTGGAACAGGACTTTGTTCGACAAGAGGGACCCATAGTCTGTTCTGAACGATATTTGCTGAAAGTGATTGTACACAAGAATACACAAAACCTATTTCGAGAAAATATCGGGATGGTCGTGGCGCGGTGGATTTGCCATCGGCTCCAACAATGGCGTCATCGGTTTGATCGCCTTGATTGTCTCGTGTGCAAGAAGTGGAGTCGGGAGGCGGGGCACTCCTATCCACACCTTTTCCATAGCGAAAATGGCTGTGGCTTCGGGAGTGGAGAAGTTGATGAGCGGCATTGCTGGATAGTGCATGAGGAAGCCGCACCGGTGTTTCAGGTGTACCCTGAGGAAGTGGAATGTGACGTGTGGGCATCTGTTGCACTCGAAGAGGTAGAAATTCCCGGATAGATCGAAACGTATTCTCCCTTCCTCCGAGTTGTCGATGGCTTGACCGGAGGCGCCGTCAAACACCACTGTCGCGATATTGACTATCCTTCCTGTCCATGTGCGTAGGTCAGCTTGTGAGATCCGTCGGAGGCATTGTCCCGACAAGAGTTCGAGAAGCGTGGTCAGCCGGAAGAAAAATGCATAGTCTTCCATCGTCTTGATGTTTTCTGGCATCACGATGAGGTAATTGGGCGGTGGCTTCGGGGGGCCGGGTAGGCTTGATAGGGATAGTCTCCTCCCTCATCATCTCCTTCCTCATCAATCTTCCGGAAACGATAACGTATGAGCGAGCGATTGATACGAAGAAGGATTGCCAAGAGTTCCATCTATAAATATAAATATGAGATTGTGAGAGAAACTTGTTAAAAACAGGGAATGCGCTCTTTTTTCAGGCGTCGCAATAAATAATCTAGTGAATTACTTGGGAGAAAGGCGAGCGCCCACCTGGCCGGTTCTGAGAACTCGCTCGAAAAAAACTAATCGCTGAAATCTAGAACCCGTTGGAGATTTTCTCCTGGTCGTTTCGGCACTCCCCCGAAATTTGAATACCTCCCACTAAAAATTGGCCTCAAAAAAATCTTGAAAAAAATCTCTCCGGAGCGGAGGGGGGGGGGGAACGACCCAGCGCAGGGCAAGTATTTACGGTCAATTTGCGAAAACGAAAGGATGAAAAGTGATTAGGTGGACTTTAAAATAGATGGCCTCGAATGAAAAACGCGCATAAAGACTTTGTGCAAAATTTGCACTAACTGTGACCTCCATGAAAAGCTGTTATAACAAAATCGGAATTTGGATGTAAGACGTTATAGGAAAAGCCGAGATCTAAATTATTCCGGAAGCTCTATGGGGAAGCCGGGACCTCTATGTGAGGGTAACTAACACCAGAACCTCCATGTAAGGTATTACTGAAACGCCGGAAGCTCCATGTAAAGTTTCCTGGGGCCTTCATTTGAAGTTCCCTTCACCGGAACCTCCATGTAAGGTTGAACCGCCGGGTTCCCTACCCCGGGCTTAGGAACGGTGCGAGTTATTCTAGGGCGGTGAATTAACCAGGTTAACGGTGAGTCCCAAGACCACATATGTGCCTAAATTGCAGTCAGCCTGTTGCTCAGATGGTGATATTAAACGCATGCAGATGTTGGAAGTAACAGGACGTGGCATGTTTGTCAGGACAAAATCAGACTTAGGAAAAGAGACGTTTCTAGAACTATCAGGCAAAACTCAACTCAATAGTGACCTCGACGAGTTGACTGGAAACGGTGAATCATTCGTTTTTATCCGATCGTGGCTTTTCGTCCTACGAGAAAAAGCTGAGAAGTCATTTATTCCAAAAAAAAAAGATAGAATAAATAGAGGAGAAATCACATTAGCCAACGTTTGACAACGGGAAGACAACATCAGAAGGAAAGAATATATACTGAGAAAATAAAGAAAGGAATTTAGTCACTTCCAAAAAGAACCACATCATGAAAGAAATATCATTCTGAGAAGAAGGCAAAGGAACGTTCACATAAAATACAGGGAAAGAAAATGGAAGGAAAAGAGAAGAGGACCGTAGCCGGCCAGTGGATCATGTAGCTGATCTTGCCTTGTCCATGAGCTTGATTCCGCGAGGATTAGTGTCAAGAGAGACTTATATTTGGTAGGGAGATACAGGTGCTATATTGAGAGTCGACATAATCCGTACAATGTTGTTCTATTGGGTGCCATCCATCCGTGCCATTAGTAGTTTTGGAATAATAGAACCACAAACTCAACCGGCGTACGTTATTAAATTCGGCGCGATGCTCACGGTGCTTGACATCAATGAACAGTTCCATGCAGCATCACTCGATTTTGGATGTCGATCGTACACTTGCATGTTGAAGCTGCAAAGTTGTCCTTTTAGTATATTCCCATCGAAGATCAGCTTAAAAGGAATCTCTTTCCGAAATCAGGGGAAATGAAGTGAAAAGTGAAATGCTAATGAAACCAAATTTCTATCTTGAACACTAGCATGTTGTTCAAACGGTATGCTAAAGGAAGAAAAAAGCCCGTTTGATCTTAATGCATCCTTGCATTTTATTCCGATAATATGTAGGACTGAGTCACAGCACGGGATCAATTTGTTGAAGTATTCGCTGACCATATCACTTAACAGTACAGAAACCCACTCCAAAGTTACGTTGCAGAAGAATCTTCCCGTCAGAGATCGAATCAGCGTCAAATGCTCTCGATTTTCCTTTTACGCTCCCTCTCACACATTACGGATTTTCAGAGGAGAATTTTAAAAAAGGAAAACAATAAATCAAACTGTCTACCAGCTACGTAAATCTCATAGATATTATGTATCTCTACATGTGATTATATTTCATCACAAAAATCAATATTGGTGAATTCGCATCGGTCCCGAACCTAGGAGCGAATTATAACTTTGCACCAGTCAATTCAAATGAGGAGTTTACTTTTGTTCGATGGACGGAAAAATTCTACATAAAATCTGAAACGTCAGATTTAGAATGACCGCCTCTATTTTCAATACAAACATCTAATCGCTTGCAGACAATTTTGAGGATGCACGCAACAAATTCTGGTGACCATTTTTTGTCCCATTGAAAGAGAAAGGACTCATCTATGAATGAATATCATGACACTATTGAGAGACCTTTGTTGAGGAGATAAGAACTATTAAAAGTTCGAGAGCTAGAACACCTAATAATTCTCACACATCGGTTCCGGGGCTTGAACTAGACCGGAAGTGTGGTCTCGTTGGCGCCCCGGGTCTTGGACCCTTTCATCAGTAGTTCCCAAGGAGACTTCAAAAATGTATAGTGTGTTTAAGACAATAAGAGTGAGTGAGTGAACAATTGCTAACAACAGAGACAGAGAGTGATATGTAAACAGTCCAGTGCTCTTTTCAGTGACTTGTGGTTAAAAGAGCGTACTTTCTATTCCAGGGTAGACCAGTTAGCAAAATCCAAAGGTTTGATATTATGCTTTGAATGCTTCTGCTATCACCAGGTTGTTAGGTGGTACTCTTCTATTGAATGCCTGACGTTTCGACCTAAACGTCTTCTTCGGAGGCGAGTAAGTGGTGGTTTGAAATAGGGATGGCAGGTGATGGCCCTTTGATGGCCAAATGTCATTCGTCCAGAAACCCTGAAGATTGGTCTCACTCCTTTCCACTGTATTCATTGCGTCGTGTGCTGGTACCAAATTCTGTTGGAAGGTCCAGTCAATGTCTTCACCCTTTCTTTGACCCAAGGGAAAACCGCATCTTCCAGGAGAATTGATTTTTGGTAGCGCGTCGTTCATGTGGACTGTGTATGTATCCCATGCGTTCTTAGGTTCTGTGTATAGCAGCGCGCTGTCACTGAAGTCTTGCCGAGCGCATGGGTCCCGAGTGGAAACCCTTTGACGATATTGAATTCCTGTCAATAGCGGCATCCTGCCATCTGGAACAGTTCGATTTTATTTGTTTCAGTCGTTTTCGGTGTGGAATCAGCCCGTATTTTGCTCATATGGTCAGCAAAATCGTTGGAAAATGTCAGATTTTGATTGTACTCCTGGCTTCTCTTTTTTTGTTCCATCGAGGGAGGTTGGTACCCTGAAGCCCATTTATAAAGTGATTTTTGCTCTTTGATCTTGCACTTTTATTTGAATATTTGCGTTGTTTTGTCGAGCTAGCTACAAATTTCTGGTATAGATTAGCAATACAGCGCTGTAACGGTTAAAAATAAAATGGTAACATTTCTTGTAGGTGTTGTAATAATCTTGCAATGCTTTTTGCTGCTTGCACTGATTCTTTTACCAGTTATATATGCCACACTTGTGTGTTTCGTCAGCTTATGCCCACACATCACCGTTAAATTGTCTTTTTAGCACTTCCTCACTAGTCACAATTTCTAAATATGCCGTTCAAGAACAGCATAGTCGTGTTATTAGTGAGTTTTTTTTTAGGTTTATTCCTTTAATTTTAGTGCGCAATGCGATTTTTCGCGCCAAATCTTGGAGATGCTGGTGCCTTGATATCTTTTCAAGTATTCCTTCTTAACAGCTGGGACATGTCCAGTCACTAGACACTCTCCTAGGGCTCGTTCATGTTGTCTGTTAAGAAATCAATGCTGATTACGTGGGTTTCAATGTTCCATGAGTCAGCTGATCAGCTGTAGGACTTATTATTAGCCAAGGAAACAAATGTTCCATTAATTAGGTGTACTCAGAAAATAAATGCATCGCCATTGTAGAGTGCTTCCTTTTATGTCAAACCCCGCTTTTTGTGCATAGTGCAAATCTCACTTATCAACTGTGTAATGGGAAACCCGTTTTGGTTTTTGCACTTTTTCAAATGTCCTCATAAGAAGTCATTGATGTCCGTTGATCTCAAGTGCATGTAGAAGGTTGTTTTCAATAGTATTTGCTTTTAGAAGGTTGCAAGAACTCGAAAAACTAGCGATTTATGAAGCACACCAGCTGAATGCAGAGGGAATTGTTGAAGAACTTTGAGCTGCCACCAGAAATGAATAGTTTGCTTGCAACTGGGATATTTGGTTCTCACCATTTCACAATTGGAATTTGATGACTAAGAGTTTGCGCTTGTTATTTGGTGTTTTCAATCAAGTAGGAATTACTCGTCTTTTCGTGGAAATGTCATCCCAAGTGACATAATGTTATTTCATCGACATATGAGAGGTCTATAGTGTGTTTCAACCGGGAAAATAGTGATGTAAATATTAGAGACAGCGAGAACGCGAGAAATAGTGCCGTATTTGGAGAGGCAGGAGAGAAATGCAGGTCATAGGCACAAATATTCAACTATCACTGCTCTTGAAACGGCCTACGTATATCTTTCTAACAGATCTACTATTGGACGGATATCTCACCGTCGTTCACTTTCACCACCTCATCGCTCCATGTTCATGAGACCTCCAGGTACAGAAGAAACATGCAGTAATCTCTACATGACTTTTTGAGGTTTTTCTTCTTTTTTTTTTGAACGAAATCGAGTTTTATGTGTCTATATGCCTGGCACTTAAATCTCTGTGATCGTGCCAGCGGAGTCTTCTAGTTGCTATTTTCAGGTGTTTATGGATTTGTTGATCACAATTTTGATAAACGGGGTATTCTTGACTACGTCTTTTGTCCCTAAAAAATTCGCATTTTCCCAGCCATGAAAGTTTTGCCGCGAAGCTGTGGATTGGCGGCGAGTTTCTATGTTCAACTATATGTAGTCCAGCTTTCAAATGCAAGTTTGCTAAATTTGCTGCTACACTCCCCGCGGAGTATGGCGGTTTTTGGCCCCTGCGCAGTGGTTTTGGTACGTATCGAATGGTCCAGCTGATCACCGAGGCGCGTAATTGGTGCAGATTGCCCTCATTTTCTGCGATGCAGTAACGCTTATTCATCACTGTACGTTTGAAGGAATTTTCTCCCTCTTTCACCTAATTGCAATCGCATTTGCCTTCAACGACTGCAAATTTCCAGATTTTTTCTCTATGTAACCATGCTGTTCCACTGTGCTACCGCACATTTAGAATCCACTCTCTTGTTGTTGTCAGTGTCTAACTCCGTCCATTAGTACAGTTGAATTATGACGTGCTGTCGCTGTGTTTCCCATCAAATGTCTGGTTGTTGAGCATAACAAGATTTCAGGGCAGTCGAACTTTCATGAACACACCGCATCAGGTAATAACAGGTGCACTAAATAGAGGAGAAAATGTCTATGCAACTGGGAGCGTTGAGGGAGCAACGTTTATCGTGAGTGGATCCCTTTTTGTTGCTCGGATATTTTGTTTAGTAGTCGATTTGTTCTGAAATACTTGTGTAGCACTTGTGTAGCACCATTTTTCCCTCTTTCAGGTATGCGCCGTTGGTTCGGACGTTGTGATTCTTGGTGCTGATTTTTCCAGGGTCCAGGTGGGTGCATTCCTCTAGTCGGCATTATGCTTCCTTTGAATGCGTCCAACATAATGTCCTCTATTAATTTTAATATAGATCATTCCGGGATGCTCACATCACTCCGAACAGTTAGTAACCAGCGTAAGCTGCTGTCAAGATTCAGGGAAGGTGAGTGCTAATTTGTTAATTTTTGTTTCTTGTTCGCTTTGTCGGATGGATGGCTTTTCGGACATTTTTCGCGATTTTTTGTTTCTATTATAATGCTTACGGAGACAGCTCATGAGTTGGGCAGATACACAAGAGAACTTTCATACAAATTTGGTGGACGACTGCGCTAGGAAGCCTTTAGGAACGCAAGATGACAGTTGATCCTGTTATCTTGCGTTTCTTCTGCATTTTGTCGTCCCTTCGCTTTTCGGTTGTTAATCTTATTCTTGAGATCTTTTCCGGGATCCGAAATAACTACTTCATGACTTCCATAGATCTGTGTCGAGGTTCCTTTCCTTTTTTATGTCCAACCGGCCCGCACCACCCATCATTTTAAACAGACTGTGTTTTGAACCCAGCAGCCTTCATTCATGAGCGATAGTGCTGTAGGCGGTGCCCTATATGTATATGAACATTTATTTTGTACGAGGTCTCCTTTTTTAATAAAAATTCTCTTGTTTTTCATTGGCACATACTCTCCAATACCCATGTGAATAACCCTAATGTTTTGAAAGCACTCCTTTAACAATCTAACAAGAGTTTTGATCAACGCAGGGGAAGGAACCTTCCTAAAATCGAAAATCTTCTTTTGGTCCTGAGATGTTTCTATTTCAGATTGCGGCCACCTACGGCAATATCATACGAGTTTTTGAACCGACGAATGTCGCTGCTGAAAGGGGCAAACCTGTGCGTGTCCTTGTTTATTTTCGATTCTCATCCCACTTTGAATCCAATGACTTTTCTTTCAGTATTTTAATTACCAATGGGTCGAGACTCAGTGTTTCACAGTGAAGGAACAAGTGAACGCAGTTTTGTGGAATATGGACGGTAACTATTGGGATGTCATTGTTCATGTGGAGACTGATCGCGTTATGAGTTCTTTCACTTGCAGGATTGCGAATGACTGTCGTCATTGGTGACGAGTTGTTTCTCTATCAACATAGAAGTTTAAGTTGTATGACACGATCTGGTTCTAGCGTACCAGTTATGTTCTGTATTGCGGAAGACGTTAGTTTCTGTATTATTTTCAATTTTGTACCAGTGTGTTGCGTATGTGTGATACGTCCGATCATTTAGGAACAGTCACAGGATGCCTGTAACTGGGATATTGTTTGGTCAGTGCAACTTGCACAACGTCCAAAATATATCAAATTTTCCACTGATGGGACATTCTTAGCGGTTGCTGGAGAGAATGACTACTTGGTGAAGATATTTTATCAGGAATCCTCAGGTAAATTTGATGTTTCCGCTTTCTTCTTAGTTTGATCGCATTTTGTTTTTATTTTATTGTACCTATACCACCTTGGAAATTTTTGCGTTTCGAGTTTTGACAAGTTACTTGAATTCAATATTACCAGTTATTTTTGGTTTTCAACTGGTACATGTTTCTGGAAATAGTGAAGTGGGAGTTTTCGTTTTTGATGTCTCCCTTTTCAAGAAAATGACACAAGAGAGCAGCTAAGCTTCGGTTTCGTTACCTTGCATCACCCAGCCCCTGTTAGGGGTTTGGAATGGCGACGAACAGGCAGATATATGCCAAGGTAGGTTTACCACTCTTGGACCTTTTTTCATTTTTATGCTGCTTATTTTTATTGTTTAATCCTATGTTATTCCTATTGTTTACTTATACTTTTCTTAGAAAATGTATACAAGCTGTGTTGATGACATGGTGTGAAGACAACACATCTCGCATATGGAAAGAGACACCACCACCTGAGCTGGCGATGATCGATTTGAGCGGGGATGGAGGTCTGTTTTCTAATATTTTGCTTTCCTGAAATTCTTATTTCAATTCAGTTTTTATATAGTTTTTCAGTTCATTGTTGTTCTTCAAAACCTCCTTGGGGAATTATCTATTTGTACTTTTTTGCGCTCTTTTTTTTTACTACTTTCACATATTCTTTTCAGGTGAGCCATCATGGGAGAAGAATAGACCGCGGAAGTTCTTTGGAAAACACTTTCGTGTCAAGAAGACCAGGAACAAGATCATAAATAAGCTCAAAGGGATTGTGTACGTCTCACTACTTTCTATTATTAATTTTTTTTTGGATTTTTTAATCCATATTTTTCTCCATTGACTGATTTATAGGCCCGAGAAAAAGCGACGTGGCGAAGAGCCTCCTCATGCTTTGGGTCTGAGAGCACAGATTGGGAAAAGCCCATCCTTCAGTGACTTGCAAGCTATGCACCATGCATATACTAACATTCAGTTTCATCTAGCTGCTACAATTAATGCTGAAACAGGTAACATCTGGTAGCTCGCTGTTTATTTGTAATTTATTTTGATTAGATCTTTTTACGCTTCGCTTTCTGGAATTCGTCCCATATTTTCATTGTATTCGAGCTTTGTAAAGTGATCTGGTTAATAAGTGCCAGTAAGCGATTTCCCTCTTGGGAGCAGGTGTCACCGTTGGTTGTGACGTTATCACCTGGCTGTTACCTTAAGTAATAGGTACTATTTTGGGCACGCGACTGGGTCAACATCTGCTCCTAGGTCTAGTCAGTTTTTGTTCTCATACTTCGGAATTTCAGACTGCATGCTTGTCCCATCCATGGAAAATGGTGGAGTCCTACAAAAGCCGCTTTGCGTTCACTGGCTCAACAACAAGGAGCTGGTGTTCAGTATTGGAGCAGAGAAACTTCTTGCCGAAGCTCTGATATCAGAAAGTGATCCCAGTCGGAGTTTGTTCTGAACTTTTTTGTTGGATGTGAAAATGTTTTCATGTCTTTTTTCGTTAATTCCACATTTCTTAAGGATCAGCAAATGTGAGCCCTTGTGAAAACACTGAGAACGAACATAGCCCTTCGTCGCCAAATTTCCAGCTTGAGAGAGGAGAATGCACAGCGAATGCATTTGGCAGCGTTTGCTCGGTGAATAGTTAATTCTTGCTTCATTAGCACTGCATTCGTTCGGCGTCCGTAGCAGTCGTCGGATCTGTTCGGTGGCTAGCCTATGTTCTCATCCTGTGAACGGAATTGAAATCAATGCAAATATAATAAGTTTTCTATGAATTGAGGCAGTCCTACAACATTCTGTGGCCTGCCTCAAACGCAAATGTAGTTGAGCATTCGTGCATTCTCGCTTCTTTTCTCGCCACCCTCTAGACTTCTTGCACACTTTCCCACATCCTTTTTACTCTTCCTTCTCTCCAACTAGCTTTCGAATGTGAAACAGGCTATAATTCACTGATCGTTAGCCACCTGTGTCCTTTTCGACGATCTGTTTAAATTCCAGGACACCCCGTCATCAAAGGATATTCTAGATGTGAAATTAGAAATATTACTTAGGCAGTGGACTAGGTCAAATGATATTCTTTTCACTGTTCACCCTGTCGACGGTTCCCTATTAACATGGTTCGTGCATCTTTACTTTCTTTAATATTGTTCTTCCTTGTTTATCGCTATTTGCTTGTTGCTTTTCAGGACAGTCGAGTGGTTGGATGACTTGCATCGTCAACCAATAGTTTCATTCACCTCAAGGTTTCCTTGTGAGTTACTTTATATGACCTTATCACTGTGTTGCTTAATACTTAAAGAATAATTCTGCCATATGCACGCGAAACCGCAAGCATTTTGGTTGGGCTCAGTTATTTCTCCGTATGCCGAGTGTTTCAACACGCTATTTTTCTTTAATTTCTCCTCGGCTATCATCTCCAAAGGAAGACAAAATATATTTGTGGTTTCGGTGTTTGCTGACAATTACACCCGGAATAATTTCGGAGAAACCTTGCGCGGGGCAGTATTTTTTCCCTACTCTTGCTGATTGTTGGGTACTTATTTGGCTTCGAAAGGAGAATATTCGGCAACGATATCTCTGGCAAGTAGAAATGTTCGAAGGCTCTCTCAATCGTCTTGTGCCTACATTCAGCAGAAATTTAAGATTTTACAGAACTTTGAATTCACCTGTCATTGTTATACTCCAATTTTCTAAAATTTATCGATTGGCCACGTAATGTATGTTGATGTTAATTCTGATTGAGGATTGGCTGCCCTTTTCAAGTGAGTCTCCCATGCAATGCAGTGAAATCGTAATTAAGGAAGTTATAGTGAGGCCCACTTCTTACAGCTGACAGCAGCGGAACTACTGCTAATTGCCAATTATTGCAACATAGGTTGCTTTTCCAATCACGTTTAGTTGTGGACATGTGTTAAATGCTTACTGTGCTCGTTAAACATTTTTTAAACATTATTCGTTGCATTTGTTCCCTTTTTCTGCGTATTTTTTCGCTGACAATCGACTTTAAGCGGCCTTTCCCATAACTGACGCTTCCTCGCTTCATCCAACATTGAACACGTTCAACCCTCATGAACCCATGTATGTTGACGTTTTACGCAGAGATGAAGGACGAGATGGAGGTATGTGCCTTTTATAATTCGCTTTTTTTCGACCTTAAAACCATGTTTAGATGCAGAATCGCCACTTAACGATCGGATGTTGGAGAGGAGGATCTCGAACACTATTCATGTCCTTACTAACCACGAAAATGGCTCTTTAAATTTGTGGCACATGGTTGTCGATGAGAACAGTAACTTCACCATCATCCTCAACATCACTCACATGTCACGAATGTGTGGTCATCGCTTTCAAATTAATCAGGTTAGGCATTCCAGATGATTATATTCGGCAGTTGTTTCGATTCACATTCTTTTCTTCGCTCACTTTTTATAAGGTTTAGGTTGTTGCACATCCTGTACTTCCACTTTTACTAACGACCTCAAAGTTCCGAACCAGTGAACCTTTTGAGAACGCTGTTGGTTTGCATTTTCACATTTTTTTAGCCGGGATTGTGACTTCTTCTCCATAGGAGCCATTTTCAGGAAAAGCGGGCGTTATCTGAAGTAATTCTATGGAAGATCTCTCCGGTTGGCCCTCTGTGTAAAAGCGGAGGAGTAAAAGAACTGGCCCGCGTCGCTAGCCCTTTCCTTGCCGGGTTTGATTGTCTCGGGTGGATACCCGTAATATTGCCGAGGTGTGGTACTGTTTTCCTTCCCGCTTTCCTCAGAATTAGTTTTTCCGCGTTGGTTTGCAAAATGTTTAGCTATTGTAGAGATTTTCGCATCTTACCTAGTTTTCATACGTAAATGACAAGTAGTAAATAAAACTCCTATCATGAAAATTGCGTTCTGTATGAGAAATTTTGTTCACTAATTTAGGCTTCTTAATCTTTCAATGTAGCTGCATTGTTTATATTAGCCCGCTACTTGTCGTTTAGTAGTATTCGGAACATTTCGGCAGGTTTACAGTACGATCTGTTTGGTTCCTTTCTTTCTATTGGTTTATACTCCTTCAGTTTCTGACCGTTTTAGTTATTCTTAGTTTATATCATATTCACTTAATCCACGAAACGCCTCCCAGTTTAAAGTTAAAGTTGTGGATGTTTATGCCGTTTTGTTCGCCCAACAAATGATTAATATCGAACTGCTTTTTCAGCTGCACACTTGGTACTGTATGTAACTCGCCATCTTCTTGCTTTATCGCTAGCGACGGGCGAAATCTTGTCATATATCAAGTACGTTTTTCTTGTTATCATTATTCAACCCCATATCTAATTGCGCAGGTTGGAAGTCACTCTCAGGATTAATCTATTCTTTCACTCATATGTAGAGGTAAAATAGAGGTGGAAACATCTACTAGGTCAACAGTAAATGCTAGTAGGACTGCCGCAAGCTTGCGTAGTACTCATTGGTGCCTTTGGCTTGACCTTTTCCATAGTGACGTCTCGCAAAGCCATGAGACCATCATTGTCTCCTATGTTTTAGGCAGTTGTTGATGCACGTGGTCTACTCGCCGAAATATACAATTCAACCCGACAAAGTGAATCTTATCACGAGGAGTACGTTTCATTGATGCCGCTTCTCATTTTTCGCAGTAAACAGATTTGTAATCTTAGAATGGCAGCTACTCCTACGGTTCAGAAGCCCAATGTAGGCCTTCTGCAGCAGTTTAATGTCGTATCAACTCAGTCGACGGCTAAACCTGGATGTGTACTAGAGGTTGGCAAAATCGTCGACGCTGTCTCGGTACGGTATATGAGTTATGGAAAGGGGTGCAGAACCGAAATATATCTACATATTGCTTTAGTCGCAATCCCAGCTCATTCTACTTCATATTTTTCCTGAGCGACTTGTTATTGAAGACGCTGACACTGTTCGTGAAGATGGCCAGTCTCGCATGGGCAGTGTTGTCGATCGAAGCAAAGCCGTCGTTTTCAACGATCGGTATTTCGTTGTTATGGTAGAACGTGGACCTCAGTACGAAAGGTACGTTTTGCTTTTGCGGTGTAGGCTTCATGTAGACCTTACTAAAGGTCTCGAATTTGTGCTTCCGACATTTTTTGTCAATATGATTTCTGCTGTTTGCTACCAGCTTTAGAAATAGTACCTAGTTTTGATTATTAATGATTCCGTACATTTGTTCGCTTGTCTCATTTTCATTACTGTCTGTACGGTGCACTTTTACTACCGCTGTTTGTTTCAGCTTCATAACGTATTCGCTCGTCATCTCGTCACACTACCCTCAACCTATTCCTCACTTCGGTAAGTCAATTTCCTCATATTTCCCGATATGGTGGTATTTACTTGCTAGAGACTTATCGTTTTCATTCGTACAGAATTGGTGTTGAATTTCTTGTCGTAGGCTTGCAAAATGGGCAAAATTCTTAAGTTCTCAAATAGTAATGGTTTAAAATCAAACACTTGGAAATCATCTGCAAATTTTCGCGTGTTTTGGTAGAGGTTTCATATGTGTTCATTTTTTAGTCGAGAGTTGTAAGCGATTGCCCAAAAAGCATATAAATAGATGATGTCACCACAAAGGCGCATAGTGATGGTGTTCATGTGTTTCTGGAAAGGAAATCATTAGCGATTTGTTCAGTTGCGTACTTGACGTTTCCTTTTTGCTATGCTTCATGGCCAAACTTGAGTTGCATTCTTGGAAACAATGCCTTTTTTGGATTAAACATTGATAGATATCCATCCTTTCAAGCCAATAATCCACCTCTGCACCAAGTTTTTTTTTTCTCAAATGTACTTTTAGACCCAGACACTCCACAAGACGAGAATGGTTATTCGCTTCCATCCTTCGCTCATTCTGTAGCCAAGTTATCCTTCACAAGTGAAAAAGTCTGCGAGCAGCGAGTTCCTCTTCCGAGTGACGTCCACGTTGGTTTCATGGCGTTTGTGAAGATTTTAGAAGATATGTAATTGATCGTGAATTTAGGTCATCTCCGCTGTTCCCGCTGCTGGACATCTTCCGTCGTCATCACTTTATCCAGCATGCCAAGCTCCATATGTTTTGGTGACTAGCAGCGACGGTAAGTGTACGCCTTCTCTAGTTCTTGGGTCGGATTTTGGGTTTTAACGTGGAACGACAATAAGGCTTACGTCAAGAACTCGTGAAGACCAATTTCATTAGCTCTTATCTTATCGCCTTCTGTTTTGCCACCTAATCGGACTAGACCGTCGGACACTCAAAACAACTTTTCTTTACGGTCGAACACAATTTCATACAGAATAAACTCGCCAGTAAAGTTCTTGCAGTCACAACACCTCGTGTATTTGGAGTAAATAGGTTGGAAATAAGGATTTGTGTAGTAGACACACGACGAAATTGGGAAGTCATGGGCAGTTCTGAAGACCCAGAGCGAGTATGCAACGCTGATATGTCACCTTCAACGGCAATACTTGTTGATTTTAGATGATGTAGTACGCTTCTGGCGTTGCGTGAACGCAGATCCCGAATCAAGCTTCAAATACGAGTGGAGAGAATGGAATATGATAAGCGATAATCGACCTAGTGAACTTGAACTAGAAGGTAGTGATGTTCCCTTTCACGCGTTCTCATTTTAAATTAGTTTTTTCACCATCAGACGCCGATCATTCCTAGTAGCTATTAATACTACCATTGATGTTCATCATTATCTTGTTATGTTGAAATGGGTTATTCAGGGACAATCTTATCCGTTTCTGCTGCTCACAGTGGTAGATTCGCTTGCGCTTACGATCCGAAGGCAGGATGCATGGAGGAAACTCACAATATTGCTGATGTACGGGTTTTTTTCCTTTCTCTATGAAGATTTCTAGGTTATTTTGAGTTTTCGTTTTGTAGGTGGAAATAGGCGTGTTCGAGTGTGAGTCATCTGGAGGAGTTGAATGGATGAGAGAGGACACCTTCAACCTAAAGAACATCCGCATACCGAATATGTCGTTAGTTCTCTCCTTGTTCATAACTACATGTTGGCAGTGCCGTGAATTCGGCTTTGACGTTTCTTTTTTCTTTCTTTTTTTTTTGATTTCGTTGTTTATCCGAATGATTCGGAAGTGGAACATGAAATGGAAAGGGTGTAAATTTGTTCCTTCACATCTTCATGAATTGATGTTTTACGAGATCACGCAAGGTAGCAGGGGTCGGCCGAGGTTCCTGGAAATCTTAGCTACGCCTCCTTGGTAAAGCGCTATCAGTTTGTTGTGCTCTGGACGAGTGTATGGTCGATTCGTCTTGAGAGTGCTTATGCCGTGATGGTCGCGGTGCTGGTATTGGGACACGCAGCGCGGCTGGTCCAGCAGCTAACCTGTTGTTAGGCTGACCACGCTGCATTACCCAATGCGAAGGGATCTCGAAATGAATCGGCATGACATACATACAAAAATCATCCTCTAAATTCGTGTTTCCCGCCGTTGTGAGCTTGGGATCCACGTGCATATCTATCATTGTTGTTTATACTCCTAAATGAAATTTGCATTTGATTCTATTCTGTCAAGAACTTCTGCATTTCTTATTTGAAAAATAAGTTTTTTTCTTCAGCTCCTTCGCCTGCTTGCCTTCTCCTCTGCAAGGATCTATAACGGATTTGTCGACGTCGCCGCGTACGGATTCCTTACCCTTCCGCATGCGTTCGAGTTTTCGTGGTGTGGCTTTCCTTTCTTTGCATGACTACTTTGCTTGGGGTTTCATATTACTACTTACTGAGGGATGAGAACCAGTTTTTTTTTAAATGAATACTCCACGTGGGTATCACTAGGATTTCGAGAACGGCTTTGAAACTGATGTGTTCGAATTATTGAAGTAAATCGAGGCGAGCACGAGCTAGTAATGTTTTCAAGATTCTTCACCCCCCCCCCCCCTTTT
>JARK01001652.1:142302-152825 GCA_000688135.1 Ancylostoma ceylanicum
CCTCGGTCCGCTACTGCTATTTTGGTGAGCGAATCCTTCAGAATCACGGTTCGCTAAATCTTGCCCTTGCCGATTATCATTCTGTACTTGCTCAGCGGTGTTTAACGCCGACTAGATGGAAGGAAGATATCGAAAATATGTTGCTTGCATTAACTAATTGGATGACGTTGTCAACTGTGATTTAACATTGGTTCACTGGTAGTGGTAGTGATATTGGCGATGGGGCAAGGTGTTAACTCGTTATTTGCGTGAAAGCGTATCTATGACCTAACACTATCCACAACAGTTAAGGGATATATACAGGAGTCTTCTAGAACAATTTGTTATATAATACATACATAGTATCGATAACGGTGGCGTATGGCAAATGTCCATTTTCGGCCAAGTTGCGGATCTTCAGCTTAGAAAATCATGTTTCCCTTCATATTCCGGGCACTGAACTATTGAGCATGCACGTGGAGGGTGAGCATCCTGAATGTCCACGTTAAGGATCTCTCTACAATTTGATATAATGGAATTTTCCATACGGTCGTGCTAAAACAAAGTCTTTCTGGCTCAACGTTATTTAAACCTCTGCGGGTTTTGGAAATTTTGATTTGAATCCGTAGCACATATTATTCATCTTTATTCCACTAAGGCTATACTGATTAGCGAGTACTCGGTTAACAATGCTCTTTCCCTCGTTTTCGCTGTGCAGCGTTATCAAAGGGCGTATTAGTGCACACAACAATGTATGTATTAACATTTTACTGCCGATGCCTTTCCTTAGTGTTATTGGTGCAATTTCCAGGCAATTGTATCCGGTGGGCGCCATGGCGAATTGTGCTTGTGGGATATACGGCAACGTCAACTGCGTGCCACTGTAAAAGCTTTCGAGTCACACCAGATTGTGAAGGCTTTGGTGACTGATTATACCCAGGATCTGATAGTGGCAGGATCAAGCGATGGTGACATTAAGGTGTGTACTTGTGGTTACCTGCTTGGGAGCGTAGATTTTATGTTCTGCCACATCATATGTTAAATCCGCTTTTAACAGATATGGTCGGCCGATCTAACCCCGCAGTTGATGTACTCACTTCCTGGCGAACACGCAGCCAAAGGAGGATTCTCTTTTAGACAAGGTTGGTGGTTGTGGCAGGTCTTTGAGGAACTTGTGATTGGAATTTTTTTTTGTCTGATAAGGGAAGGATACTAGGACATTATGACCTTTCGTAGCGTGGTGTATATTGCCTAACGCAGCTCGCGACGCTGATTTCAAATTTGTTTTCATCTGCTCCTGAATTTGCTCCTCCGAGGAGTTATGGCCGTTTTTCCATGTCAGAAACGCTCACGTAGGGCGCACAAGGTCGGTATGCCGGATGAGTCGTTGCGCAATGGTGAGTTTCTCACTCTTCAGGATCAACATGGCGACTTGATCAGTTGGTCCTGGAGAGCGAGAAATGTACGATTGCACCAAGGCGCACCTGGCACAACGACTTTGTGCTCCTTACGTGAACGTTTTAGGCATGGAAAAACGGGTATAACTCCTCACAGAGACGAATTTAGGAGCAAATGAAATTAGATTTGAAATCAGCATCGCGAGATGTGCTAGGCAGTGGACATCTCGCTACGAAAGGCCGTACTGACCTAGTACCCTTCCCTTGTGAGCCGGATTCTCGTGATGAGAAGGTTAACAAGTATAAGTTTCCCTAGCAGTAATCGTTTACAGTTGCGCAATCGACGGTGCAGGGTGTGCAACAATTACATATCGACCAACAGCTTCGACTCTTTTCTTGTGGTGCGGACGCAAGCTTGAAGTTTCGAACCCTTCCATCAGTGTATAACATGACACATCTTGTCTAGTCCCTTAGTCTGGTAGCTTTTTTTCTTGTTGTTACATACATGCGTTACTGGTTGTAATGCTGTTGAACATATAGTATTTGTTGCTGTTCATAAGTGTTTTGTTGAGGATTTGATGTCTCTCTGGGATCCTCCATATGTCGTTTGAAACTCTGCTAGTCCATGTAGATGTTGTTGTGATGTTCGCCTACGGCACTTCTCACTCATTGTACAATATTGAATGATTATATGTGCAATCTAGTCGCCGATCTATACATTATTTCTGTCGTTCTTAGAGATATGATATTGTCTCCCCCTAACCCCTGCCAAAGGTTTTCCGATACGTTGCACAATTGTATCCCATCCATCTTGATTCTCACATTCGACTGAATTCGGCGGTGTTCGGAAGATTTGCGCACGTGTCCTCTGCAATTTCACTTCTACCCCCACATTGTGCATAATTCGCTTGCCAACTAACATGCGTAGATGTTTTGTTTGTCTTCCGCAGTCGAGCCAAAACGTACGAGCTACTTACCGCGTGCAACGTCTTACAAATGAATATGCGATTTCGTTAAATAATTTTACCAGTGACATTCCTAACCCTTGTACGGCTTCTTGAAGGTTGTGCGTTTGTAATTAAATCAATAAATATATTAATAATGCTGGAGTTGCTACTTTGCATGCGGATGTGATTGATATTGGGTCAGCCAGGAAATGCCAGAGGTGTGCACTCGTTGCTCATTTGCATATGTGCTACTCGTTGGTCTCGCATTTTGTGCTGTGGGTAGATCCTGGTGCTTCTGGATGGGATAGTAAAAGTTGCGGGACGAGGAACAGATTCTGCAGGAAAAAGATGTGGTAATGAAGGCAAGGATTTCCGGGATTTCCGCGTACTGCTCGTACGGCACACACGCCATACCTACAGTAGGTCGTCTTTCAGGAGGTCATGGATCTCGATGTCTTCCTGGAATGCTGGTGGAATCTCGTCGCATGCAACTAAAGATCACTCGAGAGAACCTACGTCGTGAACATCGTGCATGTTTTCACGCGCGACGGACATACATTTCTGGCAGTTTTCGCTTGAAATATATGCTTTTCACGAAAAGAACGGTCATTCCGAATGCATTGTCACGCTATGAAGCGTTTGCAGTTCAATTGGCTGAAATATGGAGTTGATGAAGTTACCGTTTCCAATTCCAGGAGAACAATTACGTGTAACATATTCTAGGCTAGAGGTTTATATTCTTCCAGAAGAGGAAGGCTTTATGTTGCATTTGCTGCCAATTTCCCATGAATGAGCTGCAACACATGTTTCTGACGAAAAATGTTGGAAAACTTCTAACTGACTAACTGCTAAGAGAAAGCTTTCTCGTAGGAGTAGGTTGAGCTTGAGGTGAAGCTCCTCACTGAGTAACACCTTCAAGCCGGGATGAGGAAGGGATTGTCAACTAGGAGGGAAGCAGATAGCGACTTGATGGATGAAAGCGGTGTGATTAGGATTTTAAGTAGGCGAAGTAGCAGATCCACCTTCTTGGCTCTTCAATAAGAAGCACTGTCTCTATGGGATTTTGACTGCTGATAAGCTTTATGAACTTTAAGGCAAACGATGCTGGATGACCGGTGCCATTAAGCACTTGAAGCCTTGTTCACTATTGGCTGGCAAGATGCGGTAGGCGGGACGAGGAGGTACATAAGGCGAGCTGATGACGATATCGTCATTTGACATGCTTCTCGTCTTGCTGGGAGCCACCCTCATCGCTTCTGGCTTCAGTTACGAATGTGACGTCGGCAGCTTCCCAGAATCACAGCGAGAACTTGGACGTCGTGTATGCAGGCTTGAGGTACGCGACCTGTTTTCTGTTCCGTTTTCCTTTCACGCGAGGAGTTCGCCTTTTTCTTGGTAATCTAACCTGAGAGGCTTTGGTAAGGGAAAACTGATGGGTTAAGTCTTTCCACAGTGTGGTCCATTTCTCTTGGCAGTTGGTGCTTCTTGTTGGGCTATGCAGCCTTCTTGTTGGACTATTTCAAAAGCTGCAAAAACGCCAATTGCTTTATCAGCTGAGGTGGTAGCACCTGCAGAAGCTTCGATTTCAAACAGACCTTGGTAATGTGCTTTTTTTCGGGAATAAAGAGTTTGTCCACTACTTCTCCCTACTACTTCTCCCTACAAAACGTTTTTTGAAATGAACGTTTCTTTTGGGAAAATGTTGCGAACCTTCACTTGGGCATTTTGAGATGATCACCAAGCGCGGGTTATTGCTCACTTCGATATGACATCGTCTCCGAAGAGGGACCTTCTGGTCACACTCTATTATGTATTGCTGCAGTTGAGACATGCCTCACGTACACCCAAACATGTCATATACCCCAATGGGATGTCAGCGCTTCTTGAACATTGAAAAACAGAGAGAAACATCTTCCAGAATGAAGTTGGCGTACTAGAAGCTGCAGTTCAGGAAATGCTACAGCGAACAGGTTTGTTTGCTTCCAGAAGATTTGGCAGGATTTACTTGGTTCCCGGATTGAATATGGTCGACTTGTAGATGTCGTTCTGAACAGTGACGAGCCCACTTTGGAGAAGAGGAAGAACGAATTTATCCGATTTGGAAAACGTAGTTTAAAGTAAGTGATGTTGACTTTTTCACAAGGGACCCCCTCATTTCAGCGATAGGACTCCTTAGTGCGACGGCTGGCACACCTTTCGTGAGTGCCATAGGTGCCATGCATAATGAAAGCGCTAAAAGTTTGTGCGTGCGTGAGCGTGGATCGTTTATAGCGACCGAATCTCACTCGACCTCCTCGTAATTATGTCGTAGATGGCTCAGATATGCATTTGCTATGTGTGTGTATGCATGCTGTTGCAGTGACGTCAAGAGGAAAAATGAGTTCATCCGATTTGGAAAGAGAAAGAATGAGTTCATTCGGTAAGTGCTTGTCGGTTTTTTTTCGCTCGATCATGAAAATTTAACAAATCCTCTTAAAGATTCGGTCGCTCTGATCCACTCATCCTCGACGATGCCGCAGGTACTACTAGTTGAAAGGCTGGAAGTAGTTTCTATACGCAATTCGTGGCTTTCTTTCAGTCGAGAAGCGCAAGAACGAGTTCATCCGCTTCGGTTAAGCAGCAATGGCCTCGAAATATGATCTATTTAATAATGCATGTATCCGTTAAATAAAGTGGTGTTAGACTTGATGTGTTGCGCATCACAGTCGGAACTAGACCCGATGAAGAATTTCTGGAAGAAATTGGTCATAGCAAGAATGAACACCTTAGGATTTGTCGATAGAGTAGCGTTTTACTGGATCACATTCGCCATCATATCAAATGGGGTTGTTATTCAACTAATGTCCGCTCGTGCCCTTCTGACCGTTTACGAGTTTTTAATGGGAGCCAGTAGGTCTGCTTTCGGCAGTAGAAGTAAGGTTTTCCGAAGCAGCGTACAATTCTTCTTCAAAAGTAGTGTTGTTTAAATGAGATTTGAGAAATCTGGCAGGAGCGTAGGATAGACCGTGGAATTTTGATATTTTTCCGGTTTCGATGCATAGATGAGAGAAGTGAACAAATAACAATGACGTTTTAGGAAAAAGGACTTTTCTGGAATTCTGTCACTTCCGTCATAGATCGTTTAAGCATGTTCACAACAAAATTCTTAACTGAGATTAACGTATATGCTTAAGAGAACGCGTTGGGATCTTCATCGAAAGACTAAATCTCCCAGATATAAGCCATCTGAGCCATATGCGTTTAAGGTGGAATCTGAGATTTAACTGGTTTTGCCAGAACAGCTTTATTAGGACAGGATAATCCACCAAGCGGTGGATGTCCTTATAAGAAGCAGTGAAATCTTCGTCGACTGCATGGCGTGAAACAACAGGAGTAGGAAAATGCTTGCACAGTCCATTTGCTAGGAAGTGTTTCCTGATCAAGCATATTCATGCTTGGAATTGTAGTATATTCCGTTCATCATAGGTTTGGAAAAGAAAGTAAACTGCGCTGCCAAAGTCATATAGTAGTCATATATTAGAAGCTATCATAGTAACTAAAATAGAAATGAGAGAAGGAATGAACTGCTCTTCATATCACATACTTGGGCTTGAATTTATTAAAAATTAGTGCTGCTGCTAGCAGTACTGCTTAGCTTCATTTTCATAAAAGATGTTGATTTGCAAAGGTATGATACTTATGTGGTGTGATTATGCCTGTCAGAAGACTTGTCATCCTGTTCCTTCCTGGAAGGAGTACATGGACAGAGGCAGGTGAACTCTGCAATATGTTGCTAAAAAACATCCAGTCAGATGTTTATCAACTGTTCCCAGAGGTATTCTGGGGTGAAGTTTCTAAGAGTTTTGGTATGTACTTTCGGAAACAATTTTCAGGATAGACATAAGTGATCCTAGCTTGCATACTTGTTCGACGATGTTAATGAGGAGAATCTGATGTTTGAACCCTGACTCTGTTTCATGCCCCTCTTCACTGCATTCTATATAGTTGTTGAAGTTTAAAACGTATAGATATCATACTTGTGTATTTCCCCACCCCCTGGGTTAAGATTCGTGAACACATAACCATGCTAAACCAGGTTACCAAACCAACTTTAGCAGTCTGCGTCTCCTAGCATTACGTGGTCCTTATAATAACCATCCACGCATACCGTCGTTGGTTTGCCATTCATCGTTCCATGAATCCCAGCCCTGGTTATGCGCTTATATAGCTCAAAATTTACTAGCAAACGACCAATAGGAACACCTCTGGTCTGGTCGGTGTTGGTCTTTGTTACCCAGAGCGGTGATGATCACAGGGGATACACTGAAAACAAAAACAGCACCAGTCTGGAAGAGTCGTCTTGCGTCCTTCGACTATCCTTTCCAGGAGGGCGCGAAGAATGCTTGTTGAACTTTCTCAGTACTTTGCCCTTATAGGGTGTAAACAGCAGTTTAATCGAAGAAATGGAAGAATATGCTTCTGTACGGTTTTGCATTATCCTAATTTGAAAATATATTTGCGCTGTAAACTGTGTAGCTTTAGCCCGCCACATATCCTATTGACCTCAGGAGCTTAACGTATGGCAATCCATGCACGTGCCGCTATCCTGTTATTGATATCAGTATATCAGCTGAAAAGAATTGTGCGTTGCACGAAGAGAAGAATGTTCTCCGGAAGTTTGTAAGGTTTGACCAAAAAATAACGGTGCAGCATCTTCACGACATAATTTAAATAAGTGTCTTGGGAAGTTCAACGGAAATGATTTGATAGAAATATAACTGAGGAAAGTCACATACAGTAGATACTTGGTATTAAAGCGTATGTATATAGTAGAGAGAGGAAGGAGAGAGAACAATTTTTCCAGGTTCTGACGAAGGCGACGAGGCGAAACTTTCGCAGGAAGAAAGAAATGTGAAAATCTTGTTTATTTGTTCAAGTTACTTAAACACAACTAGTACGGGGATAACTTTTGTTCTTTTCCTTCTGATTACATCCAAGGCAACCTAGCACCGTCTCTCTGAGCACTGGTCTTGGATGGATGTCCATTAACGAGCTTCATGAAGGTTCCCATAAAGTTTCTAGAATTTCAGCTCGCTCAAATGGAAGAGCTCTGCTACGTTAATGTTATATATCTCCCCGCCTTGATCACTCATTGTTATCAGTGGAGAAAAAAAACAAGTCGTTCGAAAAAGTGTATTAGTTTCCTCTGGAAAACTTGTCCCCTTTGGGATTTGGGTAGAGCACTGCCTTCGTGGGAACTTTGTGAATCCCGGTACAGGTGGGGTGCTTCCCACCATCCATTTGCACAAACATTGCTGTCAATTGTCCAAATAGAAGAGAGAAGTGGTTCAATGTGAACAGTGAACTGCTATACACGGCCAAAACAACCCTGGTTTGCAGTTATCAAAGAGAACTGTTTTTTTTTTTCGTGCACGGCTCCGAGGAGCTCATTAGGTGTACTGTGAAAAAATAGGCCTGTAGGAAATACTCGCCGTGAGCGCACCCTGGAAGTGATGAAACAAAGGAATAAATAAATATATGCGACATAGAGCAGTCGGAACAGAAGGAATCACGTCATTACTGTTACTTGATTGAGTAAACGTACAGTCCTTGTCGAAAAGATAGACGGATTGTGCGTGCGGCTTCATTGCGTCGCGGCTACAGAATCGCGGCGGGACCTACCTGACCCTCTCTCTTGGACCATGTTCTCTCCACATCTCTCGTCAACGTCCCGCCACGATTCTCCAGTCACGGAATCCGTCCGTATTTTCGAGAAGGGGTGTACAACATTACATCTTTCCCCCTGCTCGTTTTATTGTTACTTCCACGAATTTGCTCAAATTGATCTTTTGTAAGTTGCGCCTTCGAAAAAAAAACTGTTTAAATGGAGTGCTACTGAACGGAACAATAGAATTTCAAAAAACCGAATCTGTGCTATTCGCAGAAAACAACAATCAAATGTGTCCAACCTTCTTGTGTATGTTTACTTCTCATTTGTATCTCATTGTTCACCACCTAATCAAAAGCTGTACGTCAGCTCAAAAGATATATGTGCTTTGAATGTCCCCAATACTTCCCGGGATAATACAAATCTTGGACCGGTACTACATCCCATTCCAAGGGAGAGTAGAACCATCGGTAGACTTTTCGTGCGCCGTGTCGAGATGAGCCGCCACTCCTTTCCCAATGTGTAGTGGCACTCGACCGGGATCTTTGGTGTCACCGAGGCCAGTTTAGGGCTTATTAATTCCTTTATTCATACCATGTCCGTCTAAGGGTAGGAACAAAACTGATGATTTACGTTTTTCTTTTTTTAAAACATTTTTTTTATTGATTTTTCAATTGATCGATTGTTTTCTATTCATCACTAGTAGCCCTGCCCAAGAGATCCTGAGTATTGCACCGGACGGCAAGCAAACAGAGCCATTCCCTCTGTCCATTCACTTTTGGATGGTTTAAGGTACACTGCATAGCACGGCATAAGTATTTCTATCTTCACCTGTTATGTTCCATGAGTATGTCTTTTTTTTCTGACTGAAGAATCAACATAACTGACTTCTGAGATATATCATATAGTTCAGCAACTTCTTATTTTCTTATGTTCTATATTTTATATCTTATATTTTACATATTATTCTTATAGTTTCTACTATTTTTTGTTGGCCTTAACGCTACCTGAAACTTTTCGATTATGTTCCAGATCTTTCGTTTTTTTTTTTCTGCGCAGTCACATATTCTATCCAGAAGATACATGCTCTAAAAGGCTAGCTGCGTCGTGAGACCCTGAACTATGTCCAATGTAGGGCAGAAATCGATTTCCCACAAATTCCTCCAAATTGCTTAGACCTACGGCTTCCCCTGATAGAACATTCATGAAGTTTAAGGGCACCATTTATAATGTATCATTCTTTGTAGTCATCATCTGTCAGAAGTGAATACATCTGCAATGTGTTAAGCAGCCGTGCAGACAGGAACACGCTTGGAGATGACACTTCCTTTACATTTTTATTTATTTATTTATTGTTTGCACTCAAGATGCGCCAAACATCGAGCAACGGTGTTAGTAGCAGAAAATTCATATGATTGTGATATAAGGTTCAGTTCAGCATGGAACATCTTCTTAGGAAAGGAATATTTTTGCATTTTGCAGGCGTTTCCAAGTTACGTATGAGGTGCACAGGTTACTACAACTACCAATATTCGCTGCATTTCCCGTACGCAGAAACGGAGCAGTTAGTGTCACACTGTGTTTCAGTTAACCAAATTTTTGTTTCTTAAAGGCAGCACCCACGAAAATTCTTGACGTCAGGATCTCAGCATATTTGGGAAGTATTGGGAGAGCTCAACACTTTCTCAGAGGAAAAACGTCCCTTTAGTCTTCAAAGTACTGTTTTTGTAGTTCATAATCCAGTTACGTTCAACAGAAGTGAACGAGTTGAGCAGGCCATGGGATAACAAGCGATGGCAAAAGATCGATAAGTCCGATTTTCCACCATGCGGATTTTGCCGAAGTCGGTTATTTTCTTATGAATTGCGGTCTATCCGCACCGTTACAAAAGAAATAACCATCGGTGAACTAACACTGATTAACAAAGAGGTCATCTAAAAACCAAAACATCATGGAGATCCCTAACAAGGGAGAAATGGGAGAAAATTGAAATTTTGTCAGAAAGTGGTTTTTACTGTGGTCAACTAGCTAGATTTACCACATAATGGTAATATTAGGTCGTCAAGTATGAAATGTCTGATTTTTTGAGAGGTCAGTTTGACAGTTGGTATCTTCGGGGTTTCTTTAGGTTCACTCTCATCTTTCTTTCCATTATGAAGATAAATTCTCCCTCTCTCAAAATCACCTATTTAAATTCTGACGAACTTAAAGATTTTTGTTAGAGAGGAACTTTTGTGAAACTACTCGAAGACAAAAAATCGTATCATTTCGGAATATGGGTTCCATCACGGAGCCTGTAAAGTGAGGACAACTCGAAATACCCTAGAAATGTTTGGAAAGGGAGTGGCTAATAAAGCGACGGGACACCGATGTTCTGAGAAATTTCTTCCTAGTGATATAAACCTGCAAAGTGAGCGTTGTGATGAACCTGGATTATGATGCGTTGGAAGCTATGGCTTGAGCGGATAGGAGTCAAACTATGCCTGCATATGCAGCAAGGTTTGACGTTCGTAACCCTATATTATTCAGGTGTTCAAGACAATAGGACAAGCT
>JARK01001652.1:153321-189080 GCA_000688135.1 Ancylostoma ceylanicum
GTGTTCAAGACAATAGGACAAGCTAAAGTGGCTCGATGAACGAATTTTTCACAGTTTGATCCCCGAAAATTGGTGCCATTTTTTGACCATTTTTTGCAAAACTGCGCTGCGTAAACCAGGGCAGCAAGGAGAGGAGTCCACCTGCCATTCGTTGCACTGGCCAAACCTTGCTCTACTTGACCACAACTTCTCCCAAGTATTAGTCCACTTCTTGGTAGAGAAAATTTTCCACTTTCAACATCATGTTGGAAATGCCCTTCGCCACGTTATTGCCGCCTGCTTCCCTGGCTTTTAAGCCGTTAGCGCAACCATGCTACCGGTAAGATGGCAAGGCTGTGCCGGTAGCATAGGGGCATATTTGGATTGCTCGTATCCAATCTTGTTGAAGAAACATTACCCGAAACTGTCTCATTCAAAATCAGACATTTCATACTTGACGACCTAATATAATAGGATCACAGTTAATAAAAACAAGCAGAAGAGAGAAGATGGGAGGCAAAAGACCGAATTTTCAAAGATTAATGAGGAATTTACTCGAGAAGAACGACGGCTTGCCAATTAGATCAGCTGGCAATCGATCATTCCCGCGCCCCAAAAAGATTTCGGTGCTCTACTGCAACCAAAGGCAACCGCGAAAACGCGTCCAATCAGCTGAGAATCAAGTCCGCCTGAACCTAGGTAATCATCTCGTAAGCAAGGAAAAGGACGTTTCCAGTGCAGCTTGTTCGACGAAAGTATTCTCGAAGTCCAAGGTTTTTCAAAACTTCCAAAATGTTCGAGACGAAATTTTCCGTGGGTGCTGCCTTTAAAACCGAAATTTTTTACATTTCAAAAAGTTCGTCGAGAGTAACAGAGCGTCTTATCCCGGAGAAGGCTCCAACACGACGTCTCCATCGGGTAAAAATGAAGAGGAAGCCCAATTTGAAAATCCAAGATTTTACGTGGATTGAGCCAGAACCGAGGTCATAGTTCAAATATAAACGAGAAAATGTACAGTCGACCTGTTTTGAGAGTGGATGTGTCGTAGCAGTGGCGCTGCTGGCATTCGGATATGCGGTGCAGCAGACATTTGAGTCGACGGGATTATTTTCGAGTAGTCGATATGTCGAATAACAAGATTTTTGGGCTTTTTCGAATAGTCGACTTCGAATGCTCGTATCAACATTTTGTCGAGTCAGGAGTGGTAACCATGAAACGACATACCGGCGTCATGTTATCTGTTCAGCTTCAATTCTTATTTATAAGATCATCACTGGTGCGAAACTCATCTGTGAAATATTTCAGCAGCAAAAAAAGATATGCCATGAAAATAGAAACGAAGCTGTGGAATGAAAACTTTAAGATTTAAATAGAAAGGCAGATATGTACAGCTCACTTCAACCGGCAGTCGGTGTCGGTGGAAGGATCATGTACCGATGCGCGGTCATTTTCAACCAATATCAAGCATGCTTAATAGTGCACAACCGCATCACTTAACTCCAGTCCGTGAACACACCAACACCGACTCATTTCTGAATGTCCTGTATAACCATATGTGACATTATACCCTCCTTCTAGGCATGCACAGCATCAGGATGGCACTGGCAGACGTCCACAATGATGACCCTTGGTTCATATCGTTTACCTGCTTATCATACGCAGCTATCATCTCTACCTATCATTAACACGTCCATCCATGATAGGCTTGTTAGTGGTATAAAGGAAGGATAAAAGCTGCAGGCATCAGCAGCATTGTACTGGTGTATATAGTGTATATTTGTGAGCGCAGTGGATTCCCAAGGATTGCATAGGATTCCCTCTTGTTCGGATTACATCCAATATACGAGACTTTCGAACTACTTTTGTTCTGAGCTTCTCAGTAACCACCTCGATACCTGCAAGGTGACACAAAACGCTGACGTAAAGCAGCCGCGAAAAACGTTACCAGTGAGGCAGTGATGCCATTCTGATCATTCAGAGGAACAATTTAGTAGTTTGAGCCACACGGATTTCCGCAACGCTTAGATTTGTGACAACAAGATCATTGATTGCCAAGTTGGACATAACTAAATAACGTTTGACAATGATCTGTTGGACAGAGAAAGCGACGTAGAGTGGTGGCAAACGCTGCGATATCTGTAAGGGACAGCCTGCAGCAGCATACAACCGATAGATGCGCAACCCAAATATCGAAAGTCACTTTCTTGTTGGTATAAAGGAGACTCATATATTTCATAAAGGAATTCGCCTTGGATATCATGAACTCGTCATAACATTCCACCAAAGTTTTCTGAGAGGATATCGGCTGGAGAGTAGATTAACTATCACGGTGAATGTTCAGTCTCAAAAGATAAGCCAAGAAATTGTGCATCGAATGTTTCAAAATTACAATATTACCTTTTTAAGCGATAATGCTCCGGCGAGATGCACGTATGTAGCTGGAATTAACTCGAAAACTGGATGCGTATTCATCTTGCCAACTTCATCATCAGCTTTCTCAAAGACTTCATTGAATCCGTTGACCATATAGTTAGGAGATTCTGGAAACCAATCTCCTTAAATATCCCGATTGTCTCTTTCAATTTATCAAATCCTTCCTCAGCGGTCGCCAGCAAACTGCATGTGGCTCTTATTCTAGCAGTTATGTCACCCTGAGCGGTGTTCCACAGGGAACATGTCTCGGCCCGCTTCTGCACATTAATGACGTACACAGTTGCCTCCTTGCACAGGAGTTCATTGCTCCATCTATGCAGACGACTCAAAAATATACACATTAGTTAACTACGAATCTCTTCTATCCTGGTCTAATACTTGGCAGCTGGCGAGATCCTATGAAAAGACTACGGTCATGCTCATTGGAGCCAGTCATCCTCCAGATGTTCATTTCTTCCTAGGCGATCAAGAGCTGCGGATCTGTCATACTGTCCGTGATCTCGGAATAACCTATTCAAGTAAACTCACCTGTGATGAATAGATTTCGGAATGTACACGTTCTGCGTTTTCTATGGTGAACTGCATATTACGTGCATTTCTGCCAGGAAGTTAGAGAATCTGTTCCGTCTTTTTGCAATATACGTCAGACCCATGCTAAAGTATTGCACGATAGTTTGGTCTCCCTAAAAAAAGCGCTGTATTGACGCTATTGAGAACGTACAGAGGACGTTTACTAGGCGCATATTTGCTAGAAATGGGCTTTATAATGTACCTTATTCCGGTAGGCTTGTGGCTCTGAAAGCTAGCTCCTTGAAACTCCGAAGAATCATGTTTGACTATGCTTTCCTTTTCAAAGCAGTCCATAGCGAAATAAGCTATGATATAAGCGCGCACGTGACCTTTTCTGAATTCAATGCAAGAACTAGAAGACATCCATTCAGATTGGTTCAACCTAGAGCTAGCCTTCAGGCCTTCAGCAATTCCATTTTTCCTACATGGTAAGAGTCGTCAAGATTTGAACAATTTTTCCGCTTCAATTGTACAGTCATCGTCGGTGAAGACTTTCTGTGACAAGCTGGAAAAACACCTCAGAGAGAGAGAGGGGATTCTTCTGAAGCTCAAACATTTTCTTCTTGCTTTTCCATATCTTTCTTCGTCTAAACAAAGCCTTAGAGGGGTGTTCTGATGGGCTGCTGATCCACGAGTAACTCCACTATTTCCGCTCTTGCTGCGCTTCCGGGTGTTGTTTGGTCAATTTGAAAGGTGAACAAAGATATCGAGCTATTCGACGAATAGTCGAGTAACTTTTCCTTTTTCGAATAATTTTTTAAGCCTTTTTCGAATAAACGATATTCGATTAACTCGATTTTTAGATTTTTTCGAATATTCGATATTTAGAGTAACTCGAAAGTCGATTCATTAGAAACTCGACTCGATTTCACTCGGTCGAGTCAAATGTCTAGGTGCACCAGGCACAACAGCTTATCCCTGGTGAATCCGGCGTCTTCAGTGAGTTTATCGCTTGTTTCCTTTCACAGTTCTCCCGAGATCTAGGAAAAAACAGTTGTAAGAGGAAACAAGTATAAACAAAAAGAAAACACGACGGACAGATTCGGGGCAGTCCGCGCTGCGTTCATAACGCCAGCAGAATTGCGACAGTCCGCGGCACCCGTACGCGCAGAACGAGCGAGTGTAGGAAGCGTAACAACTGGAAGAAGAAAAAATCTAACGGAAAAATCCGGAGAGGAATGAACGAAGGACCATCAGTGGAGAAACTCTATGGCACAGATAGCTCACAATGAAAATGGCCTAAATCCTCATTTTGGGCCTAATTGTGCGGACGGCACTAGTCGGTAGTATAACGACAACGAATTGAGTAGTCATTACGAGATGTGAAAATGAACGAATAATTCCTATTACAAACTTGGCGCGTCCAACGAGTGCACGGCGTAGCTCAATCGGAGCGCATATTCTACGGACTTGAACGTCCGAAAAATTCGAAGAACTAATGAGGCGTTTAAACGCGGCCGATTGAGCTGGAATCTTTTGTGGAACAGGAAGG
Organism: Ancylostoma ceylanicum; assembly: GCA_000688135.1. NCBI lineage: Eukaryota > Metazoa > Nematoda > Chromadorea > Rhabditida > Ancylostomatidae > Ancylostoma > Ancylostoma ceylanicum. The sequence goes on from JARK01001652.1 coordinate 157,796, forward strand.
AAAGTGTTGTTAGAAGTGTTTGAGGTATCAGCCAAAACCTATGCGCCGTACGGAAGATTTATGCACAAAGGCCAGCCTACGATCTCAAACAATTTTCGAAGAACTTCTGTGATGTTCGCACTTTCTGGAATCTGTTGAAATCTGCAGAGGATGGGTCTTGCCCTACTCATTTTTTGTGCAAGTCTTTAAAAAATGTTTGGTTGGCGTGAGCTCTTGAGGAATCAGTATTTCAAAGGCTTCGAGAGATAGGGAACAACATTTTCAACGATCATTTGCGGCATGAGGTTTATTATCACCCGTTGGAGCCATACATCCGCAGCTTATTAGCAAAAATTGCACCTTTGTATCTCATGAACGGGGCTTAGAGCTGATATATCCTTCATGCCCTACTTTTCCCTCTCGAAATACAGTTAGACAGGAAGGGCCCAAAAAATCCGTGCTGTAACCACTTCTGGATTTCTCCGGCAACAATAGGAAAGAGCTAATTGTGCTCGTTCAGGTCATATATTGATCTTAAGAAATGAGAACGAAGATGATGCACTCGAAAATAAGGGCTAAAAATATTGGATTGGAGAATAAGCTAGTGCGGTTTTTCATGTGCTTGGAAACCACTATTTTTCATTAACAACTCCAGCCACAGTGATTTATATGGCTCTTTTCTTACCCTAGTGATGCTGCCAGAGATGGAGCAGCCTCTCAATTCCACATCTTTGAAAAAATTGCGTTGTTTGCACGACACAGTTTTTGGCCTTGGCGGCACTGCTCTCGGAACTCTATGGAGTGCATGAGTAACGTAACAAAATAATTAACATCTGACTTCTGAGACCTCTATGATGGGCAGAAACGCAAATACCTTTCAGTCGAGTTGCTTGACAGTAATTTTGGGGAATTTTCGTGAGTAATCGAGCCTCCCCAGTGTGAAGGACCATCTCACATCAAGCATTCCATCGTTTTGCATTATACTCTCATCCCAGCGTCCCGTTGTCTAGCGTCTCTCCGCTGCGCCCGTTCTTTGGACAAAACATGCTCACGAACATTTTTTCCCTTTGTGTTGTCCTTTTCAGTATCTTCTGGAAGTTTGAATGATTGAAGTAAACGGCGCTGAATGATTACAATACCTCAGGGTGACGAAACAAAACAGACTCCGTTTGGAACAACTGGTTTTTTGCGGTATAAGGCTAGCATTCTTAAGCACGGTTAATGCACATGTGGCCCACATTAGTAGCGAGACAATATTTGGGAGTACACGTCGTCTGGTTTATTCGCTAGCATCGTTACTTTGATTCTCTGTATCACATAGGAGACGAGAACTTCAATCCGTTTAGTGCATGCACAATCGTCTCCCCCTAGTCATGGCTTTCTATCCTATCATTTTTGCACATTTAATGGATACATTTTCCCATGCGTATTGCAGCTTTTCTTTTATCAACAAGTACCATCGGAACCGTAAATACCAACAGGCGGCTTCTCCAAGCCTTGGTTTTACTTTCCGATGAGCCATATACTTGACTTGCTGCAAATCTCATCACATATCTTCTATAGCGGCATCTGCATCATTTCTCCTCTCAACGCAAATACTTCCCATTTCTGCCATTTTCACATCCAGAATCAGTACTTCTACGGCCTTTTAATTGCATGAGCACATTTGTCTTTTTCTTCTTGCACCACTGGTCCAGCAGTAGACATTTCAGCGGATACTCTAACCCCTTTAAGATAGTAGCGTCTCTTACGTCGGCCCTCATGGAAATAGAAAATTCTTTCGCCGTTCATTACCGTGATTTCAAACACTTGAGAGAAGCCGCATCTGGAGAGGGATGTATCAATATCTTGATCTCAGAATGGGTGCTCATTTCCAGTTGAAAATGAGCGCCTGTTCAAGCTCATGTACCTAACCCGCGATGCGTCAATTCCCCAATCTACCAACACGTTCGGGAACAAGCGCACGATGTCCCGAGATCGGGCAAACCCGCAACTAAGGCGTAGAAAAATGTGCCATGTGGGCAGCTGCATCCATATCAGCACAATCGGCTGCAAAAAGAATTTGAATTCATAGAAATTTGAATTTCAATGATGTTGAAGTGTCACGGTTTTCAAGCATTTTCCCATTAGTCACTCTCTTGCAGGCTTTTCTTCGCTTTTGCCTGCTATTATGTCATTTTTCGCACTATTTTGTCTATTTACTTGCTTTTTCTGCGTCTGATATTGTGTTGGAGGACTGAGAAAAAAGCGGACGTGAACTATACCGTAAGGAAAGCAATCACAGAATAACACATCATGGAAAGGGCCGGGAAGATTTCTTCAAGGAATACAAACAGTGAAGTCAACGTAGAAGCCGTCCGCTGTCACAACATCTCACCCAGACGATTTTCGAAATCATTCAGCATGAATCTGCGCCTCTGATGCAGCATGCGCCAGTACGATACAAGCTGGAGCATTTTGAGTTCGTCCGGGTCCGAACCCGAGCAGTGCGTGCGCCAGCTGCATCGCGGGTGCGGGCGCACGCGCCAGGCTAATTACCAACCTAGACACTTGCCCATTACCGGATGTGCGCTTCATACATCCCTCCCCTGAAGTACTCATAAACGGTACGAGGCGCACTATACCACCTCTCAGCTCGTACAGAAATTCAACAATAGTAACGCCGCACTGTTACGAGGTTTGGACAACACTTTTGAAGAGGTCGATTCTCGTATTAACGGTATTCTCACTTTCGCTTTGTGCACTCCCGAAGGAGGGCATTCTCCGAGAATCGCACCATCTTCCGGAGACGCTGAAATTGCATAAATTTTGATCGGGCTGCGACGACTAGAAGACATAATGCGCATAAGCACTGTATCCCCCTCGTCTGAGCAAAAAGCGAACCTCTTGTTAGGGTATTTGGATGGCGTTGCTCGTGAGAAGATTGAAGAACTCTCCCTTGGCAGTGCCCTTCTTGTTTGTGGGCGTCAAGGGGAAATTAGTAAAGCCAGCTGGCCATTCCGACATTCCCACTGGCAGAGGCATCAGTATGCCAAGCGCTGGTCCGTGGCCTGCTGCAACGAGGCGTAGAAGTCTCAAGTATCGCAATCATCACCTTCTATGACGAGCAACATCGATACCTAGAGGACTTTACAAAAGAATATGGCATCGAAATATTCACACCGGATTCTGTGCAAGGACAAGAGCATGACGTGATAATCCTCCTCACCACCAAGATCGACTGCGACCCAGACGGCTCCGAGTTCTTGGACGCACCGCAGCGAATGCCCGTCGCTGTTGACCTCAGAATAGAAGAAAGTTTTTAACTGTGCTCTCCGAAGGGTAGTGATATCTGACGCAGACGACCGACTTCTCCTCAACGATCAGTGAGCAACATTACGCTCCGAATTATGCGTGGTGTGGAAGGGGTGGTTGTCGCCTCATTTTTCAAAAAGTCGCTTTCGACTTTCTTGGGTAACAAGGAGAGGTGTGAATGATCTCGATGAGGAACTCAGCTTACATTCAATACATACATCAATACGGTCAACAGGTACACACTCGATAGGCGTCTCTTGGGGAAAGAACACCGGGTTCCTGAGTTGTCTCGTAATCCAATGGAGTTCGACTCCTTCTGGAAACTCTTTGAAGAACTGGTACACAAACAACCATATAAAAACGAAGAGTAATTTCCCAATCTGCTGTCCTGCTGCGAAGGGAATGCTCACAGAGCGTTAAAAATTATCCCTCGCACTGGAGACTTTTATGAAACAGCGATAAAACAACTAAAGGAGCAATATAAAGATCCAAAACGTATGACAATGGCCCTCATAAAACAACTCAAATCCTTGGAGGAATCACGAAATGACCCCAGGTCATTGCATAATACTCTTAATTATGTGCATACAATCGTAACTGCACTCAGTAAACAAGGAGAGACAGTTGCGTGGTAGATATGTAGAGAGTGTTCATGCTAGAGTGTTGAATGAATGGATTCGGATCATTAATTTGCCAATTGCCATGAAGAAGGACTTCCGATTACTTCTGGAGGAGCTTCTGGAAATACTTGGGTCTTCAGCAATGTCCGCCTCGACGTCTTCAACAATGTCCGCCAAAACAAGAGAAACCTTCAGGGTCCCGGTCAACCGTTCCGCCAAAACGAAAGAAAGAGGCCGTAGGAGCAGCAGATCGTTAGTTATCAGAGGCCATGTTAGCGAGAAGCTCAAGGAATTCTCAAAATGATTCAGCAATAAAGTGGGGACCACGAAAACCACCATCAATACTCATGTGAGTGGGAAGTAAGTAGCCTGAGAAGAGCATACAGAAACTGAATCTTGCTTGAGCAATGAATGACATCAAGACATTCGCGAAAAAGGTGATTTTTCAGGAATACGACCGTTTGAAGAAATCGGCATCAAGAGACGACCGGAACGCTTGGACAAGTGCTCGCTACACGACATCAAAGAAACGTTAGAAGTCTTGAAGGGAAAAGAATGGTCGAATCAAGAGGAGAGTGAGCCTGGTGTCACGTCGACGAGAAGATGGCGAAGACCGGACAACACAAGAAGAAAAAAGGCTGCAAGCGGAGACTGTGACGTACAATCACAAGCTGGCCAAAATTCGCTATGAAATTCAAACAGTATTGTACCGCATTGAAGAAGCGTGGAGAATTGACAGTGACCCAACAACGGTGAATTGAGTTGACATGATGGGAAAAAAGACATACGACACGAACGAAGAAGAACATTGAATTTGTGCGGAAGAATCAGACATGTCTAGGAAAATCAACCAGATTAGGGACCACCTTCGTGGTTGCTAAGAACATCGCTCTCCACAATCTGGTCCGTACAGGCATAGGGTATAGAGAATTTACTTTGTTTCCTTCTTATCAATATATGTATTTCTCAATATGTGCTTTTCTCAATGTTTGTGAAATACAATTTTTATATCTCATGGTCGGATCCGTGACTTATTCTGACTCTGTTATTTTTCAAAATTCCTCATCAGTATTTCCGCTATGAATTCAATTGAGAGAGCCCTTTGTTGCTTTGTGAATCAATTTTTAACCTGCCTTAGTATATTCGCTCTGAATTTCGTTGTTTGTTATACAACTCGTTATCTAAAATCGTTGATTAATTATTTGAATGAAGGTTTCATTACACAACTTTGAGGTTCGAGGAAGCGCTGCGGTTCGCGTGGTACTTGGCTTGACTAGAAGGAAAATTCCATACTGTGCATCGCTAACCGCGATAGACCTCAGAAAAAGAAGAAAAAGCTAAGAAGATTTTCCGACTCTATGTAATAGCGGAATTACGTTCGTGATCCTCCTCAACAAGATTTCTTTTACTTGCTTGTATTCCTGCTACTATATGCAGAGTCACACACATCCATGAAATGGTGTGCACTGGCGCCTCCTTTGATGTGTTACGAAAGACATATCGTGATTACTTCACGGAGATACGTAACCAACTTTATTCAGTTGAGCTGTACTGGCTTTCCGCTTTTTTATTTTTGGTGTTTGTAACATTTTTTTGTAGAACCAGTATCATCTTCCATATGATCACTTTATTAGAGATTTCGATAATACGACTTCTTCAAAGCGCAACACCGCGACAGTGAGACATTATCATGCCTCTGGATGGTACCAATACATGCAGCAGTTATATTTCCACCGTCCAAAACTTCTGATATTTTGCCTGTTACGACGACACTAGGAATGGATATTATTGTATATTTATTTTATTATCTGCACTGCTATAGTGCTTTTCGATCCTCTTTCTCCGTTTGTGCAGATCACGCGAAAGCGCAATCGAGGATTTCAACACAGATGGCGTTTTACGCAGTTTTTTAACGATAGGAAACGGTGCAACATAGTTGAGATGTCAAATGGATAATAATGCAGAAACCAGAGTTGAAGAAACATCTTTCGTAGGAGTTGTTGTGACTGAAATGATCGACTGGATCGGACATATGAAAAAATTCCACATAAAGGGATCGAAACACAATCTCCCAATTTTGCTCTGAAGAAACGAATAGAAAAACTGTGACGGAAGTACGAAGAAACAAATGCTTCACTACCCGTCACCACAGCTAGGCGTTAGTGATCACGAGACCATTGGATTTTCATAGTGCGAGAACGCACACCTAGAGATGGAATTATTTTCGAATTTGCATCCAATGTCTGTATGGAATGGAGGTGCCCTTGGAGCACAACAATATCACCTCTCTCCCTCTAGCACTGGAGAAGGAAGTCCACAGAGAAGGCTGAGTTAATATTTCTCGCTGACAAAAGGAAAGCCATCTGGAAGAAAGTGGAACTAATTCGAAACGTACGTTTCCTCGCATGGAATTCACAATTTTGCCCTCGTCATCATATGGTGTTATTGAAGTGGGTTTCACCATGCTTAGCATGAAGTCTGAGTCGATGCCCAGCGTTAAGACCACTATAAAATCTCTCAACGGAATCAAAGAAGGCTTTGCTCAGGCAGGTCAACCGTCTCACCATCCATACGTGAAAATTTGGAGTCTCTTTTTCTAGTTTAGAGCCGCAACAGCGGGAGCGAAGAAGGCTTGCGTGAGAATCCGCACAACATCGAGCAAAGTTTGTTCAACAAGCGCAGCTCTTAACTTTCTGAATGATGGAACTATGTGCACGCCCTAGCCGGGCGCGGTATGACTCCTTGAGCGGCAAAAACGAGGGATAAGAAATGAAAGTTTATTACGCTCAGAACAACACGAAGCCCAAACGGGCACAGCCAAGTTAAAGAGAGAATGAACAACAATACATCACACGTGCTTATATAGGGTGCGCCCTCCCGCGCGAACCGCGCGGGTCGATATGTAGATCAAAATTGATTTGCGCGTGGCGAGTCACAACAAAATCAAACTGATGGTGAGAGTGCTATACTGTCTATTAAGTAGAGGGCTAGTTTTATTTGTTTGTTACCTTATTTGATTACTCTACTCTAGTTACTTAACACTAGTTACTTAACAACTATACACTTTTCTTCTTACCACAGGTTTCCCCTATCTTTGTTCATTGGCTGTGCAATGAAGATAAGTGCATGAATATGTTTTCATGTAATAAGTATATTCTTCAGAGTCATTCCCGAAAAATTACTATTTTGAGATAAATGTGCTGTAAAGGTTTGCCGCACTCATAAACAAAGCTGTTCGACAACGCATGAATCGAGAAAACCTTGTGTGACTCAGTAGGTGGAGGATTTGTATGAGTAATGGTGAATTTTACATTCCCTTTTTTTAGCCTTGAAATTCGTGTCCAAACAATCGTACTTAAGCACCTTCTCGAAGTCGTGATATTATGTTCTGAAGATCTCTGTAATCTCTGAGCGGAATCAAAGAAGGCTTTGCTCAGGCAGGTCAACCCTCTCACCAGCCATACGTGCCGATTCGAGATTGAGAATTAAGAATTAAGCGATTCACAATATCCATCATTCTATGTGCATATATGTGAAGTTTTCTAATCCAGTAACACCACCGCCTATGTGAAAGATGGGTGCACCTATCACCAAAGTTGGTCGATAGTGCTTGAATTGTGAAATATCGATTCTGCGACTCAGCAACCCAATGACAACATCCATATGTACCGCTCCCAGAGTAAAGTTCTGAATTTTGATCCTTACATTAGTGGTTCTGCAAGTGGACTCTGGACTTCGGTGTGTGGACGGAGCCCGGTGGTTTTTAAATAAGGGGCGTGATCGAAGGATCACAAGTATCCTTCCCATTCCGGCTTATCGACTCTTGAGCGCCGGTCATATTCACTATGCCTACTCCCGTCCAAAATCCCGGTCCCGTCCAGAACCCTGCTTCTCTCGCTGTGAAGAAGGGTATTGTGCAACTGCGCAAGGAAGACTTCGAGGACATGCCGGCCCAATTAAGGACGCAGGCAGCCCCATTGCTACAGACTACCAATATACCGTCTTCAGCGTTTATTCCCTGTTCGTCAAACATGGCATCTTCTTTAAATAAACCGAAGTTTGATTAGCCAGGACTAAGTCATCAGTTTCCTTTCAGTTCAGAGTCTGTTCTGTCCGAAATTCTTATGTAAAATTCAGAACGGTGTTTCGCAAAATATTGGAGATGAAACACTTTACTTGTGAGTTGATGAAATTTCATGACGTTCCCATCATTATTCTTGAATCTCGTAACGAAACGTTCATTATGAAAAATATTGTCGACGTTTATGTGAAGGAATTTGATGTTCACTTCCTCATCTGTAGTATGCAATTTCCGAATCCATTTGTGACGGGAATTTTGCGAAGGATGGAGGCATCGATCTCGGGATTGATTTTCGTGTTTGCAACAACAATGAAGCGCACTAGAGAAGCCAGTGTGCGATGTACCTTCTACGGAACCCGCGGCGACCATTACAGCGGCTACTGTACGAATGCACGAAACAGTAATCGCCGAAAGCTGCTCGTGAAAGAAGATCATCGATGAAAATAACGAGAATGTGGTATGTAATGATGTAGAGGGGAATGTTTGGTGCCATGACAAACAGGTGAATACATTTCTTTTAGAGTAGTATGAGTGTGATGTTTCGATAATGATCAATTTCAACTTCATGTCGAGGACCTCATGAGAGTAACGAAAGAGATGCAGTATTAGGAGAGAAAACAACGAGTAAATGAGTGGATGGATAAAAATAAAGGTACATACATATATCTCATTTGATGTTTTGTCACTAACTAATATTTTTTGTCAGATATATGGATAAATTCGAATCAAAGAAAACAATTTTATGTGATGGTTCGGAACGCTGAGTGACCTGTCTGGCGATTGGCTGCACTAAGGCGGAGAAATGCTCGAAGTATAATTCTGGACCAAGTGCGGTCAGCTTGGGCACCATTTAGCCATCTACGAGAAGCCGGACATATCCTAGCAGATCGAAGATGACATAATGGAAGTGGAGTTCGAACCCCAGTGAACGAGGGTAAAAGTCAACCTCAGAAGCCAGAAGCTCGGAATGGACGCATTCTCCGACCCTACTCCCTTCTGAGGGCCGGAGTATCGTGGAAGCATGATTTTGACTAGCTGAAATTGACCTAGAAGATCCACCTATGCGAGCGTGGCAAACGTGCTAGAATCCAGGGTAAGCATCCGCGGCGATTGGGTTGTGCTGTTGTTATTTTATTGACCTTGATCTCATGTAGGAATTGCCAGGCAGGAGATCACCACCGAATCGATGTTCCGTGTGCGCACACTTTGAATTTTAGGCTAACACTGCCGCTATAGTTCTCGAGGACTGTAGCACCCCGCGTCGCCGTCGCCGGCGACTGTGAGGGAGATGCGCATCGATTATGGGCGGGGTGTCGCGGCGGCCGCCGTCGCCGATATTGGGGACGGGCGATCGCCAGCTTCGGCGACCAGCGGCCGCTGCTGTCGCTGGCGACTGTGAGGCCGATGCGCATTGATTGTGGGCGGCGGTCGTCGCCACCAACATCAGCTGCCGCCGTCGCCGGCGACGGCGACGCAGGGTGCTATACTCCTCGAGGAGTTTAGCGGCTACCTAAAACTTGGATACAAATTGTTTCGAGTGACACAGAACAGTTCGGTGAGAGTGGAGAGTTGCGCGGCCCATCATGTTCGAGCAGGCCGTTTTGCTGTGCATCGAGTGGTTCCTGATCTTTAGTGCCCAGAATTTCTCTCCAACCTTTCCTGTCTCGCCGATCACATTTCCTGTGCGGTAGTTTTTATTATTTATTTATTTATTTATTTATTTATTTATTTATTTATTTATTTATTTATTTAATACACCAAAAGGTGTGCCATATGGCAGGCGTTAGTAACAAGAACAGCACCAAATTCATATAAATGAACTAAAATATCAACAAACTGAAGTATGTAGATGTTAGGAACGATGGAAAAAAAAACGCACAAAGAACTCACTCGTACTGAAAATGTGAGAAAATGTGTATGGCCAGTCTTGAGTCCCGCATCTTTTTTTTTCATGTTTCAGGAAATATGGATAAAACGGGGGTTGGACCAATCCTCACCATTGGGATGTAGTCACATCACGTCTACAGGCTAGACGACATTTATGTTAGATTGGGAAATTATAGCGGAACTGGTGTTTGTTAACAATTTCGTTGCTACTGCGATGCCAGAGCCTAGGCGAGTTGACTGCTGGTAACATAGGAAAGGCACAGACCTTAAAGATAATCACACCCAAAACGCAACTGGCAGAGCCATTCTCGGGTGGACGCAGTGGCGCCTCTTTGATCTGGTACGAACCCAAGGCGTAATTAGGAGGATGCTCGCCGGCTCTGTACCCTCCTGAAACCAGGTGCACACGCCCTAAATGGATCTAGCACAAGACGCAGATTAAGAGTGGGTGATTTTGCGAGATGGTAATGACGGAAGAATGTACATTAAGTCCTTAGTTACGATATTTTTGAGGTTTAAATACTGAAAGGTGAAGAACTGGGAGACAAAGCTGGCCAACATAAAACTGAGATTCCAGACCCGAAGCAAGATAGGTTGAAAAGCCGAAGCTATGATAGAGCTAAAGAAAACACAAAGTATTGCAAGGGCATCATGAGACGAGTGATAGTGGGGTACGACAAAGTATGATGTAGCCCACACGAACTCCTGGTATGCACACCACCATTTTGATCTAGATATCATCAATCCTTAGAGTCTTTAGAGCGTCAATTCCAACTAGCCTCTTCTTGAATACTCCTGAATTCGGGCTAGACATCAATTCACTCGGTAACAAATTAAACCAGTGAGCCACACGGAAGAAAAATGAATTACTCAGAGATTCCGAGAGGACAAATGCAGCCCGAACCTCGAGGTCAAAGCTTATTTTGTCGGCCCACAAGCTGCGTTTGCTCCCCCCATTGCTTCTATTGGGGGGGGGGGCGAAGATCTGGTTTACGTGCCATAAACCTAGGGTGGCAGCTCTATCTAGGCAAATCTCAGATCAAGCCGTGTTTCTAGCGCAGACTCGGGTGNATTCTTGCAGGAGCTACTGCGCCCGCTTGAGCACGCGTTTGTGCCAACCGGTTATGCCCACGGTCTCTTGCGTGCCAACCGGTTAAGCACAATGTCGTGTGTTACCTACATCAAAATTACATCTATGAAGGTATCCAAGAATAGTAAGAGTGCAATGTGCCCACATTTAACGAGGTTAAAAGGCTAAGAGGGGAGAGGCTTTTAAAAGACTTCTTTGAAAGGCTTCATGGTCCAACACACTGCTACTGGTCATAGTACTTCGAAATGAGTTTTCTACACCAAACCATAACTAACTTGAAGGACAGAGATGTAAAACGACGAGGAATTGATTGAAGTTGAAGCACAATTGAGCGAAGCGCGCTCGAATGCCAACTTTGCTGAGATTCGCAGGTGTAGGATTACTGTAGGGCGCCGCCACCCGGGTGTCAAGTGTTCCTTGAGAGGTGGCGCCGGTCAGGTTAGTGACATTCGTTGTGGTTTGTTGCGCGGCGTCGTTTGGTCGATAACTTGACAAGTTCTACACGTTCTGACTTGTTGGTGAACTGAGGCGACAAACCACCATTTCTTGTTCGAACATGTTCTGACTTGTCAACTAACAGGTCAGAACATGTACGACTTGTCAACTTACAAGTCAGGATGTGTTTGACTTGTCAACTTACAAATCAGAACATCGGTGAGGTCAGTGACATTCCTCGCTTCTCTTGTTCGGCATGTCGTTGTTCGTTTTGTTTCTCCGACGTTCTTAGCTGTAGCCAGTTGTCGTGCAAATAGTACCTGGTACACCAGTGGCGAGCGAGATCCACGGATACTTTGAAAGGATTTGGAAAGTTGTAGAGCGCAACAATTGGATAGTGATTCTTATAATGATTTCATCATTTCGTTTGTTGTTGGTATTACTGCTTTGCGGTGAATGTAACGCAACCGGAAAGTGATGAGACAATGTATGGGAGCGAGTACAGTTTTTGGAGGAAGTGGGAGCATTCAAGGTTGATAGGATTCCACAAGTCGCATCTACTTCACTCTTTTTCGAGAAGACACACGGATTCCGCGTGTGGTTCTATAGCGTCGTGGGCGGTGAATCGCGGTGGGACCTACCCTAGTCTCCCACTTGGAGCTTCCTCTTCTCCTTCAGGTCTCACCGTGAATCGAAAGCCACGGAATCCGTCCACCCTGCGAGAAGCACGAGAATAGTGTGATGGCATCCGAGGGGGTGTAACCCACTCGGCGAAATTTGATTGCGCTGACGGACTACCGCAAGCTCCGCCCACTGGCTCTGAGACGAGCTCCGGCAAGCATATACAGATGTGTAACGATGCGCGGCAGTATACCTGGTGGAGAGGACGCATCCAGAACCAATTCAGTGTTGCTACATCCAAGGAACTGCATCCGATTCCAGAGCATCGGATCCAGTGGGCGGAGCTAGTGGTAATCGCCAAATTTCGTCTAGTGGTTGCCCCCCCCCCCCATCCAATAATGTGAAGACGGCTCTAAGCGAGTCCATCGAGGAAGGCGTTCAGCAGCAACTGCTGTAGTTTGGAAGTAAGGGACGCAACGGAGCTCAGTAGTGGTAAGACGTCAAGGGGGTGGTCCACTAAGGTAACCACGGGTGTTCAGAACCGGTAAGATTTTAAGAGGCGGATTATAGAAGCTTGACAGGTATGTTTCTTCCTAACAGAGCGGGTCTGGCTGCAACTACGGCGGCCGCACTCGCTGGAGCCAACATTGTTCGATAACTTGACAAGTTCTACACGTTCTGAATTGTAAGTTAACTATGGAGGCAAACCACCATTTCTTGGTCGAACATGTTCTGACTTGTCAACTAAGAAGTCAGAACACGTATGATTTGTCAACTTACAAGTCAGAACGTGTACGACTTGTCAAGTTATTGACCACTGCCGTGTGAACTCTTGGATCATCTCAAGTTGAACAGCGCCGTTGTTTTCGTGTGTTGTCGATTATTGTGCGTCCTACTTTCACCTATTTGGAATTTTGCAGCGTTTTGCAGTGGAAATGTCAAGCAATCCTGTCACACTTCAGCTAGATACGGTGAGTGTGTTTTTTCCTCACATTAGATGTTACGGAAGCAGTCAATGCTTTCTTTTTTCTGTTGCAGGACAGCTCTGGAAATCAGACGATTTCCCTTAGCGCAGGATTTCCTCCACCACCCCCTCTCTGCATGCATCCTTTTTGTAATTGTTCTCGTACTCGGGTAATTTTCCTTTCACTACTCTTTATGAGTTCGCAGCTCTTTTTGAAGTGTTTCTGTTCTGATTAGACATGATGTCAGGATGAAACGTGAGTCTATTGCAGAACAACGTAATCGAAGTGTTTGTGTCAGATGGTGTTGTAGGGGGAGACAGCCCTGCTGTGCTTCCCAACGATTATATGACACCTTTTACCACTGGTCATAACAATCAGGTGAGAAGAAGACTGGAGGAGGAGAAAAACGTTGTAAGTTTTAGCGTTTTTATGATGAATTGGCATTATTCCAAGTGAGCTGCACTCAATCTTAATCCTAATTTATGTGGAGTTCGTCGAATTAATTGAGGGGTGGTGCGCGCGGTTCCATAGGGGGTGGCCCGAGAAGCTCGGTGGGACCCAAACGAAGTGTGCACTAAGGGTGTCAATTCGGTCCTACCACTCCTTTCATACGACCCCTCTTTTTTTCGTACAAAGCGTTGCGTAGTCTATGCAAAAACCGATCACGTTAGCCATCAGCGGTTTCTTCGTAAATTGCTAAATTTCTAATCGTAAGATTGCTTGCTCAGATCACATGTCTTTCCGTGGATTGGAAAACAAAAGTAAAGTGTGAAACGATACAGTAAGTGCAGAAAAGAAAGAGAAAAGAGGTTCTCAAGAATCTTTCCCCAAGGAACAACCATGACCTCTGCTAAAGAATCACCCTTCATCGGCGGGTGTGTATCACCATGAGGGAAAAAGGGGCGTAGCTAGGCGGCTCTGATTGGAGCATTCAGGTCGCCCGTCGCGCTCACTTGCTTCAAGTGGAACGGCGTCAGCCCCGTAATACACATGGTCTATTTGTGCTTGGCTCCGTGGGAGTTCAAACAGGTGGACATGACGGGAGGCCCTATCCCTAATCAGAGTTACCTGATTGCACCCCTTCTTCCTTCATGATGATACAGGACCCTCATCGGAGAATTATGGATAGAATCGTTGGAGCAAGGAAAATGCCCCGTTCTATTAGGGCAGCAGGCAAGTAGGGTTCGCGTGCCTAATTCATCTAGGAACCAGATCAGGGTGTAGTTCCGTTGAAAGCATAAAACACGAAATTGCAAGAAGAAAACTGGCGGTGAAAATGAACCCGTCCCTTTTTTCTTCAGAGCCTAAGGTGTTACCCACTTTGCCGCTCCACCACTGCTGTTATTTTGCACGAATTGATATAGCAACGTAACACTCATACCTGGACCCCGGATGCAATGTACAGTCCTTCTCAAAAAGATAGACGGATTGCGCGTGCGGTTTCTTAGTGTTGCGACTGCACCATCGCGGTGGGACCTTACTCGATCCTCTCACTAGTGCATGCTCTCTCCGCATCCCTCGTTCGGGCCCCGCCGCGATGGTGCAGACGCGCAATCCGTCTATCTTTTTGAGAAGGACTATAAGCCGAACGTGAGCGTGTTGACGTACTCAAATTTATCAAGTAGAGACTACCCGTACATATCTAATTCTGCTCCTTGGCAAAACACTTATCTTAGCAACGGACCAAATCATTGACCAACAACTTAGAGGTAACTACAGTGGGCGTCGATGGCGGCGACCCGTCTGCGGCCTCGAAAAGCACGCGGCGCAACCGCGCCGCTCACGATAGAATCGTCACCGCGGTGGCGAAGCTGGGGTTTCTTGATAGCTGTTCATCACATTTGATGATAACTAATAAGAAATCTATCAAGAAAACCCCATAATTTGATGTTCCGGAGAGGGGTTCCTGCTCGAGCGGCGCGGTCGCGCCGCGTACTTTTCGAAGCCGCAGACGGGTCACCGCCATCGACTCCCACTGTAAATATAACGGTGGACCATAGTACCATAGATAAGAACATGAAGTGAGGGCGAGTGCTGTGAAAATCGGTACAGTTCATAGGGTGTGGCTCCACAAAACCATACAGTTTGCTTGCGCGGCGCAGCAGACGATCCTTTTCCTCTTAGACATAGAAAACGTCAAACAGACAGATCTCATCAAAACGCAGTGGTCATATCACTAGAGTTCCATTTTCGCCCTCGAAAAGGATTAAGTAACGAACATAATCGCAAACTTCCAGGATGACATCCATGGCGCTCTTTTCTCTGCCCTGTAACTGGTTCTGTAAAATGTTATACGGCTATAACATGCTTAACGTAAAGGGCTGTTGCGTTCCAGCGAAAACGGCTCCACGACCACTGCCCCAATCTTTGCCACTTTGCCAAGGACTCGAATTAAATATGTACGAATAGTCTCGGCCAGGGTGTGTATCATCGTGAGGGAAAGAGGGGCGTACACAGGCGACTATGATTGGTACATTGAGGCCGCCCACCACGCCCACCTGTTTAGACTCGTACGGCGCTAAGCACAAATACACCATCTACTACGGATTGGCGCCGTTTGAGTTCAAAGATGGGCGTGACGAGCGGCCCGAATGCGCCAATCAGAATCGTCTGGCTACGCCCCTCTTTCCATCACGATGATACACACCCCAGCGGCCATCAACATGTTCACCTGTACGTGATGGAGTCTTCACCTAGCTGCCACACATCTGCATGACATTACCCACCCTTCCACGCGTCGTAGCCCCGATTCGTTGTAACTTTAGGATTCCTCATAGGTAGAGTCTCACCTCGTTCTCGATTCTGAATTACTAGAAGATCCGGAACCAGCTCGACTCGGAGGTTGCAATGATATTCGTGAAATGCTCTAACCTGGCCAATAAGCGGTTCTACAAGGGGCCAACCGATTGCGGACTGTACCAATTGTCCGTGTTTAATGAAATTATCCGAAGCATGTTAACATATCGAAAACCACGCAGTAAGTACAGCTCATTCGCTGTGAGGCCCAGGTCATTTACCACAGGCGCTGAGAGCTTCAAAATGCTAAGCAAAAAATGCACACTTTATAGCACGGGGTTCCCTATGGTTTTGAGGCGTTTCACGATTAACATAGCCACCGCATATGTACAATGTGCATATTTTGTTGTGCCTGGCGAGCGCACCGCATACCATGACGCGTGGTGTACTGCTGTCAGCGCTCCAGCAGACAACCAGCTGAGTATCGATCGGCAGCTCGCGTGATGGCGGGTGGTGCGCCCATACGCCACCCCGAAATATACACACTATACACGTGACCAAGAGTTCGATCTCCACAGAGGCCGAAATTTCTGCAGAGCGTAATGAAATTGAAGAGTTCTGATCCGTAGGCGATGTGGTTTTCAAGGTGTCTATACCTACAGGAGATGTTTGTGCTTCTGTTCGTTACTGTTTCCTAATACTGAACCAAATTTCTCCTATAAAACCTACTAGGATTGGCTTTCGATGTCATTTTCTCTTGCAGCTTCATCGATTCCTCAACAATTCCAACGGTCACCCCGACACATTCAACACAAGTGGTGCAAACAGTCGCCACGATACATTCAACCCAAATGGTCAAGAAGGTATGAGCGGTAATCATCCCTGTATCTACTCGTTCGGTAAAACCTTAATATTCAGCTCCGCTGACAACTGAGCCTAATGAGCAGTGTGGCAGAACTCCTACAACCTCGCATGCAGGTCGCAAGGACAGGCGTTCTAATAAGAGAAAGGTGACTTCATCTGGTTATCCGAATAGTCGCGGGATATTTGTGCTGTTTCACTTTTTAGAAAACGAGTGTGGTTGTTCAATGTCCAGATTATCAACTGAACGAGATTCCACATTTTACAAACGTCCTAATACTTTTTATTGCAGGATGTTCCAAAGCAGCTCAAAGGCATCGCAAAGAATCCTAAAGGGAAAGGTCGCAGAGCTCTTTAGTAAGGCGTTTCTTTTTAACCTGTTCCAGGATATATTTTGTCCAGTCATCTGAAGAAATCGCACTTGAAGCAAACTTGTTTCAGGATACCCGCGACTGCCCCACGCCAGGGATCATGAGGACTTACGAATCATGAAGAGACTTCCGCCCTAAAATCTGATTTTCTTAAACATTTCTCAATTTGTTTATCAACTCATCAATAGCACTACTTCCTGAAGAGTTGTTATTTCTGAGAACAGACAGGATTAAGCATAATTTGCGCTACAGCCAAAGCCTAGGAGTTTCTCAAATGTCTCCCATTGTTGTGCCTAAATACTTGTGAAACTGATGTATTTTGGAGACAGGGGTATTCGTATAGTTCATTTTTTCCTGCTGTGCTCGGTGTAGTCGTTTTAATCTTTTGGTTACTAGAATTTTTTGCAATGTCCACGCACCTTCAGCTCGCTGACGCTCAGTTATGCAGAGTACCTAACCGAAGAAGTTCTCATCAAATAACAGCTTTTCATCTAATACTAAGAAAGAAGCTACATACTCATTATTTTTGTGAAGCCTTATCTCCTTTTTTTGAATCTTTATCTCATTTTTCTCTAATTCTGCATAGTGCTCTGTTCACCTATTCCTTACACGCAGGGAGGAAGAAGTTTTTCTCTTTGGTTTTTTCTATCGTTTAGTGTAGTACCACATATGCTATTTGTCGAATCAATAAATGAATTGAGACACTGTCTTGAACCTATGTATGTGTAAGGAATTTCTTTTGATTAGTATACAAGACATGTCAATATGTAACTGCAGCAAGTGTTGGTCGAGGATCATCCTGTATTTGTCCTGGAACAGAGACAGTGGGCTTCAATCAAGCGCTCAGTTTTGGACCAGATTGGCGATTCAGTAGCCAAAGACTCTTTCGAGTCCGTCTTCCATTATCGATGGTGGTAGTGAGTTCTTTGCAGAGAGGCTCGATGCCTTGGAGGACGTCCTCGGACGTGATGTCCTATGCTGGTATTTATAAAACATCTACCGCACAAACCAACGATTGGTAGTGTGGTTGGTTATCCTCTAGACACGTAATGTTAAGAGACGCAGAACGTAAAAGATGTTTCGTTAACCTGGTTTCGCTTGGTCATATTTCCATGATGGTTCATGTGCTGTTAACAGGAATGAATACGAGCGATCCTGTAAGGATTATAAACCCATTGTGGACCGCTCACCGGTGAGCAGCGCCTATGCCTATTATCGCGTGGCTCACATTGGAACTCATTAAAGCATCGGTGTCCCCAACGATTTTTTCGCATAACATCGTAGTAACACTCCCAAGTCAGTACGGTTATGAAAGTCTGAATTGGAATTTTCACAACAATTTCTGCGCGGAGATGGGACGCAGAAGTTGAGAAGTTGTGAAAATGCGTAAAAAAGGGAGAGGTCGTCAATGAGTCAAATAAACAAACTCGGAGAAAATTTATAACTCCTACTCCGGTCTATTTAAGACATGGCGTAGCGCTACATGAAATGCGAGACTTACCAGTAGGGCTCCTGCAGTGGAAAGGCAAGCGCAAAGAAAACAGTATTGGTAATGAAAGTGGTAACCTGGCCGGTGGGAATTCGAGAATTCTACTCACTGTGTTGAAACCGAACTAAATCGAACCGTTTACGACAATATCTTAGACTCAACCTGTTCCTTAACATACCCTGTTTACAGTTGCCGATGTTCGGGTCTATCATCGAAGAACCTAACAGTCTCCGAAAATCAAGCAAAACATAAAGTGGACGGACGATTGGGGCTCTCAACGACTGCGTCAGCTTCCTCACAACTCACTTCATCTATCCTGTAATCCAGAGATTTGGAAATATTCTCGGTTCCTTGTCGCTGAAGACCACCATCCGCTGGACGTAGCATCATTCTGCGGTAGAGGCATACAGTGTGTATATTTCGGAGTGGCCGGTGATCGCACCGCATACCATGACGCGTGGCGTACAGCTGGCAACGCTCCAGCAGACAACCAGTTGAGTATCGGTCGCCAGCTCGCGTCATGACGAGCGGTGCGCCCACACGCCACCTTGAAATACATACACCACACCTTCTGATCCAGAGAATTGTAATCTACACCGAATAAGAGTAGTTCCAGTGAATCCAACGCTGGCAACATTGTTTCTTTTGCTCCAATTAGGTGGGAGTAAATTGTTTCCAGAGAGTTCATTTGAGAATGTGCTTTTCTATGTTTTCTTAAGCTTGTTTTACTAGGTGGTAGTATCCATGTATTGGTTTGAGCAATAACGTTTCCCATGAGCATTGGAACTACTTATTTTCACACGATATCAAGAATGCATTTGATCCCCGATTGAAGTCCAACAGTAGGAATTGTCGGAGATTTACGTTCTAGCCGAATTAAAGCTTCACACTTCATGCGATAGAAAATGAGATGTGGAGGGAAGTGAGGGAGTGGGTTAGAATGGTCGTATAGAATGAACCAAGAGCTACAAAATGGTTTATGATATGCGGTCGAACAAAGTTTGATTCTCAGAAAAAATTAGGGTGAAAACAGCATGAACTTACTGCGCATCCAATAAAGGAGGCCATCTCCTTTGGCCTTCGTGTACATAAAAATTCGATTTATACTCGGATAAACTCACAGAGGAACACCCAAGGATAACCAGGTGAAGAATGCCATCAGCAGAAAATTGACAAGTGACTTTAACCAAGGGTAGGATTCATGAGCGCAGAACTATGTAGGCGAAACCAGATTAGCAAACCAATTTTTGCACCTGCGTCTCCTAACTTTGAATAGTCTATAGGATAGCCATTCCCGGTAACCATCGCTGAAGAAGAAGAAGCAGGAACCATTCAGAAGTATACTGTGTTAAATTCAAATTTTGATAGCGATAATCTAGTGCTAACAAACAAATGATTATATATATCCCAGGAAGAAACTTCATCCTAAAATAAATTGATGAAACGGAAGCCGGCAAGGTTTCGCCATAATTATGGCCCACACTGCAGCTCACGAATCCCAGCCCAGAATTTATGGTTCTGCACTTGCTTTTTCCTTGTAGTCCTTTTAAAATTTTGTATGAGCAAATTAGCGATTCTCTTGTTGATACTGCCTGGATCTATATACAAATTCTCTGGCCATTAGATTTATTCCTCTAGCAGTAATAATTTGTTGCAATCCAAGAGTATAGCTCTAGGTGCGGTCATGAATCCTAGTTGTTCAGACACGTTCTTCAAGACTAGAATGGGCAAGAAAACCTCCTGATTTCGTAAGGAACAATAGTAGAACAAGGATAACATTTCCACGCAAATCTAATGCTTATTTCCAAATCGAACGGAACTTTACGAGAGCCCCAAAACCGAGGTGTCGAATCTGGTTCCTAAGGAAGCTTTACGACCCATTACGGGGTGAGTGTGTTACTGTTTTGCAGAGGCCGAGGCGGTGTTAGTTTGATTTATCGTCGTCTGATAGCACCGCATACACCTTGATAACTGCAGTTTGACACACAGTACACGTTTCCATGTTTGCTTTGCACTTCTTTCAGGAAAACTCCCATCTCCGTGATGGGTGCGTTTTCGAGTGAATGTTGCTATCAACAGTGGACGAACGGATGGGTCGTACTGAGTATAAAAAAATCTGATTTACAGCCGAATTTCAACAGTACATTTAGGCTGTATAAACATTGATTGCTGGGTAAGTGTGGGTCAAATTTTCCCTACTTCATCAGTACTTCTCTTGATATTCGAAGCGGTGAGTGTTGTGATAGAGCAATCCAAATACTCTGGAATTCCAGTGGTTATCTGAACGGTTTATGACGTGTAATACAATCAAGTAAGATAGTAGACCATGACAACTGAACTAGGGAATGTGTCAATTACAAGAAAAATGTGGACACGTAACCACTTCCCCGTTCACACCCTCTTCTATCCCGAGAGAGCCTGCATCACGTGACGTTCATGCACTTTGGGACACCTTGCCTAGTCCTGCTAGGAAATGAAGGACACATGAAGGTGAAAGCGCATCTATTCCACGATGAACATACACAGCTAGGATCATGTTCAGAACATATGTGACCATCTTCATGTCCAGTGGATATAAATTTTTCCTTAAAAAAGTGGACAATCCCAAGAAATTGAGGAGGTCGTGGTGTGCGAGGTCGAAAGGACCCCTCTCGGACTGCAGTTTCTTTTCAAACTCCGTTGATACACGCGTTGCGGTGTAAGGAGCGTGACGGGACCCACACGATTTTGTCACTAAGCATGCTCATTTCGTATTCTTCGTTCGGATCTCGAAAAGCATTCTCAGGATCTCCACATGCCCACCACCCGATTTTTTTTAAAGGCAAGCTGTATCATCCACCCGCCGACGTTTTTTGAGGCAAACAGTATTTGTGAATGTGAATTTCTCCGTTTTTTCCATTTAGGGAAAAATATCTCAAGTATGCGTTCTAATTTATGAAGACCATTCGCCCTGATAAACGATAAGGACTGTGTAGCTGAACGTGGTCACTACTGTGTCAAACAAAGTCATGGATTGTCCGTCAGAGCTATCATTTTTGAATGCTAAGTACAACCGCGTTTTTACAATTGGCACCGATGGCGGTGGCCCTTCCGCGCCTTGAAAAGCATGCAACGCGACCGCGCCGCTCACGGTGGAGTTATCGTCGCAGTGGCGAATCTGGCTCTCCCTGATAGTTGTTCATTACATTTGATGTTAAGTAATGAGAAATCTAACTAACTACCAAGAAAACCCATAGTTTGATCCACTGGAGAAGATTCTTGCTCGAGCGGCGCGGTCGCGCTGCGTGCTTTTCGAGACTGCAGAGAGGCCATCGCCATCGACGCTCACTGTAGCATAATATATCGCTGTGGAAGTGAATTCTACACGGAAACTGTGCTCTGAAACTACTGACACAACACGAGCCAAACTGATCCGAAAGCTTTCCATCCCTGACAATTCAATGGTTTTAGTGTAGGGAATCGTAGGATGGACCTTGTGAAAGTACTACGCCTCACAATTAAATTGCAAACTCTTCCAGAACGTTTAAAAATCCTCGAAAACAAACTGGAACAATGTAGGGCATGCTTTCTATGGTGTACGATAATACGGTGTGACAGCCGGTTGCGCCGCTCGGGAACTCATGAGTCTTCCCGTGGAGACATGATTTATAATCCTCTTAAGTTGCTCCTAACAGGATATATAACTAATACATTGGACTATTTCAGGCAAGTTTTTAGTTAAAATGTTATCTAATAGGAGAGAATGATCACGCGTTGACTATGACGAAAATTACAATTTCCTGAAAATACCTGCAACAAAATATCCAGAAATGAAAGAAATCGCAACGATGTTCAGATCCTAAGGAGATCACTCACATACTCCACACATTCCAGAGATCTGCTCAGAGGTGTCCTCTTTGGTTCCCTTTCAGTTTGAACCAAAATTATCTGTAAACACTTGTGTTTGGCAAATAGCTGTGAAATCAGTACTGCATGTCTAGCTGTCTTATCGCACCGCTTCTGCCCCTCCCGTTGCTTCTCAAGAGTTTCAGCTGTGGAAAAAGTCAATCTTGGACATTTGACTGATTATTCAACACTTGGCGTTGGTGTTCGCTTATATCAGGACGCAATGCTGATCCTGGAAAAAGCGGGGACTATTTGCAAGGTTGTGTCTGAGTCCAAATGGGAACAGATGAAATAGGGTAGCTGCGACAAGTGGAACAAGGAAAACTTCCATGGGGACTGTTTGACAAGCAGCTCTGATTGGTTCCTTTTCTAAAATGGTTAACTCTAAAAATTTTGGCAACTTGCCGAGTCCAGGATACCATTAGCACTTGCATTTCAACCGAAATCGATGAGCGGTTCGACCATAGATGTTTTCGATGGGACTTCCTCTCTTAATGCTTGCTTCCTGTTATTATCCTAGTAAACAACCTCTACGGTTCTCTACTTCACATATCCGAAGATATACTTGGAAGTTTTTTCCTAGTGTTTTGCAGAACGTTTTCCACATCTAAGCATTTTTCGTTACATCCACGATGAATTAGCTTTCCAGGATACCTCCATAAATTCGGCAGACCCCCCCCTCAGATTTTCCACAGCAGTCATCATTATTGTCATCACGTATGACTACGTGTATGTACCGCCGTCCGTGGTTTTGCATAAGTTCATAGAATTTCATGAGACCCGAGTATTCTCTATCACATAGACTGA
Source organism: Ancylostoma ceylanicum (assembly GCA_000688135.1). Classification (NCBI taxonomy): domain Eukaryota; kingdom Metazoa; phylum Nematoda; class Chromadorea; order Rhabditida; family Ancylostomatidae; genus Ancylostoma; species Ancylostoma ceylanicum. The sequence continues at coordinate 180,917 of JARK01001652.1, forward strand.
GGATCAGAGGCGTCGCCGCCGAAACCCCGCAGTCACACATGTAGGTTGCGCTACACACCTTTGTTCAGTCTCTTGTGTGAAGAGTTTTTAATCCTTAAAGTTACTGGATAATATTCATTGCACATGTATTTGTTAACTTGCAAAGTCCACTGTTGGCGAACGTGAAAATTTCCAGCAAATTTGAGGTCTTTCCTATAACCTCCTGTGATAGTTTCTTAATTCTAAGTATCTCAAGCAGTTTATATTAGGGAAATCGCATTCCTTCTTCTCATGGTCTTGTCACGAGGAGGCCAATGGAGTCCAATGTTGGAGATTTGTTGAGGAAAAATTGTCCTAGCTCCTAGCCCTACATTTATGTGTTAACTGCCACTGTGACCTCATCCTCTGCACTCCCACGTGCCCAAATTTTGCCAGTATCATTAGGAGTATTCTGGATTGGTGTGAAAATAGCCTCACATTGCATCCAGAATCTCATTGTTTCCGGAGGCGAGTCGTTGGACGAGTCAATTATGTATCCAGTGGTATCTTCTCGACGCTTGTCGTGCCTTCAAGTCTTCACTGGTTCGCCTGCAGATAACGGCTAGCGATAAGGTAACAAGGTGGAATGCTCTGCTGGTGTACCTCATGTCGCAGCGAATATTATCGAATATCATCGAGTTGAATAAATTCAAACAGCTTTAACTATGTGAGGATAGGCGCTGGCACTTATTTCCTGGAGAAGTTCAGCTCAGGATGAGCTCGGTTTTTTTTTTTGGTGCGGAAAGGAGGATTTCCCTCAAAAGTGGAGGCATCGCTGGCTAGCACTATTTCCATATGTCCTCACAGGTAATAAAACCTCCTGGATATCAGGTGTAAGGCCTTGCGCCTTCCTGTGCTGAACAGGTGAATGATTAGATACGCAATTTATAGGGCTGCGCACAGTAATGACCGGAACTGCTCTTTACTCATCTTCTCACATGTTCCCTCAATCCACCCCATCGTTCATCCTTACTTACCCAAATTTCTTAAGGAAGTTTTCTGGGAGCGTGTGCGGAAGTACTGGATCCTTTCTAGAATCTCTAGCATTATGCAATCGGGGACCATAAAATTGAAATAGAACTCCAGAGGAAATCCACAGCCTTATTTTCCTTTGACATCGGTGTTAAATAATGATTTTCTGTGCTCCTGACTCCTGATAATTTGATTTTGCTTCCCGAAAATACTTCTTTTTCTTTGTTCAATTACTTCTTATTCTCTTGTTTATTTTGGATACGTAGGCTATTCAGTAGCTTCAGTCATACTTCAATGCAAATTCTCAAGTGCATTGTGCTACGAAACCTGCTATATTATAACCAATTTAAATGAAGGGCAAAATTGTACGGATTGAGTTAGTGGTTTCTGGTATTAATGGCTTCCGTAAAGACCTTAATCGCACTTGGAGGTCATGGCAGTCGTCTTGCGCTCGTAAATGCCGAATTTTACAGCCGGAGCGTGTAAAACGAATAATTAGGATTTTAATTGGTTGCAACTCCTTTCCACGATTTCTCTGGAAACGATTCGAGTTACTATTTCGACCAACTCCAATGTGTTTTATTCTTTTTTTGAGGAGCTAAATTGATACGAGACGCATGCCCAGATGAGTATCCATAACTATTCGAGCCACACGTATATCCGGCATTTATGTGAAGACGCAAATCCATATTTTTATTAAGTGGATATGTGTGGAAGCCAACAAATGTCGGCGTTCCCTTCTACAAGACTCATCATCCATCAATAGCAGGGCAAGTGTTTGCGTATATAACTTCCTGTTCTAATGCGCTTAGGAATCAAGCCGTGGATTAAAATGTTTGAGAGGACTTCTAGCTAAGAAATCGATTACCGCTCGTCTGAAGGAATGTATTGGAAGAGAATAAGTAAAATAAGGTAAAATAAGAAATTGAATTCACTTTTGAATGTTGCTAGCTTTCAATGCATGCGTACGGTAGGAGGTTCTGCGATTGGCCACCGAACTAACCCGCCCACTTTCGGGTTCTTCCAGCAAGTGGCGCGTCCGAGCAACTCATTACCAAGTCACAAATACATACTCTTACTCCAGGCTAATCCTCACTCTTACTACTATATTGTACTTACTACTGAATTACACTTACTATTCTTACAGTGTAACTTTTTATTTGTTTCGTTCAAGCTTTGTCATATGTTTAGCACTCGTCCTCATGAAGAAGTTTCACTACAAAATATATGCTATAAACTTCAGAACCAAGGTTATTCGACGTTTGCTTGGAATCATTTGGCTCGTGCCTCAGCTACCGTATATTCATTGATTATCTGATTTCGTTCGCCAGCAGGTGGAGTCGCGGTCCGCCATATCAGCACTGTTATTCTTTAGGGCGCTAGTGAGACACTAAGCCGCTTAATGTGCACATCGATGTTACTGTAACATATGCTGAGCTTCTCTAAATCATATTTGTTCTTGTTAACAGCTTACGTACTCAATGCGCCACTGGAAGCCCTCTTGACACACCTTGTATATTGGCTGTTACCAGTCTTTTCTCGTTTACACGTATGATCACTATCGTGTCCTCCTTGAAATATCCTTGGATGAATCTGTCCGAATAGTTAGGTATAGGCAAGAGAAACGTTTGATCTTAACAGCCTCCTCGAATCCTTGTCCTACAACCAACATCATGGCTCTAAGTCATTTCACTGGCGAGTAAAGACATGAATTCACCTTTTCAAAAGCGTGATGCTATCAAAAATGTTTTATTTATTGCGGAAGAGAGTGATTCGAGGTCTGTAACTGTCTCATAAGTCAAGGGTCGTAAGTCATGGTCGCCTCGTCCTGTACCAAGGACATGGTCCTGTCATTGCGCCCCCCCCCCCCCTCTTGTTCTTCAATTGAAAATCTGGCTCAGATTAAATTCCCAGAGTAAATTTTCAGTTTTAATATTCGAAGCATGTTTCAGTGTAATAAAATGTGAACTTAGTAGCTATTAGGTTGTCCCAAAAATAATGGCCGCAACCAAGAAAATTCGAAACTTCATAAGCCCACCGGTTTTGAAGCTACGTAGATAATACCTGAAAGATCAGAAAGCACAACCTGTGCGCCATTTACACTGTCGGACCACCTTGTCATTACTTCGTTTTCGTGATTTTTACAGTTATTCACCTTGCAAAGCTTAGTTTCCAAGCGGCCATTATTTATGGGACAACCTAATAGAAAAGAGGTTTGTACGAATGGTCCGTTTCGCATCTGTCTAGACTAACCGTTTTTTATTGGTCAGCCCTCTTGAGGCTCGTCAGTAGATGAGAGGACCGATCAACAAAATAAACTAATAATAAAAAGATAAATTTAGAAAGTGTTGTTGATAAATCTAAAAAAAAAGAGAGGGTCTTTCTGAATCTGCCCTCTTCTGCATCCCCCTACCCCTCTGACACATTGCCTGTAGTATCATCACTAATGCCTCATCTGACCTTATCTGACCATCTCATTTGCCTAATTGTATTGTGTATAATAGATGAACCGGATATTTTTTCCAATCTTCGGCAAAAATTTTCCTCCACGATCCCTTCAGATTCCGCCATTCAACTGGAACAGTATATTCGACATGGCCTACAATATGAATACGGCAGCAGCGTTCGCCTACGCTCATATTCCTTGCCAATCGTCGACCACTTCATCACAGCCATTTACATACAGTATGAGTACGGTACCGGCGATGACAATGTTTCCGTCAACTGGTTATAATGCAGGTGAGTTGACTTGCTGATATTCTTTAAAACGTTTTATCGCAATGTCCGCCTGAAAATATGAGGATCACTCGAATGTGAGCTCTATCTATCTTTTTTTTTTGCATTTTTCCTGTCCACAGTTCTCAGGAATTATTGCGTCATTTTCCCTTCATTATGGTTGAAAGTGGCCGATTACTCACATTTCAGCCATGATACCGAGGAAAAATCGCCGAGAGCGAACAACTTTCAATCGCCAACAACTGGAAGTGCTTGAGACCTTATTCGAGGCCACACAATATCCAGACGTCTTCACACGTGAGAAAGTCGCAGAGCAAATCCAGCTGCAGGAAAGCCGAATCCAGGTTAGACTCTTCGAGATTTTCCAGCCCATTTGTAGTATATACACATGTATGTTCAATATTCAGGTCTGGTTCAAGAATAGGCGAGCGAAGTACAGGCAACAAGAGAAGCAGAAGCCGAAGACTGAGAAGAAAGACACTTTAGGTAGGTATCATATGTTTCTGGATCATATTATTTTCCAATAACTGGTAAATTTATAGCCACTGCCTCGCCATCGGCAACAAAAGAGGAAATGGCGTACGTACCACAGAACAGTGAGCCGGAATCGGGGTTGGTTTTTGAGGTCTCATTACATTTTTGTAACCATGTGGTTGGCGAGAAAGTTCTGGCCAAAAATATCTAATCATTGGTTTTTTTCTGGATGGTTAAAAGTAAGTTGCGATGCCAGCTGCTGGACCACGCCCTGAATTAGAAAACAATTCTCGCCACATTTCTTTTTTTGCTCTTCTCTGAACACTTCAGCGGGCGCTGGGATCAACTAGGGCCCCATTTTCTCAAGGGAAGGTATTATGAGATATTCCACAGGAGCCGGGTAATATATTCGCTTTGAGAATGGAGTAAGAGTTTCCAGGAGCATATACCCTCTGAAGGATTTCACGACAAAACGCGGGAATTTCGAATTGCTGCTCTTGGGAGGGAGGGGAGGGGAGGGGGGGGGGGAGACACTCACGGGCATTACCTGTATTAAGATTCATGAACTTTTCCGGGAAGGTTTTAGGCTTTGTGCTCAGCCAGAGTGGGCGAGTTTTCACCACTTCCTGAGAGTAGTCGGTCGGACAAAGCGTACCTATTCCTACGAGGAACACCCATCAACTTCAGAGGGGCTTGTAGCCCATTACCCTCCCGGGGAGTGGTTTCTAAATCCCACCACCGGTTATACTGGGCCCAGAAATTTTTCGACGCAGTGAAGGAAGAAAAAACGACCAAGATAGGTAAGCAGAGCTTAGCTATGAAAACAGTAACTATAAAACCTTACTCTACGCACACAATGTACACGGCGATGTCACCACACTTCCCGATAAGGAATCCTAGAACAGCTACTGACTAACGAACTTGAGCTAGGACACTGTAGTTTACCTGTTACGCTCTCCTGAACTACCCTTTTGCAACTATTACCTAATTTGCATTTAATTTGCCGGAGAAACAATTTTTTGCATGAGTGATGTCAAATTGCAGAGTTGCTAAGCTTCTCTAGTGCTCCAGCCCGAAGTTCTGGAAGAGGAACTATTGATCCAAATCCTGAAATTGCCCCCTCTAATCATTGCTTAATTGTTTCGTACTGGCTTTGAAGCCTCCTGTGCGACGATTTTCTTGGTTAGCTCTGGCTACTACAATACCTTCTTAGGACCTATAATATGTCAACATACTACATTCACTTCAAGTCAGTTATCATCAGCAATTATCGATCGAAACAAATATAGTATTAGGTTGTCCCAAAAATAATGGCCGTTTTTGAGCTGTGCATTCCAAGTTGTGTAACTCAGCTCAGACTTGGGATATCAAACTTGCGTAAAAACTATGTATAATAGTCGCCATTTTAAGTAGAATTTTGCTATTTTGAAGGATTGACAAAAAGCAAAGAGCTGAAAGCAGTGGTGCCAAAAGATCGCTGAAGGGCAGTTTTCAGCACACCTTGATTCGCATGAATTCCAAAACTTGATTTTATTGTAGCGGCCATTACTTTTGGGACAACCTAATACAATATGAGGATCTGGGAAAGCTCTATGTTACTATTACTTATTTAACTAACTTAACTGTTATTACTCTGAATATCAATTTGGACCTCCCAGATGGAGAAATTCCTTGGCAGTTACTGATAGTCTGTTGAATAGTTGCATATAACGCCACTTTGAATCAAAATGGATAGGAATTTGCAAAGAATTAGCCAACCTCGCACAGAATGTTCAATATTGTAGTGAAATGTTTCTTATTGTCAGCTCTCCTCACAAACCCACGACACCGGAGGAGAAGAGGGAGAGCCCGCAGACACCTGCGAGCGCGAGTAGTGGGATCGGAGACTCGTCGTGGACCAGCGACACTTCATCAACGGTCAGTTCATAGTTTTAAAATGAGCTGTTTGGAAAGCCCCTATTGTAAATCCTTCTTCATGCTTTCTAAGCCATAGAATTGGGGTAGACCTCTGAGGAAATGCGATAATATAGACTACTTTCAGGCCCAGAGCTTGACTCCGTCAACAAACGTCCCGCTTTCCGTTTCAATTAACAGTCCAACTGTCTACAACACATATCCTATCTACCCTACCTCATACTATCCATTGGATGCAACCACCTACTCACCATATTCCTATCCATCATCCTATTCTCATCAGTACCCTTCAAATCCATACTTCTTCACAAGCACTAATGGATCCTTGTGAGGAATTCTCGTCGGTGCACGCCTTCTTTTAGGAAAGTAAGCTATTTGTTCAAATTGACAATGTGTGAGTCGAGATATACTCAGTTAACTGAAATCTGCTATGCCGATGTGTATTGCCGTCTCAATTGTCACTCTTCTGACAGAATCAGTAAATCACTTATTTGGTGTATTTAGATTGATGTCTCTTGTTGTAACAGCACCGCATAAGGTTTTCAAAGTTCCGTGAATGCCGCAGCAACTGCAAGTTGTGTTTGGTAACAATCTTTTGGGTACTTTAAAATTTATTATTACATCAATGTATTCCTTTAATTTGTATAGATCAGAGTAGTTTCCACAGTTAGCTGGAGTAAAATAAAATTTGAAACTCAAGTGATGTCAAGTTTGCTATTTCTTGCCTTTATGATGTTTCCTGCACATTCATACCTGGACATCAGCTAAAAAGTGGCACGATATACAGTGAACTCTAAACGGCCGTACGCAAGGTGCGGGACCGCGGCACGGCGTTCTTGGGCAGAGACACAGGGGCTCTCTATGCTCCAGCATGCAAAGCCCCTGTGTCTCTGACCAAGAACGCCGCGCCGCGCTCCCACCGGTTGTCTACGGTCGTTTAGAGCTTACTGTAGAAGAGCACCATTCTTCATTGGGGAAAGCAGACCGTTGATGGGTATTATAGTTAACACAACCGGAAACTGGCCTCGAATGAGAAAAAAGGCATCGGATCCGAATGTACGAATGTCCGAATGTCAGTATCTTCGAGTATTCAGCTATTCAAATGTCCGAAATGTTAGATTTGCGTAAATGTTCTGAATGATTTTCAAACTGTCTACAACTCCCTTCAAATGCGTATCTCCTGCCGCGGTAAAAATTTCTGATTGGAGCAAGGCATTTTTTTGTGTTGTGGATGAAGGAGTGCTTGATGCTATTAGAAACTAAGGAACATCTTACGATGCAGTTACAGTGTGACTTCATTTTTCCCCACATACTTTAAGTGATCTCCCCGTAACGCTTCAATTAGCTAATCCGAGACACCCACATTGCATTCGGATTACCGATCCCACTCCTTCATTCTAATAAACAACAACTACAACTATAAAATACTATATACTATACAACTCAAGATTTGCCGCTGATGAACCACAGATCAGCACGTTTAAGAAATTCCTTTGCCATTTCCAGGATTTTGCCATATTATCTGTTACGAGTTGCGAGTTGCTATTTCATAGCAATATATTCGAACGTTGCAATTGTTCTTCTTCGCCGGAAAAAGTTGCTGATGTTTTGATAAGAATAAGCTTGCGGAGCATTAATCACTTCACAATGGTGGTCGATCAAATTTCACTTCCGAAAACTAGCTGGCTCCAGATACTTCGACTCACCAACAATTCGGCAGTCAATGAATTTTTCGACATCCTATTAGCACATTCCAGTTGCGACACTTCATAGGAAGCGCTTGAAGAATTTGACAAGAAAGAAGTGGCAATCCATGACCTTTCGCTTCAGGATTGTCTCAGAATTCGTTGACAACGAGCATGTTACACCACTGTCCTGGTTAATCATACTTATAATTTGACAAAATTGCAGGAAAACTTGAAGAGGAGACTGAAGGAGGTGAACTGGTGAATTGAGTGGGATTGAAGAGATCCGATGTACCAAGTCAGTGCTTCATCCTCTCAGACTGCTCTAGTACTGGCCCTGTGAGGATGGAAGGTTCCGTTTGTTC
>JARK01001652.1:200699-246342 GCA_000688135.1 Ancylostoma ceylanicum
GTAACTGGATCGAAACACTACTGCATTTTTATGATGTGACCATCTGGAGAGTGCATGCAACAAAACAAGTGTTGTACGAAGCTTTTGAAAAATTGACGATTTAGCACTTTTTAATATTTTTCAGTTTTCACGATTCTGGTTCAACCGAATTTGATGTCGTGCAGTAAAGCTAGTTAGAGTGAGATGTGCTCTACTAGAAACACTAAAAAGAAAAGAATAGGATAACTCTGACCCTACATTTTCAGCGTGTGAATTCCGTATCGCGTGCAGTGAGCGCTAGACGAAAAGTTCGAGAACCAATTTCTTCCATTCTTTCAATGTTCTGGGAAACGAAATTGTTGATTATCACACAAATGCGAGGGAATCTATCGAATTACAGCTCTCCTATAAAATCTAAGAGATTTCTAAATTTGTCGAAAATCCTATATCTCTGCTCCAAGAATCCAAAGGTGGTGACAGCCGGCTGTCTTTTGCAGCGATGTAGGACCTCTCTCAAGATAAACGGTATAACACCTGTGCACTTCAATTCATTTTCAGGGGAACGTTGAAACACTTATAGAGATGATAAACACAACATAGAAGATAGTACCATTTGAACGAAAAAACCGCCAAATTGAGCTCAAACCCAAAAATCGAACTGATTTCGTGTAGCGAAGTATTCAGAGCACTATGAAAAATGTTGATGTTGACTGATTCACGTAACCTTATAGCACAACCAGAGTTATATCACCAAAGGCGTAATGACGGTGGATCGCGAGGTCAATGAAATGATAACGAAGGCAACCGTGGAAATCGCGCCAACCCTTCAGGCATTTTCCCTGTCTTTCTCCGTTACCTACAGGATTAGAGAGGTCATTCCCGTTGTTTTAGCACTTCTCCCCCGAATAATCAATATAACGTTGCGATAGCTCACTGAAACATTTAAAGTTATCTTCTTCATTTTTCGTTTGCTTGCAAATTTCAGTCATCTACATATATCTGGAATTCATTTTTCTCTCTCAAAGAACTTTCAAACTTTCAAATGTCTAATACTGTAGAAAGTACGGAATTCGATTAGTTTGAGCAAACTTCCGACGTATCCCACCGAGGTNTCAACATTTTTCATAGTGCTCTGAATACTTCGCTACACGAAATCAGTTCGATTTTTGGGTTTGAGCTCAATTTGGCGGTTTTTTCGTTCAAATGGTACTATCTTCTATGTTGTGTTTATCATCTCTATAAGTGTTTCAACGTTCCCCTGAAAATGAATTGAAGTGCACAGGTGTTATACCGTTTATCTTGAGAGAGGTCCTACATCGCTGCAAAAGACAGCCGGCTGTCACCACCTTTGGATTCTTGGAGCAGAGATATAGGATTTTCGACAAATTTAGAAATCTCTTAGATTTTATAGGAGAGCTGTAATTCGATAGATTCCCTCGCATTTGTGTGATAATCAACAATTTCGTTTCCCAGAACATTGAAAGAATGGAAGAAATTGGTTCTCGAACTTTTCGTCTAGCGCTCACTGCACGCGATACGGAATTCACACGCTGAAAACGTAGGGTCAGAGTTATCCTATTCTTTTCTTTTTAGTGTTTCTAGTAGAGCACATCTCACTCTAACTAGCTGCATGGTACTAGTTACTGCACGACATCAAATTCGGTTGAACCAGAATCGTGAAAACTGAAAAATATTAAAAAGTGCTGAATCGTCAATTTCTCAAAAGCTTCGTACAACACTTGTTTTGTTGCATGCACTCTCCGGATGGTCACATCATAAAAATGCAGTAGTGTTTCGATCCAGTTACACACTTTTAACCTCATTAAACCCAGTGTTTAATGGAGGGACGCAGAGGGACGACCCCGGGTCGCCCGGGGGCGCCCATTTGCTACTGGCTGCGGAGCGAACCGTATGTCGATACACTGCAAAAAGACTCCCGACGTCACTTGGGCTGCTATGAAAGGACTTTGAGTAAATCAACTTCATGTGTTCCTCTGTTCACAAACTGTTGAATCGTGTTGAAGACAGTGTTGTCTTCAGAGCTGCTCTAAATAAATCAGCTGATCCAGTTGATAAAAGGATTTTTGACTGATTTTTCAGGTCATCATGAGCAGGAAATGAGCCCAAACCAAATGGGGCTACATATAAGGGAAGGAGAGCAAAGCGTGCCTCGCACAGGGATTGGTTGCTGTGTTCCGGACAAACAAACAAACAAACAAACAAACTAACTAACTAACTAACTAACTAACAAACAAATAACATACACTCAGTTCTCTAATCTCAACTCCTCCCTGTTTGAGCACATTCCCACTCGAAATACCAGTACATTCGCGTCACACGATCATTCCTCACGATGTAACGCTCTCGTGTTCTTATTTCAGTTTTTCCACATCACTGTTAGCTTATACATTTTCCCTTCCATTTCAGCAGCCAGTATCAGTGCTAGTTTTACAAGATTTCGCGATGTACACGGAGTCGCTGTTGCCGCATGCATTAGTTTTCATTAGTCAAGCAATAAAATAAGATCCCGTCATAGTTTAAAGGCAAGGTCCGGGAAAATTTCGTCTCCCGGATTTCTGTTGGAATTGTCGCCTACTGCGACGCTTTCGACGGAAACAATCGAAAAATCACTGAAAAAATCCACAAAAGAAAGGAACCCATTGAGCAATTTTAGTATGGCGGTTGCATGGTTGCATAGTACATGCTTTCACAAAACGCTATACGGTGCGCGCACATGTTGTCTGTTGTGCCGTCGTAGGTAAAATATACTTTCAAAGGTCTGCACAGAGCTTGTTTGATGAGGATGAGTTCAGGAAGTGTTCATTAAGACCCATCATTGTTGATTCAGCTTGCGAGCACCTTTGAAATGGAGCATGTTTTCCTACGGCTACAGTAATGATCGGACGTTCTGTTCCTGATCTTGCAGTGCTAAACATATGGTTTGGACACCAGTGAACAAAAAAATTGGGTTGGCAGTATTTTGACCAAACCTTGCCTTTAAGGATAAAGGCTAAAGTGGTCGGAGTTGATCAGTGGCTATACAGTGACTTGCGGGAGGGGNNGGGAAATGAGTGATGTCTAGTGGTATTCTAAGCGGTTTCTGCTTAGAGAAGGATTGAGAAGGTGTGAGAGAGAAAGTGATCTTGAGATTTATTAACCAACAACTTTATAACAGTCGTGTGCGTGAAGAAGGAGAAATATTTACAATTCAACGGGGTATTTATACACGATATTATGGGGGCGTGGCTTTGGTCTCAGCCAGGTGCATATCCCCGGGATACATTGCATATCCGCGCCAGATTTATCTAGGGCAAAGGCACGGATGGCTAGAGTGTGCTCGATCAAAGAGCAGGATAATGATCAGAAATCATACATCAATGCATATATTTGTAATAGAAATGCATACATATACTACAATCGTCGAAATGGAAAGTTACTTTCTAATGCAATATAATTTCCTCCCGTTTTGTCAGAGCAGTTGTTACATGACTCCGAGCCTCCATGAGCGGACCTGTATCTGGCATTTTCCTCACTATGGGGCCATGGCGAAACATCGGTCGCGTCTCCACTGCTGCTGGGCCAACAAGGACCCAGCCTCCACCAGCGGACCCGCATCCTGTCGTTCTCCTCCCTACTGGGCCAATAAGAACCCAACTTCCATCAGCTGACCCGTGTCTTCGCATTTCTCTCACTACTGCTCCACGGAAGACACATCCGCCACCGTCGGACCCGCGCCCTCGCGATTTTGCCGTTACTTGCCCAACACAGACCCAAAGTCCATCTGCTGACCCGTACCCTAGCGTTTTCCTCACTTCTGAACCAAGACGGACACATCCCCCGTCGGCGGACGCATATCCTGGTCACATCCTCCATCCCCGAATCTATATTGTACAGTTTTCCGCGACGATCCGCCACAGGACCAACGCGAAGGGAACGGAGAGCCACAACGCTACCGCAGGACCGCCGCGAGAGGCGCAGAGCCGCGCCGCTGTCGCAAGGCCAATGCTGAAGGTGGGAACTGAGTAGGAGGCGTATGGCTGTAGTACTGCTCCGTATATTGCACGGCCTAAAAACGTTGCAAACACTGTCTCATCCGGTGGCTGCTAGGCCGCCAGTGCCGTTGAAGAGGATGATGAAATCACTATCGCGTGCTTGGGGGTGTGCAATAGGATGCGGGTCCCAAAACGAAAGCGTGTCTGAGTCCCTAAAAATCGGCCAACCGCCTCACAGTCTGCGCATCAGTTTTACCACTGTCTATGAGTGCCGCGACGTTATGACCCCCCTATGCCTGATGTTTTCGGGCTTACGGCGCTTTGTTAAAAAGATCACCCATTATGCGCGGAAATACGCTGGGCTCACTTCATTTCTCTCTTAAGTACAGCACTCACGCTCAAAAAAGACGTCAATTTTTTGAAATGAAATTCTACTCTGGTGGGTATACTTGTGCCCATAACAGAGAAGAAATCATCTAGGAGGGCAAAGTTTTCGAGAAATACTAGGTTGTACATTGTTAGGATGAGCCAACGCGGACGAGATCTGTCGCTGCAGATTTGTGTGCCCGCGGCGGTGCGTCGGATCTCCACTATGGGAACATCCTGATCGATGCCGTATCAGCTGATAAATACAGCCAGCGTTAGCCGCACGCGATCAAAGAGAATGGGGCTGGTTTGAGCAAGGTGGGCGCATTTGAACATGCGTTCGAGCTTAATTACTCGAGTAACTGAAGGATTTCGAGTGGTTCATTTTGCAATTACACCCTAATTCATGACAGCTTTAGAATTAGCAGAAACACAAAGAAAGGAAGAAGGATATAGATGAGGAAGAAATTCTCTGAGGAAAACTGATTCCTTTTCCTTAAAGAGATGGAGGAACGTAAAAAAATATAAAAGAGTGTAAAAAGACGAGATTGCAGTAGAGGAGTCACACAGTATCCACTTTCCCATCTACCTTCACCAATTTCAGGGGAGCCTTGTCCGGATCACACCGATCATCTTTGTTTTATGCTTCAGTTTTCTCAACAGATGTTTTATGCTTCTTTTAGGTTCAGGTTTTCCCATCATATCTAGTTTGTGAGGACTTGATAGCCCTCACCTCTTCTGCTGTACCTAGTAATCTACAGCCATAGTGACCATCATGAGCTTTCCGTTGTGAATATGCCACCATCTTTTGAGAACGGTGGGGAATACATGTGAGCATTCCCCGGAGTTTGGCAACTCCAAAATTTGGGGACATGGGTGTCTGCTCAAATTTCTATTGGCTGTGCTGTATGGAAAATTTTGTAGCTCATGTCGTTACCTCAAGGGAAGATCATGACTTATAATAACGGGCTTATTCTGTGCGTGTGTGTGTCTGTGTGTCACGAAATTCGTTCATCCCGTTTCGAAGGATCAGTAGGGCGGCTATCATACCCCAATCATATCTCCAAGTAGTTTACCGATCCTCAGCGGTTCCACCAATGTGATAGAGGTGCGCCGACGCCCAAAGTGGGGAGGCGGGTCCGTCGCTCTGATAAGGGTACGGCGGGACCCAAAGCGGGGTTGGAGGGTCTAGAGAGGAGGGAGGGAAGACATGTCCACTCCATTAGGCCGTGTCGACGTTGAAAAGTGTAGGAACGTCTGGAAACAGTTCCAGAGGTGGGATAGGCGTGCACCAGCGTCAAAAGGTGGGAAAACACGGGTCAGCTGAATGGGAAAGGGTGCTCCTGCATACAGTAGTGAGAAAATGCTGTGCGTTTGGTCCAACATTGCTCGATCGCTTTGCTGGAGTCTAACGACAGTACAACAAATGCTAGAGCACAGGAATGAGAAGTATATCATCCGCGTTGCTTTGTTCCTATCATTTCCTCTTCATCTTCCGTGCTATCCTCATTTCATTTGTGTCTGAGCACACCCCTCACCGCTCCTTCATACGTTTGAGCTAACTCTTATCATTTAGTCAGTTGCAATAAACAAAAAAAGGATAAACCATTTTTGAGATCATCCAAGATGAACGGGTGGCATATTGGAATCAATACTAAGAAAGTATGCGAGGAGAAGAAGCGAGTACTAGGAAAGGTCTGGAAGTTCGGCGTTAGCCAGACGGCCAGATTGGTTATAGATATTTTACGAGCGTGTATTACAGCAGTATTGAAAAAAATCCGGAAATATAATACGGTCTGCTATAACTTCAGGCGCAGGTTTACTGTCGCTATGAACCATGTGTCTCTGATGTTTACATAAAATTGACATCATGATACCTTCGAATAGCATACCTATCATATTGTATTCTCGCGCATAGAAAGCACCGTGCATCCTTCCTATAAGGGATTCGTAATAATCATCACCCCTATTTGTGGTGTCGTTCAAATACTCGAATTCCGCGTTCTTAGCAATGGTCACGAAGATGTCCTCCATCATCAAGAACGTCATTTTCTCCGAGTCTTCCTTCCAATCAAGCTGCATGGACACATTTACACCAAGATGATGCGGTGCTACGCAGAAGATTAATAGTTACATTTTTATAGAAGGTTTCCATTTCTTCTTCCTTCACATGTATGTTCTCATAACCACTGCGGAGTCGCATCATGTTGGCCTTCAATATGAGCGCCTGAAACAATAAATTCCTCTATAACCTCTATCACTGATAAAACACGAATGACTAGATACATTCAGAAGAAAGTTTCGCAAAAAAGCGAAGATGCATTCTAGATAGGGGACAAAATGGCTCGTGTCGCTAAGCATTTCCGATTTTTATTTTTTCCCGAACTTGCTGCTTGTGAAGTGATGTCCGCTGTGGTTCTGAGAGACTCTGAACACGACAATAATGATCATTTCACACGCAATTATCGGATTATCGATCGTTAGGAACGAGCTTAGACATGTACAACGAGGTTATCTCGCTGAACGGCCTCTACCTTTCGGAGATGGAGGAGTGTTATTCATCTTCATATGAAGCTCTCATATCAGTATGCTTATAGCCGTAACGGCTCACAAGCTCTCCAGAGAATTATAAGAAAAAGCCGCAAATGTACAAAATCCGGGACCTTGACGAAAGCGCAGCAGGATAAACGCTCTCTCTGTATTCTACTAAAGAACGGATCATCTGTTGCTGACTAATCATGTGCAAAAGTGCTTTCCTCGCCTGAGGTAAACGTGAAATGTAAGCATGTATTGATTTTTTTTTCGCATTCTGCACTTCTAGCTAGAACGAAAATTGTTTAAAAGAACGAGTTTTCATTTTTTTTAATTTTCAAAAGAAGTTTCTATAGATTCGGAGGTTCTCCCAAACTAGCATACTAGCTTGCCTCAGCGCTTCGATATTGCCACCAAGAAGTTGATTACATGGACGCGAAAATCACTGTTCCTGTCAATTTTACGAAGATAGAAGGAGGACTGAGACTCTTTTAACGATAAGATTGCTGTCTTTGTTAAGAATAAAACCGTAATTACGTAAAATCATGACTTATAATAGCGCGCTTAGTCTGTATGTGTGTGTGCCTGTGTGGATGTACGTCTGTGTTTCAGGAAATTCAATCATGCATTTTCGAGGCAACAGTAGGGCGGCTATCCCACTTCAATCATATCTTCATGTTGTTTACCGACTAAACCTACATCATATGAACGGTTAGGCCTATGGCACACTATGCAGCGACACCGTCAGTGTGGTAGGGAGGAGATTGAGGAGAAGGATGGATTCGAAACGGGTCCGGCAATGGAGGGAGGTTACGCCGGCGCCCGCTTTCGGTTAGACGCTTCGAGACGGGTCCGATACTATGATAAAGCGCCGGCGCCCAACAGTGAAGCATCCCCTAGAGTCGGGTCCGCAACTGTGATAAGGGTGCGCCGGCGCCCAGAAGCGGGGAAAACGGGTCCGCAACTGCGATACGGGTGCGCCGGCGCCCAGAAGCGGGGAAAACGGGTCCACGACGGTGATAAGGGTGCGCCGGTGTCCGAAAGTGATGGGACGCCTGGATACGGGTCCAACAGTGGGATAAGGGAGAGCCAGCATCCGGAAGTGGGAGGAATGCATGGAGACAGGTCCAACGGTGGGATAAGGGAGCGCCGGCTTCCGAAAGTTTTGGAACGTCAGAAGACGGGTTCAATTCTACGCGAGGGGTGTGCCACTAATCATTGCGGTTTTCTCTCCTACATGGTTTCCTTCTTTCCTACTTATGCGTGCGAAATGTTTCCGTACGCCTCCGCTTCTCCTTTGTTTTCATTTCGCTTTCTCTTTCCGTTTGTATGTGAATTCCATGCCACACCCTCCATTCCATTTACATATGCTTTGAACTTTCCTACAACGGTGGGCCCACCGCTATTCCATGGTTGATATTCGTCATGTCAACCATGGGCAAATAGAGGGGCCACCATGGGCTACCAATGAGCCCACCGTGGGCTAACTTGGGCGCTTCCGAGGGCGAATCGGGGATTTGTGGCGGCATATTGGGGGCCATTCCCACTTGAACATGCATGCGCTTTGTGCGCAGATGCCTGCGCCGGAGCCTGCGCGGGCGGCCAAGGGCCCGCGCACTCAGGCAATAACACAGGGCGACCCGACTGCCTAATTTGTGGGGGTGGCCAGTTGCCTGGTGACCCGAGGAAATTAAATGAGTCACCGGGCGACATGAAAGGAATGCATGAAGCATCGGGCAACTCGAGGCCTGATACTGAACCACCGGCCGACCCGAGAGAATGCTGCAGAATTCCCGGGCAACCCGAGGACTATTCATGCTGGAGTTGGCTCATGTAAAGAAGACAATTTCAACCAACCCTTAGGAAACAATGGTGATATGCGAAGGCGAGGAAAAGGCCGTGACATTGAATATATTTCAAAGGCAAAACAAAAGTAGCCTTTTCGTTCCTTCAGTAGTGTCCTTCTAAATACTTGTAGCTTTCAAAAAAGTTATTCTTTGTGGATATTCTTACGCTTCTAGGCAATTTTGCGAGGAATTCGGGCGATCGGGAGGACAAAAGCACTTATTTACAGCAGCTCTTTGGAAGTATTTAAATGGAGCATTTTAGGAGGTGCACTACTCTAGCTTTTCGGAGCGAACGAATCAAGAGAAATTCTATATTTTCTTGCGAAATTCGAGCAGACACATTGTGATGTAGACTTTCGTAGCCTCTAAAATAGAAAAAAGAATGAAAGTGGTTCCAAATGAAGGTGAGGGGCCTTCAGTTCAGTGGTCCCAAGCCGATCGTTGTGCTGCATTGCATTCCTCTCTGCTTTCTAATTGTCTGCGAATCCGTGTTTTTCATTGACATCACCGTTCGCATTTTTGATTGCTTCTGTGGTATGCGACGGTATGAAAATCCACATCACCGGATGCTCCTGTACGTACAGCCAACGGGAAGGTAAAATGGTCAGGAAAAATCTTGACCGTCACTTAGGTGGAGTAAAGGGCAATTTATACTAGATGCGACTATCAGGCGCACGCATCCATTTGCGAAAGATTTTCTATGAAGAACGGTCAACGCGGCATGAAATTCTCAATGAAAAGAAAGCGTGGCCGTCGCGACGCCGCAGGCGCGTGCGACTGTTATGCGACTGCGATGCGACTAGCCCCTATTCTTCATCATATAGTCGCACCCGCGTCAGTCGCACGCGACCAGTATAAATTGCCCTTAATAGCTCCAGAATTTCCAATTGAGGAATTTCACGCGTTGGAGCGTGATGGGCCCGCATGAGACAGATCCCTGCAGCGGACCGCGAAATCTGGCGAAGTGGACCTCCACATGCTCGTTATTTGCCAGGGACGTGCTGACAAGAACTAGATTAAAAGATCGTGGTGTGAGGACGCGAATGGCAGGGTGGATAAGAAAGCGGGCTTGCAAGATGAAGTTCGATGAGGAGGGTATGTTCGAATCCCAATTGTTCTGAATGCTGTGACGAAGCTGAGCATAGGAGCCAAAAAATTTGCACTTTTCTTCTCGCGCACTCTAGGGTCGAAATCTTCTTCGCCCGAAGCAGTCACAAGCACTGTACGTGCAGGTGAGGCTGTTCTTGACTTTTAACCATTATTTGTTAACCCTGACGGGCGGGTGACCCGACGGCGAGTACCAGGCGACCCGAGGATGACGCGTCGGGTCACCCTGTGTTATTGCCTGGGCAGGAACTTGCGCAGACTCCCAGTGGGCTTTGCGCGGATATCTACATCCGCGGTGTTCGCACGTGACCGCGTCCCACGCATCTTATCTGACGGTTCGCAAGGCAGGGCCGCGGTTTCCGCCGGGCCACAGCTGGTCAGACAAACCACGTAGGACTCGTCTAGTCTCCATTTAAGCGGATACTAGACTCTGGCTTTCACACCCCGCAGTCGGCTTTTATACGGTATCTATCAGTATCAGCAGCAAGTGTTTACATGGAAAAGTCGAAAGTTGGGTTAGCAGTGGGCAGATGGTGGACAAATTGTGGTTCCACCGTGGGTTCTTCATATTGGGCCCACCATGCAGAATTAGTGGGCCCACCGTGGAAGTGATAACATCACGTGCCGGGATAGGTCAAAATAGCCGCAGATTTTGCAGGACTTTCGAGTTTGACCCTCGAAAAATCTGTACTCTTGCTAGTTTTCCTATGGGAAGAGATTCCCACGTCATATTAGCACTCTTTCTTCATTTTCACAATTCCCACAGTGTGGCAGAGAGCCCTCGGGGGTAATCTTCCCTTTCTTTTATCCCCAATTTGTATTCTGTGTTCGCTAATACTCCGCACCTGCCCAAGGCCCGTATGCATGAACATCCCCGCTGGGGAGGGGAGGAGATCGATGAGGCTGTCGAGTACTGGAGTCATTTCAAACGGAGTTCGCACGAGTGTCCACATAAGGAATCTCTTGTGGGTCCCTCATGCATTGGTGAAGTGTCGAACCATATGCGTTCCTCTTGGATGTTCACGAAGCGAGAAGATTTTCTGAGGGGAGGGGATGCACATCACCTGCGAGGAGTAGGGGATCGCTGTGGATCGCGCTACCTAGCCATTTTAAAGGCAGCATCCACGGAAATTTTCATGTCAGAGATTTTGATTGTTTTGGATACTTAGCAAGGGTGCCAACAATTCTACGAAAGTTGCATAGTCGTAGGCATCAGCATTCTCAAGATAAAGGGAGATTAAGTTTGTGCTGGCGATCAATTAGGATGAGTTATAGTATGATATGAGTGGGTGTCTTTGTTTACAATCACTTTCTTCCATGATGATAAACTTGCTTTCATTCCCATCTCACACCGGTTTAAGCCCAGGCAACTCGGCCATCTTCCGCGAATGGGCTGAAGTGGTGGCGACGAGAACTGCCTTTCTAGTAGGATTTGTCAAAGTTGATCACTGCGTATGTATTCACTGTAGTGCTAAACCTATGAATTCAGTAAAATCTGTGTAGGCAAAACTTCCGTGGGTGCTGCCTTTAAGGCCTAAACAATGACCTATGCGAAGCGAACACATCTTCATGTAAGTATCGGTCCAAAAAGACTTCCAAAAACATGCAAAATCCCGGCATAATTGGATGGCATGCGTGATCCCCAGCGATCCCCTACTTATCGCAGGGAATGTTCATCCCCCACCCCTCAGAAAACCTTTCCACTTCGTGATTGCCTGGAGTAGCGCACCTGGTTCAACACTTCACTCATAAGTAAGGGATCCACAAGAGATTCCTCATGTGGGCAATCCTGCAAGCACCGTTTGAAATGACTCCAGTACTCGACATCCTCACCGATCCCCTCCCCTCCCCAGCGGGAATGTTCATGCATACGGGCCCATGCATACGGGTCAGCTGCGCCTCTTCTAGGAGCCAGCCTGTCCAAGTCCCTCCAACAGATGAGCTGTAGCTGTTACGTTGCAGCGACGTAGCATAATGAATATCCATGTGGCACTTTTTATCGTAACCTTTCTCTAACGTATCCTAAATGTACGCCCTGCGCACAGCTGAAAAAAAAACTATTCTTTGGGCTTTCTTAGCTGGTTCGCTCCTCTCTACTGCTGCGGATTTTGCGAGCGATGATCACAAGCTCTAAATAAGACCGGGACGAAGAAAATGTGCGCGTTTCTGTGGATAGCTCCATCTCAAGCATTCGCGCAGATCTAGGCTCGCCCTAGGTCAAGTCTCGTTTTATGGCTTTTCGCAAAGAGCTGCAAATTCGTCATCTTTCTAGCAGGAGTGATAACATTGCGGCCCTAAAGTATTCATTTAAAATCAGCAACAACGTCAGCTCTTGGGCATACAGTGCTTATCTAGCATTGCAACTGTACTGTCATAGTGGGCGACAGTACTGCCACCTAATGTCCGCGGCCCCAGCGGATCTGTGGGGACAGCACTGAAAGCCTACTATGGCAGCACTGTTGGGTACAGTGCTGCCCTCAACTCTGAAATTTCCTGATGACCCAATGGACGAAAAATTAATGAAAAAATTAATTACAAACAATATATGTACAGTTAACTGTACAGAATACCGAACTCGCTTCACGTGCGTATAAGCTCGAGGAGCGCGAGAAAAGCGGCTGGTGCTACCTTTAATTAAAATTGGATGAGAAAGTCAAAATCTCAGTTGCATTGGTATTTTCCAAATTTTACACAATATTCTCGAGTCGTCCTGTGGCGGTGATGAATAGGGTTACTTAAATTGGGTTTATTTCTGCTCAACATTTCTTCCTAACTGCTGCTATTACACCCTCCGGACCGGCCGAATAAGGCGTCAGTGCCGGAGGCTAACTGATTCGGAAACTGAATCCATTTGAACTTCGTCGTTTTATCTAAAGAAGAAACAAGTCATAAACCCCAGATACAAACAAATTCTAAATTACATGGAATGAATCTTCGAAATATTAACCTATTGCAACAGCTTAGAGAAAGGTTGAACTAAATACAAAAACGACTGGGTATTGGTCATGTGAGAAACAGCGTACCTTTTTCATGTGCTCACTCAACCATGAATTACTAAGAATTGTTGCGTGGAACTCCTCCTTTATTGTCTCTTCCATTTCCTTGGCCTTCTGCATTGCCATCTGGAAATTTCCTATCTTTGGGATTTTCTCAAAGAACGATGTTAAGTACAACGTCAGATGGTGAAGGATCAAAATGAGTACCATTCACCGAATTCGTAAGATTATTATTTCCTTTTAATATGTTCCACCCAGAGCGGTTGAAACAATTTTCCATTGGTCATTTAGCGTAAAGCACTGTGAAATATTTTTATTCGCCCATTGGAAGGCATGAACGATAAAACAAACATCAAACGGTAATATCGATGGCACACCACACTCGTTATTGCACGCGGCACCCACAGCATTCGATAATTTTATCTCCAATACGTGGAGGTTTTCGAGCCTACATAGTAGTTCTATGTATACGTTGCCGTATGCATCAGCATTCTCAAGGCGCAAGAGATCAGACGTGTCTCAATATTCATATCCGATGAGTTTGAGCATGTGATGAATGGGCTTCATCTACTTTCAATCGCTCTCTTTGCTAATGTGGCCTGCTCTGCACCTGCCTGGTCTAGTTTCCCGTTTGATTACGGTATTTCTCATATTTTCTCCCAAATTAGGTGGATGCTTCAACCTGCTCCAACCCACCTATTGAAAAATTTGATTGAATTTTTCGTGATTCTTGAAGATTACCTCTATTCGAGTACCCACCAGGGGTGTGCGTTAGAAAAATTTTAGAATCCGTTAATCCGTTAATCCGTTACGTTAGGCCAAAATGGCCGGTACACGTTAATGCGTTAATCCGTTAATTCGTTAGAAGAAGGATTTGTGGATATTTTGATAATTTTCATCACTTGAAGCAAGCTCTCGGTTTCTCCTACTAATAATCAAAGCAAGTAAGCATCAGCTTCAACAAAAAAAAATTGCAGCAACTTTTTAAGACTTCTGACGCTGTGAGCAGAACACAGGTAGATGAAAACCCTTAGAAATGATATTTTTTCGGCTCTCCACGTCTCGCCCATCGTAGGGCCCGTCTGGCGGATGGCTCTGAAAAGATTCCTTTCTGCCTACCCTTCATCTTGGATGAAGTGAGTGCCGCAGTACGGAGGAGCCTACGTCAGGCGGGCCTGCAAGATGAAGTGAGAGTGGTGGACATCCCGCCACCCAACTTCAAACGGCACTTAGTTTGCAATAGGGCGTATAAACGCATTTGCCCAACCCCTGGATGCGTTATTTGTCCACGTGGGAGAGTCGGTGACTGTATGATCTCAGAGACAATTTATCTCATCACTTATCAGGCATGCGGGGTCTAATACATAGGGGAAACGGGATGGCCGTTTTGCGTTAGGATAAAAGAACATCTGGATGGGCTCTCGAAATCAAAAACGGCCACTTCTTTGAGTACTCACCGCAGGTTATGCCATGAAAACTCTGAAATCCAGATCCTAGTCACGATCTTGTCGTGGGAGCCCGAAATTATAGCGCACAGGACTTTAGACTCGTTTTGGATCACGGCTAAAAGTCCAAAAATGAATAGAAAAGATGAGTGCATCGTTATCACGAAAGAGCTCGCCTTGTATCAGAACCTTTGTGGGTTTTGATCTACGTGGGCGGGTTGTTAAGGCACCTTATAAACCCCTAGGAGTACTGGTTTGGTACTAGTGGTCCGCTGTTCGGTCATCGTGTTCGCAACTAAGGAGAGGGCTCATTGTCTGTGTTTCTGATACTGTTTTTGAGTGTACGGGCTGGGTGAAAGATATCCTATAGAAGGGTGAGGCGTTTGAGGGGATAAATCACTCATGTCTTTGACTTCCCAGGCTCTGACGAAGGCAGCATCGCCGAACCGTTAGCCTCAATAAAGATCAATAACCATCTTGGCTAACAGCTCAAGAGAATCCTTGCGTATTCCACAACAACAATTACTATGCGAAGATTCAAGGATAGTCGAAAATGGAAACTGAAAGTTGTTTTGTTCCGCGATCAGAATAAACTTAGCAACAAATAGGCGTTTGAAAAAAATGAATAACAAAGCTTCATCCTCTTATGAGTTCTATTACATTACCTCACAATGTTCATAATGAAATCCTTGGCTATTATAACAAATGAGAGCTCTGAAGCTCACAAGACAGAGAGCGAGGGAGAAGAGAGAGAGGGAGAGAGAGAGAGAGAAAATAGAGATAGACTCGAACGAATTCCTTAACGCGAAAGTCACAATACTGAGGGGAAGGCACTAAGCCTTTTCTTAGAACCCTCATATAAGTGTGTTCAAGGTGTTAACATCACTCCGCCAATATTGAAATGGCCAGTGGAGAAGGACGGAATTGTTCAAAGTATTCGTCCGACTCTTTAAGTAGTTGCTAATTCATCGGAGCTCTATCCAAATTGGACTGCTGAAAAGAAAAGAAGAGCAATCACTGGCATTTCTTGTAGGGAATCCTCATGAACGCGGCTTGGCTGTGGCTGCCGGAGTAGAACGATTTTCTCTTCGGCACTCTTTAGTCGGATTTTCCTCCGATTCGTTGTAAAGTAAGCATCGTTGAATGAAGGACTGACTATTGTCGTCTTAACTTCTTCAATTTTCTCATAATCGCACATCCGCGGGATCAACCGTGAGAATACTGCACTTTCACATGGACAAAGGAAAAAGAAAGAGAACAGAAGGCATAACCCACGAATATGAATTTGAATATGCATTACAAGAAGGAAACTGGGGCCAACCATACACACTTAGATTTCCATGAAAGCATGTCGTCCTGCATATGCCTCAGTACTGATCGTGCTTCATAATCGTCTTCAATATGTGTATTCGCTCAATGACGCGAGAAGGCTGGTAGTAAGGACGAGAAAAGCACGCACTTCAGTCACTGATTGGCCCTCTAACGAATTGGATTTTAACGGATTTTTGGGGTTTTTTCGTTAGTTCGTTAATTCGTTACGTTAGACCAAAAATGGCCGTTACGCGTTAATGCGTTAATTTGTTTAACACCCCTGGTACCCACTCATCCCCTTCCCCCTCCCCACCACCGCTTCACCAGGACACTCATATATATTATCAGCAGCTTACTTCCACCCAACACCTACCCAGCCACCTCCCCCCATACCCACCCCATTGCTTTATCAGGAGACTCTTGAGCTCTATTTGCAACCATGCTTCCCGTTAGTACATATTCTACTACTCTAGGATGCTGTTACATTGTTTCGGGTTGTTTCCATTACGAATTGTTCTAGTTCCGTGTAATTTCATTCATATGGCTCGTGTGTGTTTTGCAAAGGAATTTCGTTTTTCTTCTCTGCAACTATTTCGAACACTTTGCCCTTCTTCCACTAAACTGACGAGTTTGTTTATGTTGGGCGTGCGAACATTGCTGAATGACGTCGACGTGCCTTGCAAAAATTGAGAATCGCTTTCGCCTGCATCGCATTCGATCAAAATGATACTGCTGGTTGCATTGCGGAAACAAATTCACACCCTGAACTTCAGCAGGCAAGAGTTTGCCTTTCTCGAACCCTAGCATGAAAAAGTATGTCAGTTGTCTCTCTGAGAATTCCTTAAATGCAGCACCCGCGGAAATCCTCAACTCGGAGCTGATGTGCACGTGATGAAGTACAGGCTCAGCACACCATAAATGTGAAATGAACGTGCAATAAAATAAAAGAAAATAAAATAAAAGTGAACCCGTCTGGCCGTGTTCACGCCGATCCCACTTTTCCCCGGCTCGACGCGCCAGCTAGAGCCATTGTGGCACATGGCCTAGAGCAACACATGTAGTGTAGTGTATGAAAAGCACACCATTCACAGGATTTGTTAGCGTTAAGCGCGAACACGTTCAGCGGAAAACCCGTCCGCGCTGTGAACGCATTGGAAACAGAGCCTTCATTTCCCGTCTTCCGGCGTGTTTCACGCTGTTTCATCATTGCCTATGAGTTTCTGATAACCTCAAAATTGAGCGAAATCTCAAACATGAAAACTTCCGCGGGTGCTGCCTTTAATGACTTCTCTTTTCCGTTCCGCTGCGCCGGTGTTTCCCTTGCCAAGAAATCTTCCCCCGAAGTTTCCGTTTTCAACGCGTATGCGGTCCTTGGGCCAACGCCGGCCGCTACTAGCGGATTTCGTATCCGCGTCACGGCCGAGCGCGGCGCCCTCCCACGCATCTCGCCTGGTCTTCATACTGGGTCTTAGCCGGGCCTCAGCACGCCAGGCGAGTCCCTTAGGACTCCTCTCCGCCGAAGCGGAGAGTAGACTGAAGCCAACCTGCAGAGTGAGGCCCTTATATACCCCTCATTTGATAAGGGTTACCACGTGGCAATAGCAAACATTCACCATTCTCGGGTTGATCCAGCAACAAAACCAAAATGATGTCTTCTGCCGGAGCTCCTGATTTTGTCCCGAAAGTGATGAGAAAGCTTTTTGTCAGGCGGGACTCCCGAGCGAATGTCTGAGATACCAGCATGGTCGTCGCTCTCCACGGACGCCAGCCCACCCTTATCACACCGTGGTACCCAGCTCCAGGCGTTTCCTCACTTTTGGGCACCGACCCAACCTTATCACACCGTGGGACCCAGCTCCAGACGTTTCCCCACATTTGGGCGCCGGCCTTCCCTTATCACCCCATGGAACCCAAGTCCATTCATCCATCGTGTTTTCCGCCCTTCTTTTTCCTCCGCTTGTCTCTAAGACATACCCATCCTCATTCAATCTTCTGTATTACCTGATAAACGCAGACCAATAAACAGCAACTCTCATCCATTTTCACCGTGGTGTAAACAACTGTTTGTCTTCCTAGCGAAAGAAAGTGGATCGAAACACCTGCGGTCAAGGTAAAAATCAAAATTTGCAACCTTTTCATACATAAGTCGATGAGCTGAACACGATGGTGTACTTCGTTTTTGACGGCATAAGCTGGTTCTCGTGCACACACACACACACACACACACACACACGCACACACACACACACACACACACACACACACACACACACACACACACACACATACATACACACACATACACACACACACACGAACTGCCAATAAAGAAATAGTACGATAGTAGTTAGAAGTTAGATAGGTGCAAGGCAGCGTGGGTTTTGTTTCACGTATATAGCTGCATAAACGATTTTAATCCACCTGTAAAAGCTGAGGAACTGTCGTGGAGTTGTCTGCAAGCCGTCTGCAAATGATTGTCTTCTATGTGCGTGTTTGTAGGTTGTTTACATATTAAACAAAGAGATGATGTAGGTTGTTTACATATTAAATGAAGAGATGACAACCACTCCAGCAATTGTCGCAGAGTTAGAAGTTCCGACAGATGGGCGCGTTTTCGCCCGCCAAGGAAAAGTACGCTGGTGATGGCCGATTTTCGACCACATGCGGATATAAACGCCGACGAACCCCAGCACTGGTACCTCTGAGGCGCTCTTACTTATGGGCCGTATCCTTATAACTGCGTTGAACGAGAATCCTGGCGGTCGTTCCCTTATGGACACTGGCGTGCACATGTCGCAGCGTTGAACCTAACTACATGCATATTCCCACCACTGGACTTGAATGCACTCCTTTTTCGATGCAGCCTTATTCGATCTATTGCATGATGCTTTCCTTACCATTAGGCGTCCGCACACCCTTCACGCAGCAGTCGACCCGTCTCGTCGCTTCTCCATCGTGATCGTACCCGTCACCAATACAGTGGACTTGGACTGATGTCTTCTGCGCCATTCACTCTAACACCACATCGAAGCCCTTTCCTGACTTTTCGTGATCTTGCATCCCCTACCACCGATCGGAGAATGTCATGACCACCAGACAAGTAAACAGAACCCACACTCACAGACAGAACATGCACATATTGTATTATCCTCCTACATAAAGGCTGGTAAGGGTCCGGATTTCTCTAGAGTCAGACCACGAGAATCTTGCGAAATCCTATCTTTCGAATAGCACTGCAGTGCATATGCGATGGAGAAGAGAGGTGCGCAAGCGTTAGATGGCCAAATTATTTAGGGATCGAGATGAGGGTAGATCCTCGCTGTACCTGCACCTTCAGCATCCCCCTCAATGACGAAATGCTGGATACAGTCTACAATGATGAAAGCGAGGAACTTAGACAGTGTTTCAACGGTTTTGCAGTAGGACCTGCGTACTCGGCTGGAGCTCTCGTAGCCACCGCTTGAGACAGTGTTGACAAGACTTTCAGGCTGTATTTGTGTCACGAAGTGATCCAAGAAATGGTAGCTCCTAGAAAATCAAAGACCCAAGAAGAGTGGAGTAGGAGAATCCTCTAGAGTATCTGGTCACATTCTCTGTCGCCAGTAGTGGATGCAGAAAGTGGGCGGGAGGGGAGGCGTGGGAAAAAATTGGGGTCTCCGCCGTTTTAGGGACCCAAACAGGAAATAAAATTAATAATTAATAGATAATCAACATCTAACAAATAATGATAAATCTATATATAAAACATAGCAACCCTCACGACAACTTTTTCAAAAATCTAGGTGACGCGCGCGGGCGCCGAATTCAAGTCCTGAGAAGGCGTCTGTAAGTGAGCTAACGAAGAAAGGGAACTTTGAAACACTGGACATCATCCAAATTCCGTACAGGTCCCAGGACACTCCTCCCCGGATAATATCGATACGGATATCGATGTATTGATCGATTTTATCGATTTTTCTCAATTTAACTCCAAACCAGATCGAAATGTACCAGCTAGAGCAATCTACCACGCTGATCATGAATTTGATAACCATTTTAGGCAATAGTTACTGATTTACTGATTTTATTGATTTCTTGCGAGTTTTGCTTGGAGCGTGGCTGGATCATGCTCGCAAGGGTTTTCCACAGCACTGATCGCGAATCTGATGACTATTTTTTCGGTGTGTTTTGCTTCGGCATTGTGAAAGGTGCTCGTAAGGGTTGATGTTCTTTAGTCACATCAATTACTTAAGCCTTAAAGGCAGTTAGTGAAATTGGCGTGCACCTCAATAATTCTCATGATTTTGAGCATCAAATTTATACGTCCAGTGATTTCACACGCCTATGTTGACAACTAACTATATAAACAAATCTTCTTCTTCTTTTTGCGCTTGGTCCGGGTGGATGCCAGCTAATTTCAAGTCGGAGTGGAGGGTGTCGATCCATCGCTGCTTCGGTCGTCCTTTTGGCCGCTTGCCGGGTACATCGAGGATGAGGGCGATTTTGCAGACAGTAGCATTATCAGCGCGGAGAACATGGCCGTACCATCAAAGACGTGCCTCGCGGAGCTTGTCTGCCATCGTGGCGATGCCGAACCTGTGCCGAATGTCTTCGTTGCAGATATGGTCGTACCGAGTAACTCCGGCCATCCAGCGCAACATCTTCATTTCCATGACGCTTAGGCGACGCTCTACTTCTTTTGTTGCAGGCCATCACTCGGTCGCATATAGCGCGACGGGTCGGATGAAGGTTTGACTTTAGTCTATCTGGAATGTTCGTATTGCACAACACGCCCGTCAATGAGCGCCATTTTAACCACGTTGCATGAATGCGTGCAGTGACTTCATGAGAAAGGCAACCGTCGAACGAGACCGTTGATCCAAGGTACTTAAAGGCTTCAGTTCTCGGAAGGCCAGTGCCCCCTACGCTTATGGTGCCAATTTGGTTCACTTCGGTTGTCAGGTATTCAGTCTTCGTGACGTTGAGACGGAGGCCAAATTGAGCGAGTCGGTCGCTCCAGGCTTGCGTTTGCCTCTCCAGCAAATATTTGTCTTCTGCCGCAATCATGACGTCGCCCGCGTACAGAAGCGTCCAAGGAGCGGGCTTCTGAAGATCTCGAGTGACAGCATCCATGACGAGAATGAAGAGGAGGGGAGAAAGAGCAGAGCCCTGATGGACGCCAGCGGTGATAGGGAACTCCGCCGATGTGCCGGCTGGTGCTTGCACCTGACTCCTTGGGCGGGCGTAGAGAATCCGCACCCATTCGGTAAGCTCCTCGGGTAGAGCGTGCTTTCGCAAAGCGTACCATATCAATTCATGCGGCACACGATCGAAAGCCTTTTCCAAATCAAGAAAAGCTATGTGAAGCGCTTTTAGCTTTTCACGATGCTTTTTGATTAGAAGACGCGCAGCATGGATGGCGTCAGTAGTGCCACACCTGGCTACAAACCCGCACTGATTGGTCGGCAAGCTCACAATGTCTCGAGTACGGCGATCGAGGAGGTGATCAAAAACCTTCATACTGTGGGACAGCAGGCGGACCGGTCGGTAATTCGAGCAGTCGGCGGGGCTGCCTTTGCCTTTCCATATCGGAATCGTCGTACTTCGTTGCCAATCCAAGGCACGCTCTTTTCCACAATCACCTGATTGAAAAACTCAGTAAGCCATGCAGCAGCACTCCAGCATTTTAACTTCTACAGCTCCACCGCAACATCATCAGGTCCCGTGGCCTTACCAGACTTCATTTGCTCCAGAGCGGCCTCTGTTTCCTCAACAGTGATTGGTTGGACAGGCCCATGGGTCGGCGGGAGTTGAAAGACGGGAAGGTGGATAAATTCCTCAGTTGAGAAATAGTCGTGCCAACGCTCCCTCACCTTCCCGTAGTCCATCAGAAGTTGGCCGTGCTCATCGTTGATTCCGTGGAATTTTTCCACATCCTCCGCCTGCCGTTTCTGGGAATTGACGAGACGATAGACAAGCCGTTTGCCATCTCTCGTGTCCAACTCCTTGTTGATTACTTCGTAATGGGCTGCCTTCGCCACGGCCACAGCTTTCTTCGCTGTTCTCCTCGCTTCGCGATACTTACTCCAATTATCGGCTGTTTTGCTTCTGAGATAAACCTGGTAGAGACGTTTCTTTTCCCGGACTGTTTGCTTCACTTCGTCCGTCCACAGCCAGGTCTGCTTGTCTATCTTCCGACGATTGGCCTTAGTTACACCGAGTTCAGAGCGCGCAACCTCTGCGATCATTCGGGTCGCATGTTGCCAGGTTTCCTCAACAGTTGTCTCTGGAGGTAGACTTATCCGAGAAATGACAGCATTCCTTTTCCTTCAGTCGCCACCATTTTATGCGACTCGGTCCACATCTCTCATTGTATTTCTGCTTCGGCGGCGTGGTTTTCATCGTGCAGATCAGCGGACAGAGCTGTGACGCAATCGCCTCGTAGGGAACGACTTTTGCGTCCGTTACCAGCTTCTGGTCTCGATACCTTACTAGGACGTAATGATGTCATGTTGCTGCCACTGTAGAAGGAAACGAGGTGGGACGGCCGTTTTTGGAATCTCGTATTCGCTATAACAAGGTTGTGAGACTCACGTCTCACACATCTATAATATAACGAATCGAGACTTGCCCATTCAAAAGTCCGCACCTTTTCGCGGCGGGACCCGTGCGCTTGGGAACGCGCTTGTTCTTGAGAACGCTCCCGCTTGCGTGGGAATGTGCAGTTCTTCTTGAGAATGCACACCCCGTCGCCTTTTTCTTCATTGTATACTTCGTATCTTACTTTTTCAATTCGCCAGCGGTTTCTTAACTTGCCTTCAAACGACCCAGCTCTTGCACTTCAGAAGTTGCTCCCGTTTTAGTGGATTGAGATAATCTTCTCAATTACTGCAGAAGGTTTGCTTTGTTAGGAAATTTGGTTGAAGTGAAGGTAATGGGGCGAAAAATGCTATGTGTTTCCAAACTCAATCTCCTATCGAAATGATGCAACAAGGTTGAAGAGAATTCACATTGCAAAGAGACTTCTAGGGGGGACCAAGACTTCAGAAAGGAACTTTCGTTGCTGGGAGACATCATAGAGCGGAGGGGGTTTCTGAATCCAGAAGATGAAATGGAACCCGTATTGCAGAGACTTTGAGAGGAAGTCATAAGATCAAAGGGGATCCGCGTTGCATGGAGACATCAGGAAGGGAGTCCTTAAGGCAGCACCCACGGAAATCCTCACTTCTGAGGTGAGTCGCTCTCCGTGTGCTCGGCTGCCAGACAATCACAATGGTAATTTGNGCCAACAGCTGACCGTCTGCTAATGTTACGTTGTTAATGTTCACAGGCAGGTTTTAGAAAGGCAATTATGGAGGATCTTCAAAATCGCGGCTGAAGATCGCTGTCGTTCAACCACTTCCTCCATTCTTATCTTGCACTCTAGCGCGCTCCGGTGATAATCAGGTGTTGCTCAGCTTGTAGGAGGCGGATCACAGTGAAATTTTGGCTGCAGAAGTGCACTATATCAACAATTATCCCCCATATGTCATTCTTTGTTTTTGTGAAACCGTCTTCGTTTTTGAAAAAAAAGACGTTAAAAACGGTCAAAAAGGTGGATTTGACCATTTTGACCGCTTCCGACGGTTTCTTTTTTCAGAAACGAAGACGGTTTCACAAAAATGAAGCATGCCATCTCGGAGCAGGGCTGATACCCTTGGACGCACGTTTAGAAGTTGACAGCACTACTCCGAACTAAAGAAATTTCCTGAAAATGTCCCCGGGCTGAGTGTGAAAACGTGCTCCAATGACAATTTCCTGTATTTGATAGGTCCCATAACGAGTTTCAACGAGTTCTAACGCGTTCCAACAATTCCGCACTATGAATAGTTTTTCGAGGTTTTCATTTTGAATTCAAGATGAATTAGACTAAATATTCCTAAAGTGGTCTCACATTCTCCATCATTCGTCTTCCATCATCTCCATCATTCGTCTTCATTAAATGACATTTAGTTAGACTAAATATTCGTGAAGTGGCTTTTCCTGCTGAGATGTCATCATTTCTCTTCATTAATGGACATTTTCTTCATTTTTCTAGTGCTCCTTTCTTTTCCTGAAACAACCTTAGTATGTACGTATTTAGTAGCTCATTTCTGAGCCCGATTAGACTTGATGGTCTCCAAATGCTAGTGACCACCTCGCGCTGTGCCCAGGTTATAACGGGTGTAAAACTGAATAAGAGTATAGTGCCAGTCAACCACTGTTGCATGAAGAATGTTGCTCATCCAATCTGTGATGTAAGAATTGTTGAAAGGCGCTGAAAAAAACTTAAACCCAACCCAATGCAAAACAGTGACTTTCCGGTTAACTTTTCTGGAATTCTTTGTTCCTCAAGTAGGCAATGACTCAAACGAAAACATTGAAATCCTCATCGATAGATGAACTCTTCATATCTAATTCAAGTAGTAAGGTTACTTGTTTAAGATGGAGTCCGCTACCCAGTCTGATGACATGGCCAGAGTCAGCCACGTTGCGAAAAGTAGCCAAGGACCGAAAGCAGTGAACACCACGTTACGGTAGCACTGAAAATGCTCCGACTTCTAATTTCTCTTAGATGAAACACGTGCCTTCTCAAGAGAGAAACAGCGAGAACTACCTTATCAATGCAGCACTTTTCAGAGAGAGTTCTCCCTGCCAAATACATACTCATCTTCTGCCTATACTGAGGAACATTCCGCAATATGAACCATCCATAATACGAAAAAGAAGTGGCTGCAAGCGCTACACACGCATTGATAAGCACAAGTGGCAACCAAAGGTCCGTAGTTTCCTCGGCGAAATTGCCAAGGCATGTCCATAAGGTTGCTACCTTAAATTGAAACTGTATTATACAAAAATGACATGACACAATCGGCAATTCTCACGACATCGAAAACTTACGCGACCGAAGTGAGCTGTGGTTACTGCAGTGACTCCACCTCCGAGTGCAAAAATAGTTAGCAGGGTGCGAAGCTTGAAAATGGATGGAAAAACGATTCCACTGATTCTCTCAATGCATTACTTACAGCCAACTTTGGCAGCTCAAAGTCGGTTTCCTCCATTGTATAACCCCACGCATTTCTTTGCTCCATGTGTGAGACCTCGTACACATTCAATGCCTCGAGGACGAAGAATCCAAGTGCTGAAGAAACAATCAAACTCTCAACTAACACTACAATTCGTATACATTTATTATTTACGCAAAACCATTCTGCAACCCACCCAGAGAGTAGCAGATGGTGATTATGTAGAACCACACACTGCAGTCAAAGGAAGAGATTACGAATAAAGCTGGATGGTGAAAGAAGAGAACAAGGAAACCCGCAACCGACAATGCGAGAGAACGCATGTTCTGGTAGAAGATCTGTGTGTCCTCAAAAACATCTTTCATAAAGGACATGAGAGAGAAGTGCACATAAACACGCTCGAGCTGAAGCGAATAAACAGACCTCCCCTGATTTTGGACGATATAGCAGAAGAATTCCCTTAAGAATCATGAGTATAATTTCATTCGCAGTCATTATCAAAGCGCTTCCGGTGGCAGCAGAGATAATAGAGCTCTGTAATGGTAAACAAAGTTACTGACGAGCCACAATTAGAGCAACCATGATTTTCACAGCACGGTTGTGATTTACTTCTTCAATAACAATTATAAACGGCACGTGCGTCTAAATGTTGAAGTATAGGGCGAGTCGCATCGCTGAAGCAGCTGAGACGCAAGCATTTGTGGCGTCGCGGTTAAGGGTGCGCATGCTACGTTCATCGGTTCAGAAAATCCATCGCAAATGGATGCGCGCGTCTGGCGTACGCACTCTAGCATGAATTGACCTTTAGTAAGCTCAAGTGAAATTTCGAACAAGTATAAACATTCATGGTGTGGTAATGGTTAAGGTAGGTACAGGTCACTACAATAGGAATCATAAAAAGAATTGAACTGTCCTCAGTTGCATAGTTAGCATGTATTGGGGTTTCGGGCTCGGAATCCTTGTCGTAAAATGAGCTATTATGTGACACACGTTATTGAATGCTGATGATAGTGAGCGCCAATTGAATCATTAGTGGTTAATATCATTATCGTGGTCCAGACTTGCTCAACTATACCTGCTCTCACTAAGATCTGGAGAAAGTCAGAGCATCGTTTTGTACAAAGGATTCAGCAAACCCTTATTCCTGGATTTAAGAGTTGAGGGAGTACCACTAATCGGTTTTATGCGTCTTCGTAGCTCTTTGAAATGACCCACTTGAAGGTTCCAAACACCTATGTGAAGTATTCTTATCGAGTATAGTATAGTATTTTGTATTCTAATCAAAGTGAGAGATTCTACAACTGATCCACCTTATTCTGAGAATTCAGAGACAAGCTTGATTTCAAAACTTCGCAACGGTCTCCACCATATCCTTCGTCACAGGAACAATATGCCTGAATTGCATCACTGAAATCGTTTCTAAATTCGTGCTCCATATCTTTTCTCTACCCCTCTCAAGTCGAAATATAGCGGAGCAACTGATGCTCCCACTAGCCGAAGGATCTACAATACAAAGTGAACCAAAACTTGACAGTTATCCTATTATTTCAAGGCTCAGTTGCGTTACTCTTATTCACCGTTACATCTTAATGAAATACCGCTCAGAAAGTTGTGGAACAAGATCACCTGGTCAACCTCAGATATGCATGTGCCGTTGGTGCCACAATCCAGCTGATTTAGCTCGCATTGGTCGGGAGACTTCCAGCAAATGTAACCCTGTAAAACTTTTTGTAGAGCTGACATTTCTATTTGAAGGCAAACTTTCTCATGTCTTCTCCACTTGAATCAAAAAAATTCAAGGACTGACAAATTTTAAATCAAAATGCAAAGCTTACACTCCAATTAGGTTTGCATCGGCATTCAAATCCTCCATCCACTGGGTTACAGCTGGATGTTCCCAGGCGATGACATTCATCGCATGACTTAAGCACTTTGCGATTCCACTCCGTTTCCAGTTCAACAGGTTTGGCATCGTTGGTATCTAAGCAGTATCGCAATGATGAGGCTTATAGTATAATAGAAAGATAAAAAAGGTACATTTCAGAAGAATTGCAAAATACGTCAAGAACATGGAAATTGAATACGAGCTGTGATTTTCCTCTGTTTTTTCCTTCTACCTCACTTTTCCTACATTCTACACTTCTCTAAATCGTTGTTTGTCATCAGTGAAATTCTAACCATCAAGAGTACAGTTGACCGTCGTCGGATGTGGTTGTAACGTCCCCCTTTCATTACATATCACCTCGACCATCTTGGTATTGTTCGATTTTGCACAAGGAACGCTGCAACAACTGTGGCTAATATTTCGGAGACAAAACGTTAAGAATATTTGGGTCCGTAATGTTACGTGGCCCAATGGTTGCTTGGTTGAAAATCCCAAGCAACATTTTAGAAAATAAGACAATTTCTTCTCCACTAGGGTTGACTTACAGAAGAAAAAAGCTGTACATGAAGCCTAAAATAGGGAATCAAAACAAGAAGAGAGAGCCTGTGAGATATTTACAAAGTAGGACAGAGAAAAAACTGAGTCAAGGAATCGGCACCATCCCTTTTTCAGTTTGCCAACATTCTTGACTTTTGAAGCTCATTTTACCGCTGACCACCGTGCACTGCCACCTGCAGTCACATACAAGCTGCAGTCACATACAATATTATTGCCGGTAAACTATGCCTGCTAATCTTGTTATATACGAAATCAAAAAATCCCTTGCTATTCAGCAAAGGACAACAGAAGTCAAAAACCTTACTTTAGTTTCTGTCCAATGTCCATTTTTGGGTCAATCTCTGGCAGAACCAGTGCCGTATTCATACCATAAAACACAAAATCGTCGAGACTGCATTGCATGCTAGCGCAATACTCTGAAAGACGCTAACGGTGTTGTTGAAAATATGATTTGGGTAGAAAAGTAGTATTTAGTATTCACTGGTGGACGAAAAAATGAATCTAGAGATAATTTTCAGGATCATTGCGGCCTTTGAGAGGTGTAGAGGCGTGCAACTGATGTGCATACAACAAACTTAGGAACATCTGCCTGTTTGTCAAATAGAGGGATTGTGTGAGTTCATTAGTGTCGACGGAAGCTGTGTTCGTTCGCATCACTTTTCATGGTACTACTGCTGTTTCTCCTATGCACAAGTTGAAGGAATAGCCGAGCATAAAAAGTGCAAACATTGAGAAAACACTGCTGGCCTTTCCTCATCACTTTGCCAATGAATGAGGATGAGATAGAACGGTACATCTCCTACATCTCACCATAACGTATGGACGTAAGAGTTCTTTACTCACTTGTTCTCTTGCAAACACCATGCACGTCAGTGAAATGATCGTTCACCCTTGCAGTGGCATTCACATCTAAGAAGAATCTGGTTGTCCTTTTCATTGAAATGACACGGATGGTCTGTGTTTCCGCAATAGTTTTGGAATCATGCTCGTTGACGTAGAACAAAGTTGCGACTGGAGAGAACAGTTGACTGAAAAATGTCAGAGGCAAAATCGTATAGCCCATTCAAATTGTAGGGATTGTTGGTAGAATGGCCATGTATGTTTTAAGGCACACCTTCTATCAATATCACGCCTGCTTGATGGTAAACATCCTAATGCATACCAATACTCACTCTCTTCTGAATGTCCTATGCATGTTCTAGTGATTCTTCATTTTGACTATAAACAAAATCGTCTCGAGTTTCTGGGGTCGCTTACAAAGGAATCTACTGCAGAAGCAAATATTTCAGGAGGTTGATGCAAAAAATCCAACATCGTCGGCTTTCTATCTTTTCACACTCTTACCGAACTACAACCCCGACAAGAGGTATAATTTGTATGATTATTAGAAACCACTAGTTATTATGAGCACACTTTTGGTGCCCCACGTTCAGAACACGAAAAGCTGCGAATCGGAGGCTGCCACTTTTCACTCGGTATGTTTGGCGACTTTTATTTTTAGACAGCAAGAGCTTCTGAAGCTGAGGAAGTGGCACCCATGTTGCGAAACTCCTCAATTATGCGAGAGGTGGTGAACCGTTTACCAGTATTCTGTACTAGACGGCATACCCGGCTCCGCTCGGGGGGTTTACTACTCCAAGCTTTTCTTGCTGATGGGGTTGATAAGGATACAAGTTCATTCATTTTAAGTGCTCATCATTTCAGTGATCACCATGTCGAATAGTCCCGTTAACCTTCCCGAACATGAAACCTCATTAAAACCAATTAATCGATACTTTCTTGCAAAATAGTTGTCATATTCGTGTTAGACATATTGGAGAACCTCACCTGACATGTTCTCACCCGTCCCCGAGCATAAATGGAAAAAATCGATAAAATCAATAAATCGATACCCTAGCCTAAAATGGTTGTCATATTCGTACTCAGCGCGTTGGGGAACCCTAGCAGGCACGTCCTTGCCCGTCCCTGAACGAAAGTGGAAAAAAATCGATAAAATCAAGAAATCAATGATTTGGTGCAGAACTGTTGTCATATTCGTGTTCACGGCATTGAGGAACCCTAGTAGGCATGTCCTCGCCAGCTCCTGAGCAAAAACAGGGAAAATTCAATAAAATCGATATAATCGATAAGCCAATGATAGATCTGCTTGCAAAATTTGGTCCAGATCGGTTCACTCTCCGCGATTTCTATTCATTACATACATACATACATACACACACACGCACACACATACTTACATACAAACTTTCACTTCTGTATATATATATATATATATATATATATATATATATATATACNTAGAGCAATCTTTGTTCTGATACGAGATAACCGCGCATCTTGGAAAAAATCAATACCTGGCGCGCGGCGGTCTGCACCCAACACCTGTTTTCCTGAAAATTCCGTCCCTCATTTCTATATTTGGCAGATGTGGAACCTGGCACTTCTGTATATCTATCGACGCAGAATTGCGAGTTGAGTACCAAGATAAGGCTCCCCCCCTCTCCCCGCTTCCTCCCCCCAAGTGATGGTCCCCCCTTACCTCGGCAAAAAGTGATGGTAGGTAGAGTACGATACTCAGGGTATTCCACCTATGCCAGGGAACCCCGCTCCTAGAAATCCCTGAACAAGAGGATCCATCGAACTGAAAAAGTCTTCGGGAATCAAGGTGGGATTAAACTGTGAGGGAGGAGATCCTTTGAGTTGAGAAAGTCACAGGGAACCCCGGTTGGGGGAAACATGAAGGAGGAGATCCAGTGAGCTGGGAGTGCCTCAGAAAACTCTCGCTGGGTGAAGTTGTCAAAGAGGGAATCCACTGAGCTGAGAATGTTTCAGGGAACCAAGGTTGGGGTAACTGTCAAGGAGATCAACTGATTTGAGAGTGTTTCAGGGAACCCCGTTTGTGAAATTTATCAGGGAGACTAGACGCTGTGCCCGGCTTTGCTCGGGTGTTTCATTTCTCTCGGCTCTTTAACGCTGATGGTAGAAACTGTTGAATCCAATTAGTTCCTCAAAGTACTCGTTATTCTTGTGATCAGCCCAAGTAACCCACTCTTGCCATAGAGCAGGTGAGGTTCTTTGTTAGGTGAATTCTTCTAAACCTTCCNTCTCAAAGTACTCATCATTCTTATGATCAGCCCAAGTAACCCACTCTTGCCATAGAGCAGGTGAGTTTCTTTGTTAGGTGAATTCTTCTGAACCTTCCTTGTCATATTTACGTTCAAAGTGTGAGAGAACCCCAGTGGACGTGTCCTTACCTTTCACTAAGCAAAGGGAACCCCAGTAGGCATGTCCTCTCCGACCCGTGGGTGAAAATAGCGAAAAATCAATAAAATCGATAAATCAATCGACAACCTAAAGTAGCCTAAAACCTCCGCCGGACCGAGTTGTATATGTGTGCAAAGTTTGGTCCCGATCGGTTAACTCTCCGCGATTTCTATTCGTTACATACATACACACATACACNAAACCTTCCTTGTCATATTTACGTTCAAAGTGTAAGAGAACCCCAGTGGACGTGTCCTTACCTATCACTAAGCAAAGGGAACCCCAGTAGGCATGTCCTCTCCGACCCGTGGGTGAAAATAGCGAAAAGTCAATAAAATCGATAAATCAATAATTAGTGCAAAATGGTTGTCATATTCGTGTTCATCGTATTGGATAACCACAGTAGGCATGTCCTCACCGACTCCTGGGCGAAAATACCGAAAAATCAATAAAATCGATGAATCAATACTTGGTGCAAAATGGTTGTCATATTCGTGTTCAGCGTATTGGATAACCCCAGTAGAAATGTCCTCCCCGACCCGTGGGCGAAAATACCGAAAAATCAATAAAATCGATAAATCAATACTTGGTGCAAAATGGTTGTCATATNACATTCATTTTTATCTATAACTAGACGGTATGCCCGGCTTCGCTCGGGTGTTCCATTTCTCCCGGTAGTTTACCGCTGATGATGATAACTGTTAAAACCAACGATCCTTTCATAGTCCTCATCATTTCTTGATGCCCAAAAATCCTTTTTCATTCACCTCCGTCAGAAATCAGAAAAAGCTGTCTTGTTGGCAAATTCTTCTAAAATCCTTGCTATATTCACGTTCAGTGTGTTGGAGAACCCCAGTGGACGCGTTCCAACTTACCACTAAGTGAAAGCAGAAACATCGACAAAATCTCTGTGTTCTCGTGGAATGTGATTGTCATATTTGTATTCAGCGTATTGAAGAACCCAGTGGACATGACCTCACCGACCCGTGGGCAAAAATAGCGAAAAATCAATACTTTATGCAAAACGGTTGTCATATTCGTGTTCAGCGTATTGGATAACCCCAGTAGACATGTCCTCACCGACCCTCTGACGAAAAAGGCGAAAAATCAATAAAATCGATAAATCAATACTTGGTACAAAATGGCTGTCATTTTCGTGTTCAGCGTATTGAATAACCCCAGTAGGCATGTCCCCAGCGACTCCAGGGTGAAAATAGCAAAAAATCAATAAAATCGATAAATCAATACTTGGTACAAAATGGTTGTCATATTCGTGTTCAGCGTATTGGATAACCCTAGTAGGCATGTCCCCAGCGACCCCAGGGTGAAAATAGCAAAAAATCAATAAAATCGCTAAATCAATACTTGGTGCAAAACGGTTGCCATATTCGTGTTCAGCGTATTGGATAGCCCGAGTAGACATGTCCTC
Source organism: Ancylostoma ceylanicum (assembly GCA_000688135.1). Classification (NCBI taxonomy): domain Eukaryota; kingdom Metazoa; phylum Nematoda; class Chromadorea; order Rhabditida; family Ancylostomatidae; genus Ancylostoma; species Ancylostoma ceylanicum. The sequence goes on from JARK01001652.1 coordinate 232,434, forward strand.
ACCGGCCCTTGGGCGGAAATAGCGAAAAATCAATAAAATCGATAAATCGATAAACCGATCGATAACCTAAAGTAGCCTAAAACCTCCGCCGGCTCGAGATGTATATGTGTGCAAAGTTTGGTCCCGATCGGTTAACTCTCCGCGATTTCTATTAATTACATACATACATACATACACACACACACGCACAGACTTTCTACTTTATATATAGAGATATAACGAATCGAGACTTGCCCATTCAAAAATCTATAATATAACGAATCGAGACTTGCCCATTCAAAAATCCGCACCTTTTCGCGGCGGGACCCGTGCGCTTGGGGGCGCGTTCGTTCTTGAGAACGCTCCCGCTTGCGTGGGAATGCGCAGTTCTTGTTGAGAGTGCACACCCCGTCGCCTTTTTCTTCATTGTATACTTCGTATATTGCTTTTTCAATTCGCCAGTAGTTTCTTAACTTGCCTTCAAACGATCCAGCTCTTGCACTTCAGAAGTTGCTCCCGTTTTAGTGGATTGAGATAATCTTTTCAATTACTGCAGAAGGTTTGCTTTGTTAGGAAATTTGGTTGAAGTGAAGGTAATGGGGCGAAAAATGCTATGTGTTTCCAAACTCAATCTCCTATCGAAATGATGCAACAAGGTTGAAGAGAATTCACATTGCAAAGAGACTTCTAGGGGGGACCAAGACTTCAGAAAGGAACTTTCGTTGCTGGGAGACATCATAGAGCGGAGGGGGTTTCTGAATCCAGAAGATGAAATGGAACCCGTATTGCAGAGACTTTGAGAGGAAGTCATAAGATCAAAGGGGATCCGCGTTGCATGGAGACATCAGGAAGGGAGTCCTTAAGGCAGCACCCACGGAAATCCTCACTTCTGAGGTGAGTCGCTCTCCGTGTGCTCGGCTGCCAGACAATCACAATGGTAATTTGAACACTGAAAAAAGCGGCCTACCCGTGGAGATACTGCCGTGGACACAGAGCCGAGCGTGGCCATTTTGGTGTCCGCCACTCCAGTTAACGCTATTGATTTGGCATGTTACGAGTGGTCTAGCCTAATGTATCATGTTGTATAAGGAATATTGTACAGTGTAGGGTATGGAATGCACAAGATTCACAAGAATTCGTGACGATACGCACGTATACCCTCAGCGGAAAACTCGTCCGCGCTGTGGACGCATGGGAAACAGCGCCTTCATTTCTCGTCTTTCGACATGTTTCGCGCTGTTTCATCACTGCCTACGAGTTCATCGTCCCTGAAAACCTTGAAATTCAGCGAAATCTTCAACATAAAATTTTCCGTGGGTGCTGCCTTTAATCCTGAGAAAGTAGAAGAGAGCCCGCTTTGCAGGGAGATTTCGAAGAGAGGGCGAAGTTTGCCCGCAATGCGGGTTCCCCCCTTCTACCTTCTCAAGACCCAAAACCCCTTTCCTGATGTCTGCTTGCAACGCGAGCCCCCCTTCGAAGTCTCCCTACAACGCGAGTTCCCTTTGATTTTGTCAAATTCGAGCATTCCCTTCTCGAGGTCTCGGGGTCCATTCAACCTTCCCAAGTCCAACGGCCCCCTCCTCGAGGTGTCCCTACACTACACTGCGGGTTCCTGTCAAGCTTCTCAGGGGGAGATTCCTCTTCTTCGAAGTCTCCCTGCCAAGAGTTCAGATGGAATTCATAGCAGGTGGACCACACAGAGGGGCTATTACAGGGAGGGGGCTCTTATGGGGTCATAAGGTCGAACAAAACTTGTATTGTTCGATAAGCTCGAGGGAAGGATTAGGGTTACTGGGAGAGATTCTGTTGAGTTCAGATGGTTGAACGGAACTCGCTTTGTTGGATAACATCGAGGCGAGGATCCTCTGAGTAGAGATTGTCGGAGGGGACCCGCGTTGCTGGATAACTTTGAGGGGGAGGGAGTCCTGTGAGTTGAGAAACGCGAAGGGGACCCGTATTGTTTGAGTACTCTGAGATGGGGTACTCTGAGTCATAGGTGGAATACCCTGAGTATCGTACTCTACCTACCATCACTTTTTGCCGAGTAAGAGGGGACCATCATTTGGGGGGAAGCCTTATCTTCTCACTCAGTTCGCAATTCTGCGTCGATCCATCCATATACAGAAGTGCCAGGTTCCACATCTGCCAAGTCTGGGAATGAGGGACGGAATTTTCAAGAAAACAGGTGTTGGGTGCGCGGCCCAGGCCGCCGCGCGCCAGATATTCATTTTTTCCAAGATATGCGGTTGTCTCGTACGAGAGCAAGGTTTGCTCTATCCAATCGTATGCAGCTGATGCTAATTCGAGCTGGAATACGTCCAGCCAAATAGCCCAAACATCGGGTATTTTAGAATATTTTGGGATTTATCAGCTTTCAATGAAATCATCATTTTCAAAATGCGCGGTTGTCTCCGCACTCAACTCGGAATTCTGCGTCGACCCACATATGGCTAGGGGCATAGTTTTCCTTCGGAAGCCCTGCCGACCGGTCGTGGAATATCTCATAATGGGCGTGTTCCACGGGCGGCCCTGCGTCTCTGCCCTCATCGCACTATCTCGCCTGGCCATGGAGTACGCCCGTTATGAGATACTCCACGACCTGTCGGCAGAACTTCCGACGCAGAGCGGTATACGGATCGACGCAGAATTGCGAGCTGAGTACGGAGACAACCGCGCATTTTGAAAAGGACTTCATTGAAAGCTGATAAATCCCAAAAAAAAAGTTTTAAAATACTCAATGTTTGGGCTCTTTGGCAGGTAGAAGCAGTAATCGATTATGTGTGCATTGTATATGGTTCGATAGAGGAAACCTCCTCCTAATACATGACAACCGCGCATTTGAGAAAAAAATCATTCATTAAATAATAAATAAATAAATAAAATGAATGTCTGGTGCGTGGCAGACCGCGACGCGGACCCAACCCTGCCGTGTATCTAATTTTTCGGATTTTCCCACGCCAAAAGTGAGCTATTCAGGGGACCCATGCCAAATATTCACACATTTCCAAACTCAGCAAGTGCCACTGATCACCAAACATGTCGCAGCACGGCGGAGCGCATTGGAATTTTCTTGAAAATTCCTCCCAAAAGTAGGAGAAAACAAAAAATTGTGGTCTACATTTCTGTGCTTATTTTCGTGATGCCTTACCAGTTTTGCAGATTTTGACACAGTTACACAGTTCTCTGNTCCTCATCGCACTTATCTCATAACGGGCGTGCTCCACGGGCGGCTCTGCGTCTCTGTCCTCATCGCACTATCTCGCCTGGCCATGGAGTACGCCCGTTATGAGATACTCCACGACCGGTCGGCAGGACTTCCGACGCAAAACGGTGCCCCGAGCCATATACTGATCGACGCAGAATCGCGAGCTGAGTACGGAGACAACCGCGCATTTTGAAAAGGACTCCACTGAAAGCTGATAAATCCCAAAAAAGTTCTAAAATATCCGATGTTTGGGCTATTTGGCAGGTAGAAGCAATGATCGATCATAGGTGTGTTGTATATGGCTCGATAGAGGGAACCTCCCCTTAATATAAGACAACCGCGCATTTGAGAAAAAATGAATATCTGGCGCGTGACAGGCCTCGACGCGGACCCAACCCTGCCGTGCACCTAATTTTCCGGATTTTCTCTCGCCAGCAGTGAGCTACCCAGGGGTTCTGTGCCAAATATTCACACATTTTCAAACTAAACAAATGCTACTGATTACCAAACATGTCACAGCACGGCGGAGCGCGTCGGAATTTTCTTGAATATTCCTTCCAGATGTAGGAAGAAACGAAAAATTGTGGACTACATTTCTGTGCTTATTTTCCTGACGCCTTACCAGCTTTGCATATTTTGACACACTTCTCTGTCTCCTCTAACTTACCATAGGTAGCTTCGGCTCAGCTTTGATAACCCCTCCGGTCGACGCCTACTAGGGCTGACCAAGTTCACTTTTCGACCCCGATCTCCACGGATAACCATCACTTTGGAAGACCCATTTGCAAGACTATTCCACCTATGATCCAGAAGATGAAATGGAACCCGTATTGCAGAGACTTTGAGGGGAAGTCATAAGATCAAAGGGGATCCGCGTTGCATGGAGACATCAGGAAGGGAGTCCTTAATCCTGAGAAAGTAGAAGAGAGCCCGCTTTGCAGGGAGATTTCGAAGAGAGGGCGAGTTTGCCTGCAATGCGGGTTCCCTTCTACCTTCTCAAGACCCAAAACCCCTTTCCTGATGTCTGCTTGCAACGCGAGCCCCTCTTCGAAGTCTCGCTACAACGCGAGTTCCCTTTGATTTTGTCAAATTCGAGCATTCCCTTCTCGAGGTCTCCGGGTCCATTCAACCTTCCCAGGTCAAACGGCCCCCTTCTCGAGGTGTCCCTATACTACACTGCAGGTTCCTGTCAAGCTTCTCAGGGGAGATTCCTCTTCTTCGAAGTCTCCCTGCCAAGAGTTCAGATGGAATTCATTGCAGGTGGACCACACAGAGGGGCTATTACAGGGAGGGGGCTCTTATGGGGTCGTAAGGTCGAACAAAACTTGTATTGTTCGATAAATTCGAGGGAAGGATTAGGGTTACTGGGAGAGATTCTGTTGAGTTCAGAAGGATGAACGGAACTCGCTTTGTTGGATAACTTCGAGGCGAGGATCCTCTGAGTAGAGATTGTCGGAGGGGACCCGCGTTGCTGGATTACTTTGAGGGGGAGGGAGTCCTGTGAGTTGAGAAACGCGAAGGGGACCCGTATTGTTTGAGTACTCTGAGATGGGGTACTCTGAGTCATAGGTGGAATACCCTGAGTATCGTACTCTACCTACCATCACTTTTTGCCGAGTAAGAGGGGACCATCATTTGGGGGGAAGCCTTATCTTCTCACTCAGTTCGCAATTCTGCGTCGATCCATCCATATACAGAAGTGCCAGGTTCCACATCTGCCAAGTCTGGGAATGAGGGACGGAATTTTCAAGAAAACAGGTGTTGGGTGCGCGGCCCAGGCCGCCGCGCGCCAGATATTCATTTTTTCCAAGATATGCGGTTGTCTCGTACGAGAGCAAGGTTTGCTCTATCCAATCGTATGCAGCTGATGCTAATTCGAGCTGGAATACGTCCAGCCAAATAGCCCAAACATCGGGTATTTTAGAATATTTTGGGATTTATCAGCTTTCAATGAAATCATCATTTTCAAAATGCGCGGTTGTCTCCGCACTCAACTCGGAATTCTGCGTCGACCCACATATGGCTAGGGGCATAGTTTTCCTTCGGAAGCCCTGCCGACCGGTCGTGGAATATCTCATAATGGGCGTGTTCCACGGGCGGCCCTGCGTCTCTGCCCTCATCGCACTATCTCGCCTGGCCATGGAGTACGCCCGTTATGAGATACTCCACGACCTGTCGGCAGAACTNCGGGATATTACTTGAAGGAGGAACTCACAGATTCGAGGGACTCGTAGGGAACCGGCGTTGCTCGATTACTTCGAGGGGAGGGAGCCCTATGAGCTGCGAAAGGCGAAGGGAACCCGCGTTGTTCTATTGCTCTGAGGGGAGGACGGGGTCCTGTGACTCGAGGAAGGCGAAGGGAACCCGCCTTATTCAATTACTCTGAGGGGAGGGGGTGATGGTCCTGTGAGATGGGTAGGTCGAACCGGCGTTGCTGGATTACCGGGAAGGGGTTCTTATGAGTTCGGAAGGTAGAACAAAACTCGTATTGTTCGATAAGTTCGGAGGAAAGGTCCTGTGAGTTGAGAAAGGGGAATCGGACCTATGTTCTATTTCTCTGAGGGTAGGCGGTCCTCTGAGTCGAGAAAGGCAAAGCAAACCCTTGTTGCTGGATTATTCAGAGGTGGTCCTGTTGAGTTCAAAATATCGAACGAAACTTGCATTGTTAGATAACCTTTAGAGGAGTATTGTGGAGTTAAGAACGGCGAAGGTGACCCTCATCGTTGAATTACACTGAGGGAAAGGTCCTATGAGTTGAGAAGGTTAAAAGGTCTCATTCTGCACTTTCGGTGAGGGTCGTTTGAATCGAGAAACGGTGATGGTAATGAACCCTGCGCCGAATATAGTAATGTCTGTGAAGCCTGAACTCCTCATGGTGTGATTTCCGAGCTGCTTGCCTTCTAGGATGAAATGTATAAAGGGTTCCATTCCAAGATTATCTCAACGAGAGAAGCAAATTGCGCGAAAATGTGAGTTTTTCGACATGGACGAACATGTGCAGAACTGCTGGCAGAGATGCCTTATGTTTTAGGCCTTAGGAGATTATTAAAGTCAACAATAATCGCAAGTAGTAGCTCTTCTTCTTCTATCTTCTGACTAAGGTGGCCGAGTTCATTCGGCATCTTCATTGAAATCATAGCGAGGGCAGCAGCTACGAAAAAATCTTGCTAAGAATCTACGGAAAAATCTCGCTTCTCCTAATAAAGGCGTAAAAACTCATTTTCGCACCCAACAATTCTCGCATAAGATTCAGGTCGCTGCCACATCCACAGTTACTAGCGTTCCGTTGCCTCGCCCTGCAAGAAACCCGTACGAACCGCGACAACCATGGACGAAGGCGCGAACTTTAATATCATTAAGCCTCGACATGTGGCACCGACTGGGTTTCGTCAGCCCGCTGACATGACACTTTTGCTTAAGCACTTCTACCGTCGTTTTCGCTGCCTCACCAAATCTTGTGGGAAATTTGTAGCTGTCGCTACCCGGCGTGCAGCAACGCGAGGGTTATTCAACGTTGAGTGGCCCGCAGGTCCACTAGTCGTGACAAGGAAAATAAGCTAGCCTAATGCACCTCCTATGCGTTCCTTTTTACCTAATGGACTAGGTTTGAGGGGAAACAACGTTATCAAAAATGAAACCGAATTTGCTCAATTCCGGACAAGTACACATTCCAGCATAACAGTCAGCTAATTGTTTAAAAAAAAGAAAACTAGATTAGAAACGAAAAATGAGTGCTGGAGGAGAAAGATCCGATTACTGATATGAAATGGTGGCGACGTCTATTTTTGAGCGAACCAAGTTTGCTGATGGATATAAAAGGTGTTACTGCTCAATATTCGTCCCTATTTCTGGAAACTCTAAATGTGAGGACACGAGTGATACGCGCAGGTTTGACCAAGAGAAAAGTCCCTCAGCATGACCGCTCACGCAAGTGCAATCGCTCAGGAAATACCTGTAATGATGAAATCTGAAATTAAAAATTCGTTAAATGAGTCTTCTGTATTAACTTCGTACTTCTACTCAGCACTGAAGGGTGAAATCTCCTCGTCTGGGATGGAATTCCAACCAAGCGCCAAGTTTATCGCGGATCACCCACTTATTTTGATTACTCCGAAAAATTCGTTCCGCGTGAGAACGAAAAACTGAGAACAGACCATGTGCGTTGAACTTCGAGGGATTAGGTTGAAAATAAAATATCGACTACTTCCTACTTAATTAGTTTTCATGGTCACTTCGGAAAGTTTTCAAATCGCTCTCGTGAAAGTAGGGGTGTAATTCGGCGCAAATCAATAGAAAACCAAACAGCCAACATTCTCAGGATGGCAGTCATCTAAGAATACTTTGTAAGCGACCTTGCAATTGTGTAGTGGAGGCAAAATCTAATTATGAGTTACATTAGTTGTGAATCAAATTATATGAAGTAGTAAAGTATTGCTGCTGAAAATCACATCTCTGCATGTGATGCAACTAATGTCAAGTACCAAAAACCTGCGTTCTCTCATGTATGTTACCGCTATCTTTCACCATACGACTTGTTCTACTGAAACTTATCCAAAACAAAATTTTCGTACCGATGCCACCGCCAGCATGTGGAGGACATCCGTATTTGAATGAATCAATGTAGGCTTGGATCTTCTCAAGTTCAATGTTGTGGTGCTTGGCTCGTTCAACCAGGAATTCGGCATCGTGTATTCGTTGAGCACCCGAAAGAATTTCTTCTCCTAAAATTTTTGATCATGAAAACAAACATCGCTGAACATAATCTCGAAAAAAAAATCTGGTGCTAATGCGCATTAGAAAGTAGCTAACCTCTCATGAACATATCGTAGCTGTTTGAGTATCTAGGATCATGCGGATCCGGCATCGTGTAGAATGGTCGGACAGCAAGTGGGAATTTATCGAGAATGAAGAAATCAGTGTTGTACTTCTTCTGAAATAGGCACAGAACTGTTACAAAACATGCCAGAAATAAGAAGGAATTTCTGGAGATCAAACTTCAGCGTGCTCACAGTTGTACCTTAACTATTCGGCCCAGCTGTTTTTCCACAGGTGTGCTCAGGTCCTCTTCATCACCAATCTCAACGCCATCTTCACGCAACAACTTCACAGCATCAGGGTACCTGTGACGCTCTCTCGTACAGTAGAAAGAAGATGTTTCAGAGAAACAAATACATACAAAATCAGGTTGAACTCACTTTAGGACCAACGCTGGCTCACAAAATTCGAACGGTTCAGCAGGGTATTGTCGGCCGACAGCAGCGATCTCATCTGCGTAGTCGCGTTGAAGGCCTTTGAAGACATTGATCAAAACTGCTCCGATAGTTTCCAGCACCTGAAAATGCACACATGTCACATAATATGCACATCTAACCATGGGAGTCGTCATTTCAAAACATTTCCTGAAAGAAGAAACAAGCGAACCTCATGGTAATGGAAATTGAAGGCCATTTCCAAATCTAGACCCACAAATTCAGTCATATGCCGATGTGTGTTGGAGTCCTCAGCTCGGAACACAGCTCCAATAGTGAACACCTGAAGAATTACATGATAACTTCCCTTTGCAGAAGTCCTCAGGGTGCGAATAATTCGATCAAGAATACAGAAGGGAAGCAACTTTGCCTAAAAATACCTTCTCAAAGTCTCCTGCAATAGCCATTTGCTTGTAAAGCTGTGGCGACTGTGCGAGATACGCAGATCCTTTGAAATATGACACCTAGAATCCGGTCGATTGATAAACAACTTCCGTCAAATTGCATATTTAAATGTAGACTTACCTCGAAGACATTAGCGCCACCCTCGCTTGCGGCCGAAATAATCTTGGGTGTATGGATTTCAACGAATCCTCGTTCCCTTAAGGTATCACGGAAGAGCTTGCAGACACCAGCTTGTAGAGAGAAGATCCCTTGGTTCGTTGTTGTACGAAGATCGAGGACACTGAACAGTTCGATATCCCGTCAATCCAAGAGATACCAGTATAATCTTTCTTCTGACTTATAATACCAAAAAAAAAAGAGTAGAGAATAAATTACAAAAGGGTAAGAGCCCTACCGGTTGTCTAGTCTGGTATCAAGGTTGACTGCTGCCAGACCCTCAGCATTGTCAGCACGGCGACTGGCGTCTTCGATTTGCAACGGCAAACGCTGTTCCGACGATGACACAATGAAGACCTTGATTGATCAATAACTGATTCCACACAGAATGCATAGAAGATGGTTTCTAGAACTGAAAGTTCACCTGAATAGCATGAAGCTCTGCGTCTTTTTGAGTGCAGGACTCAATTTGGGCTTCAACCTTTTCCACACGTCCTTGTATGTCTACAATAGATTCCTAAAATGATAGTCCTGCTTTGACAATAATATGTGAGGGAAACATCCAAGTATGTTGACTCTATTCACCTTTGGGATGTTGGAAACAAATTTGAGCATCTGTTTACTGATTTTGTCGCCGACGAAAAGCATAACCTAAAATTGTAAATGTAGCAAAAGTGCGTTGAATAGTAGCAAGTTGTGCGTCTAAGAACTTACTTGGGCGGTATAGAAACGTTGCCTAAGAACAAGGAAACAGGTTTTACCCTTGGTGCGAATTGCGTGCACTCGTCCTCTTACCCATATCTGCAAAGAAAATACTTCGGTGAAACATTCAACACATTCACGATATTACGATTTTAGCATGCGTTTATGCACGACCGTTCGTGCACGCGGCCCACATGGTGGACATTGCGTGCTCGACCGGGCGTGCATAGTGGCACAAACGTGTGCAACATACGTTGAACATCCACTTGTGAAAGAAAAGCCAAGCACAAATCAGGCGTAGTCTTGCAGATTCCGGATTTGAAAACTGTCTTAAAACGGCTGTAACTCCAGTTTAATGGTCCCTCTAACTTATACCCCGCTCTAGTTCTCGAGGACTGTAGCACTCTGTGTCTCGTGGGCGACTGTGAGGCCGACTCTCCGTCGTGGGCGACTGTGAGGCCGACGCGCACCGACTGTGGGCGGAGCGTCGCGGCGGCCGCTGTCGCCAGCGACTGCAGCCGCCAACTTTGTCGACCAGCCGCCGCCAATGTTGGCGACTGTGGCAACGGCGCCTACCGATTGTGGGATTTCACATCGCCGATGTTGGCGATCCGCCGTCGCCAACATTGGCGACCGGCGGCCGCCGTCCCGGCGACGGCGACGCAGGGTGCTATACTCCTCGAGGATTATAGCGGCTACCTTGATGGTCTAATTTAATTTCAAACACAAATATAGGACTGATTAATGCCACCTTTCGGAATCAAGTGAGGCTTCACATTAACTGGTGCACTCTCTTTTGGTACAAAACATGAAATGACAATAAAATCTATAACTAGTCAATAGTTCAAGCAAAAAACCTCACTGAAAAGCCTGCCACACTGCAATAAATGCAGCGTATGGCCTTCCTACGGCATGTGCGAGGTTACCACACTCGATACGAGGTTACCACACGCATAACTCAAAAGCGAGGGAGGGTTCGGGTTGCGGTCAAGACGTACGCCACGACGCAACCGCGCCGCACGCGTGTGCTCCTCAAATTCAGCTCCTTCCCTCAAAATCGACGCACTGAATGACTCCGGTGGACACCCGTTATACATCTTTGGCTCCTACAGCATTCATCTGTCCCACCTTATCTCAGAAAATTTCTCTATTTCTCCCCAGCGCTGCTCCTACGTTTGAAGGCTGCAGCCACGACGCGCACATGAATCGACCAATCACAGCTCAGCAGCGTGCGTCTTGTCACGCAGCCGGGAGGGTTCACACAAGAAAGGCTGGCAGTAAGCGCAAATAACGAACAATAGTCGATTCCGAAACAGACTTGCAAAAGTCGTGGATCAAATGTCGATCGGTGCACACAAGGAGCAGTTTGCAGGAACTACGAAGAAACAGCGAATGTGGTGCATCATTATGAAAGAATGTTTTGGAACAGGTTGAAAAATGATCCAACAAGTACTGGAATTCTGAAGATGTGCCCATGCACAGTCTCCGTGGATTCGCTGCTCCAAACTCGCTTCAACAAGATCAATTCAGCGCCACTCGGAGGAAATGTGGCAGCAAAATTTGGCAGGGAGACGGGATCAATTTAACACAGCACATTTATTCGCCACTGCGGTACAGCTGGAAGATGCCAAGTAGCGGCGACAACCGGCTGGTATGACAAACCGCCCCGTAATGCTACTAAAATCTTCCAAAAAAAGGGGAAAATAATCTACCTAGCTTCTTAAGAATGTAAAAAAAAACCGAGGTATTCAAGAGAAAACAACTCTAGAAGAGGCGAACGAACCACTAAAGTCAAGTTGGAATCCCATAAAATTGAGACAATCATAAGATGAACTATAAATAGCGATTAAATAATCTGTAGCTGGCTTTCAGAACCTCTTCTTGGGCTTTTTTATTCTTTTGTCAACTTTTTTAACATATTTTTTTAAACCTCGTGTTGATCACAGTGTTTACTTCGCTTCATTCGGCTGCTGGTGCATTTATCGTTTTGTTGCATCTGATTTGTATTTTACCCCGGGGGTCTGTTTCCCACGTTTCGAAACAAATAAATAAACGTTCCTACCTCTTGGCCATGGATATTCGCAGAGATCTTGTTCAGCTGAGAGAACATTATGTCCTTCTTGTCAGCCGACTGTATCATACCATAGTTGCCATACATGCCAATAGATACGTCTTCGCCGTCATTCTCATTGGTTTGTCCTTGATTCTGAGCAGCCTTCTGAAATTTTCCCTATACTCAGGCACTTTCTTCACGAGAGATCATATACTTACCTGAGCCTTTATTTCTGCGATTTTAGCAGCCTTGGCGAGCTTATTGAGCTCCTTCTTCGAGAGTTTCTTCTCTCCACCCTCAACAGCATCGTTCATCTCCTTCTCCTCAACGGCGACAGACATTGTAACCCTGCAACCACAACTTACAAGGTAGTTGAATGTGGAACTATAAACTCTGATGAACAATTAGGCTGAATAATGTGAATAACGGCACCCTAAAGAAGGATCTCGATGAAAAAAGCCATTGATAACACGAAAGAAGCTCGGAAACGAGCGCTGACGCAACACACCGCGGGATGATGTGCCAGTTCTGCTGCCCCTCCGATCCGCAGCTGCGCCAATGGCCCACACCAGCACTGCGTCAATCGGCTCTCGATGACGCCTCCTCCGCGCCGCAAGGTCGATATTTTGGCATGCGGACGGTGGTTGTTGTTGGCTCCAGCGTAATCCTGGCTGGGCCACAGTCCATGTTCGTACACCTCCATTTTGGGTGTGGGTATTCTCCCCAGATCGGTGCGACTATGCAGTTTCTTTGTGAGGTTTTGCTATTTCCTAACGAAGAAGCGGGAAGATTCCTGCATTCCACTCTTTCACACTGATCTCCTGCCCTTTTACTCATTTGTTTGTGCCCGACGTTTAGCTCGAGAATTCATTGTTGATCGCTTTCCTCTGTTTTGTTTTTGATGTCTGGAATACATGACCACGTGAGTATTACTTCCATTCCCCGCGTGTACTCATTGTTTTCGCCTGCTACCGCTGCGGCGTCCTGTTTCGAGCCGAGATAAGCGAAAGCGCTGTGTTCGGGGTGATTCACTGCGCAAAAACTGGCGCTTTTCCCTCTATCCTTCCAGGGGATGCCTCGTTCGCCGCCACTGCGCCAGTTAAATTCGTGCTTCCGCTTGGTCCATTAAGCGCTAAACTTCGCACGGAACATCCTTCTCCGCCACGCTAGAAGCCGTAGTAGCTTGAACTGCTGTCGCTATAACCTTTTGCATTTCTTTCAGGCTTGTGTTTGTCGACTGAGTGTTCCTACACTCCTCTGTTATTCTCTTTATGATCCTAGTGGAAGTTACGTTCAAAATTAAGCGAAACTACTCCGATTCCAGTTCGAATTGATGGCGATCGCTCTTAGTTAGTGGCTCTTAGTTAATGACATTTTTATGCTAAGAAATGGTAGTATGGATGGATATTGGCAGTCTAAAGGAGACGCTTTGTAGTAAGTTGCCCGCAAAGATAAGTTAGAGACAGTGGTGTTCCCTCACTTGCACGCATACGATGGCCATTCAAAGTAATGACATCATGAACGGTAATGGTTGCATATCACGCTCTGCAATTTCATATTTCTGTAACAGAAGTGGCACTTTGAAACTCCTTGGCCGGCGACTGGTTGTGAAATTCTTTATCAGAAACCACCGTGTCTTGGACTGTTATGAATTCGTTCTGGCCCTGGATCGGCCCTATTCGGCCGGTTCTGTCCCAAAATTTTGAAATTTTTTCGCGCAAACTTCGCTCAGGGGGTAGGGAGTTCTGAACTGCTGAACACGAATATCATGTCCATTTCGTACCGTTGTCCCATTTTGTACTGTAGGTATACTGTAAATACTGCACCTCAGAGAGTCCTCTCAAGTTTTGCCTAGAAGGTTATTTGGGGTGCTGATCATGAACATCTTATTTATTTTGCACCGTAACGTCATTTTTCTAGGGATACGGTAGGTATACGGTAGGAAAGTTAGAGAAAATGCCAATTTCGAAAAAAAAAAAACGAAGCTGGCATGCAAAATAATGTTGAAAATCGTGGTCAGAGCGCGAAACAGCCTCTCCACGCGAAATATGAGAGGATTCTGTGAGGTACCGTATTTGCAGTACATCTACCGAAACCCTGCAAAAATGGGCTTACGGCAGTGGCGGACGCAGGAGGAGGGGGGGGGCGCCCCCCCCCCCC
>JARK01001653.1:4969-19158 GCA_000688135.1 Ancylostoma ceylanicum
GTAGGCTTCATAGAATAACTTTCAGTTGGCTTCTAGTAATAGGCAGGACTGGTATGATGTGCGCAAAAATATGGTAAAGGAATATGACACTCTCTAACGACACCCCCCCCTCTTTTGCCCACCCCTTTACGACCCCCTCTTGATAATTTATCAGCACACGCTTGACCCTGTATAGGATTTGCATGTTTAGAGCGTCCGCGCTTTCAAATACGGCGCCCTACATGCTGTCTATTATGACGGCGTTGATAAAGATTCCCTCTTAGCGGATCGTTGCGGCATAGGAAAAATTCATTCCCGGCGGACTGTACATAGCCTAGTCTGTTTGATGAGGATGGTTTCAGGAAGTGTTCGTTAAGGTGTGTGTACTCATGTGCATCATCTATCGTTGTTAAAAATTTGGCGACCCATTCTCGGGGGGAGGGGCCTCCCACGTTCGCCACTGATATATTCTTATAACGTCAGCATACTCTGATACATTTGGCAAAAAAAAATGTGTTTGGCAACACAGTTTACAGGATAAAATTTTGCTTGGCAATACATTTCACGGGAGAATGAGTGAAGAGCCTGTTTGGCAATGCAAAAGGCAGGGTTTGCATGGCGATACGAAAGACAAGGTTGGCGTGGCGGACTCCTGATATCAGAACCATAGTATTATTCTTGGTGTTATTAAAATTTTTGCGCGTTCAAGTTTGTTTGGGGATACAAAAGGCAATGCTTGTATGGCGATACAATTGGCAAGTTTTGCGTTTTTGACTAGGTTTTTTTGGCAATACATTTCACCCGACTTCTTGTTTGGTAATATTAGGTTGAGGAATCATGAATACCATGTTTCACTTTTTTCTAATTTTTTTCATCAGTGTCACCATTTTCGGCAGGATTTCTGTGTTCACCTGAAGAAGCACATCATGGCGCTTCAGAAGATATACGGATTGTTTAGTTTTGACTGATTTCTTGTACCTGAGAAACTGTGTTTTAATGGCAGCGCATTCATTCAATGCTGACCTACTTAGTGCGCGGCCCACCACCAGCCAAATCCTTCTCCGCACCGTGCAGAATCGCAATTTCTTCGAAGTCGTCTCAACGTCGTATTAATGAAGGGTGTCTCTTGAACATGCAGGCAAAAAAAACCACACGAGATTATTCCCAGAATAGTGCTCGCAGTCGGTGTTAATTTATCTCCTAAACTGGTCCTAATTCTCCTAAAGGTGAGCAATGTTCGTTCGCAAAACAGAATCCGTGGACAGTTGCAAAACCCTCGAGTCTCATCCCAGGCCTGCATTTCTATCCACTCGGCCATCTTGTTACCAAGCTGTAAGTGGAGGTGTTTTGTATCAGCATGGTGGGAAATCATCGACATAGAATTTTGTGCTTGTATAGATCATCTAGCAAAATTCAAGCATGACTTGTAACATCGGCTTGGACAAGCCTTCCAATCATACTCCTAAATCATACTGTACAATACTACGTGACGATTTTCGGACAAACGATACCTGTTGGTTCACAGGAAACAAAGCTACTCGCTCTCTCTAGAAAAGTGGTCTACCTATTATAAAATGTGATGTGAGATACATTAGATGCAGAACTTTTAGGCTGACGACGTGTGGAGGAAGTACTTTCTATTACCAATGGGAATAAGCGGTGAAGATGGAAAGCATATAGGAAAACATGATGATCTCAGTCTTACCCTTCAGAATCCTTTTCAGGCATGTTTCAGGTTAGCTAACAAAACATTTTCGTTGTTTTCCGTCCTTGTGTTTGTCGCACGTACTAACGCGATTCGCCGCCCTGTTTCTCTTCTTCTATTGAATATATTTGTATGTATATATATTTGTTACATAGGCAACCCTAAGTCCGTAGAATTAAAAAACCAATGGTGCAGAACGTGTGCATGGAATTAATACCACACTCACACTCAACGAAAAATACATCTGTAACATTATTAACAACAGAGTTTTACTATATAAGACGTCTGAGCATCAGGAAGTAAGACATTCCCAAACAAGTTTTTTGAAAGCCTTGCTACCTAACGGTACCAAGTGTATTTTACTAATCTTTTCAAACATGGGAAGAGCTCGATTTATGAAGAAAAGCCCCTGCAATTCACCTTGGCGGTTTTTATGTGAGGTTTGTTTGCTCTACCCCTGGCAGTTGAGGGTCTCATTGTAACGAATTCCTCAGGTTTCAAACCGCATTGCCCATAAAGCGGCATTTATTCGCTTCCGTGGGAATTAGCGTGAGTGAGTGAGGGTGTTTTAGGTCTACCTCAGAGTGTGGTGCCTGCCACTTCTTAGCGAAGTGCAGTTTTAGCAACACAACACTCAGCTCATCAGCTCAGGTGTCCGGACTATAGCGACAGCGCTTCCTTCATATCCGCGCTCGACGAAACCAGCAGTAATAGCTGGTCGCCTCATCGGTCCCAGCGTACAGGGTGCGCGCGCATTATTGGCGCGTGGTTTTTTGAGCCTCCCTCAGGTAGGGTTGAGCGAATCCAGGAGTCCTGCTGTAGGTATATTGGTATGAGCCACTTCTATCGTGTGCAATGACTGGTTCCCCAAATGGCCTCTTTCTCCGCTTACACAGCCTTCATGGAACCTCACGGTAAAATCGCTCATGACACGTAGTCGGTCACAGCTCTCTTCCTTCCAGGATTTTGGAGGTAGGCTTCAGAAGACTCCGACTATCCATGTATGATAGGTCACAACTAAATCTCGGCTACTGTGTGCTCATCGTAGATTGGACCAGTGAATGATTACCGTAGTCAAAATAGGCTTCATCTCTAACAAGCCGATTTTGTTACTTTTTGCAAGCTCAGGACTGGTAATCTGCAGTAAGAGCAAGGGTAGTAAATATTTTAAAAGCGTGGAAGACCCCCAATTCTGGTAGTAGAAAGTTATTTTTGCAAGCCCGTTCAGCCTCAGGTCACAAGCCAAAATTCCTTCGAAAATGGGTTCCCTGGTGATTTCACTCAATTTTTGGTCGTAGAAATTGTCTACGTTACTCACTTCATTTACACCCCTATTCCGCTTCAGATATGTTAGTGGATAAGGTCTGTACTATTGAACAGGTAGAACTAGACTCGCTGAAATTCGTCCACCAAATATCTTGAAAGAATCTTGTGAAATAATACCTGCGTGTCAAGGGGTGAAAATATGGTCTAATCTGATGGCTTCCTCAAGTTGTTACTGACCAGAAAAGGAGTCACTTGGCAAACTGGCTGTTGTTTAGGTAGGGTAGGTATTGCTCCATCAAAGGTACCCACAACATGGCCTATAAATTCGCTCAAGCATTGCTGATTGGGGCTCAAAAAAGCCCCGCGCCAATAATTTGCACGCACCCTGTATTCAGATTTTGCAAAGTTCTCGATCGCCGCAATCGATGATTGCAAATGTCACCATACTTTTCTGCTGTGGATCTTCTTTCGCATCTGCAGCTAGCATAATACCATATATAGAAATCATATAAGAGAACATGGATGTACTATTCAAATTTCTCCAATAATAATGTCTACACAGAATATGTATGAGGAGAAGCAGGATGAGTGCCGAACTTCGATACACCCCAAATTGAGCGAGAAAAGGCTTGATAGTTTCCGGCGGTAATCCCAGCACGATAGACGTCCTCTGCTGCTACAGCCTATTTCGAATCACGCACCTCTGGACATCCATGCAATCGCAAATACAGCGACCGCGAAATGCGGAGAAGAGGACCGATATATCTTGGGTGTAGTCTGCCTTGTCCGTTTTCTGTTTCAGATGGCCATGATGCTCGTTTGCCGTTTGATTGTGCTGAAGAGTTCTGGGAACCGTGCAACGCCACTCTCGCCCATCTGCTTTCTTTCGTGGGGGTCGAGGTGTCATCCAGTCTGGTTATCTTGTTTGGCCTCATTTTCGTGATTACTTTGTGCTCATCGATAGTCGTGATCAGTAGAACTAGGCACTCAGCCACTTTTCACAAACAATATAGGTTGATGTGGAAACTCCTCTCTGAACATGAGGTCTTTAGTTCCATCTTTCCAAAGCATCATTCGGGCTACCCAGGATGTCTCCATTCACTGAGTCAGTGGTAATCATCTGGCCTGTTAGATAAATCCTTGTAGGTTTGTTTCTATGGGCTTAACAATTTTCATAATTCCTAATTTCAGATATGAGAAGACGTCTGAAACAAATGAAATACTGGTGGGCACCTATATGATTGAAACCAGAGACTGCCACTGAATCTGCTAGAAGCGATAGCCGCTATCTATGTCTATGTTTCGACCAATTAAATTTTTTTCCTTAACACCTCATTCTTATGATTGAAAACGTAATCGAGCTTCCTTTTATCATTCTTGATATAGACGCTGAAAATATCTATGCGCAAAGTGTGCTATCCTATTCTGACGAATCATAAAAACTATTAAAAAATATGTGAAACGCGGGAATTAGTGCGATTTTGTTTGTATGCACATGATGAGTTTCAAGAAAACAAAAATTCGGTGGTTAAAGGGTATCGCAGAATCACCGTAACAGCCCACATAAAACTTATTCCTGTAGACAGTTTTCTGAATTTTTCGGAGCGCAAGCAGTATCACCGCGTATGTATACATATGTTACATATATGTTCTCGCTTTACGATTTTGGTTATTACCTTGCCCATTTCCTCAAGCACACCTTCAGGCACTCACAATGCTGCCAGCAATTCATATTCCGCAGAGGGCACATCAACGAGCAAAGGCTTCTTTTCTGACAATCAATGTATAAGCTTCTCCTGGAATGCATTCCAACATTTTAATTCTTGACTTCCTAAATTTACGAAATGATCGTCTGACTCCATATCGTTTTTTCTAAAACAGTGTTTGACAATTGGGTGGCTACTGATGATTTTCGACGACTCCCGTATGATATATTTATTGGTTAGCATTCGGTGTACTAACACCTTCTTCGGACCAAGCCTTAAATATAATAGCACGACAGAACAATAATGTCCTTCCTAAGCGAAGTACGATAATATATTATCGTACTAAATGGCTACTATTACATTCCTCAAGTGATGTTATCGCCTGGCGTTTCATTTCTAAGTTCAAAGGACAGAACTCCTCTTTTACAAATTCTGAAATTGTTTTTTTCTTCACGGTTAAAAATAGGTTTGTACCAGAAGTGATATCTTTACGGAATATTCTGCATAAGTAGGAGGAAGTGCATGATATGATACCGAACAGAAATCACTTGATTTCTGGTCAAAGGTGGAATTTCACTGAGAATTGGCAATTCGTGATCCGTTCCGTAGTGAAATTTTTTCCAATTATACCACCGAATGAGGTATCAAAATGATGATCGTGAACTCATCTGTAAGATCCCAGTAATATCGGCTATTGGATATTTTTCCATAAAAAGTTAATTTTTCAGTGACCAAATAAGTGTTAATTAGTCATATGGATAGATGGCCACAGGGGAAACACTAAGAAAAATGAGGTCCATATGATAGATGGCCACAGGGGAAACATTAAGAAATATGAGGTCACTCCAATTACAAAGTAACGAGGGGAGCATTTGGGAAGCAGTTCACACAGGTAAGTACAGCGTGACCCGCAGAATTGTATAGCATGTCTTGTTTTGAAGAAAAACAACTTCCAATCAAGTTATAAGGAAATCCCGAAAAGTCTGCGATTTCCAGCGACTTCTCGGCTTTTTTTCTCGACTTTTTGAGATTCCGTGGACGGTAGTGTAGTGTAGTGCCACGTAACATTTGGTTTCAAGCACTAAATCAGGAGAAAACCCCACAAAGAACGAATAAGAAGAGACACACAATTTTGCTGCTTTTTTCAAGTCAGAAGAGCATCGCTCCCAGGCGCAGTGCAAGACCAAGTCCGTTATATTGTAGGGGGCGATGTAGTGCAACGCAAGGGGCGGTGGAATGTCTGAGTTACATGCGAACTTTTTGTAAGCTCACGTGCAACGTTTTCGTACGCTCACATGCAACTTTTTGTATGCCTACATGGAACATTTTGGCCACCAAAACAACTTACATGCGACATTATCACTAGCTTGCGTGAAGCCTTCGTGCAAGCTTGCGACAATATCGGCTGTAACTTGGGAAAAATCTTCTGGTTAATGCTGTCTGTTGCGATTACGTTAACAACGACGAAATAACAGCAAAATCCTCGAATGAGACCTATGTTGATGGCATAGATTCAGTCATGAAATGTTAGTTCTAGCAAACCAATTCAGAAACAAACATAAACAGCAGCTATTTATTCTCTGAAAATGTTGTAAAGTTCGACGTTAAGTTTTTAATTTTACTGATCTATTTGTAGGTCTTGGGCTACGATCCCACTCTCTTAGGAGTCACTTTGAGAGGTTTAGGAGAGGGATCATATGGTATTGGTGTCTCTGTGTGTGGACAGGGCGGGAGATCCAGATGGGCTGAAAGTGCAGCGATAATGAAAGTGAATCCCCACTTTGAACGAAGACATATCAATGCAGGAAATCTATTAAGACTGACCGCCCTTCGGTGCACCCTCCTCCTTATTTTTCTTCAGGCAGGAAGGTAAGGTGCATTCTACCATGAAGAAATTCTTGTTTGCTTCCAGTATCGAAAGCACATCCACAGGTAACGCTACATCAACCTAGGAATCCAAAAAGCTCATTGCTCAACAGAATCAGATAGATACATACAATGGATAATCCGGCTAAACGTCACCTTCGTGTTAACAGATGTTGTTGCTACAGCAGTTTTTATCTCGGTGCTCGAGCTCTTCTTCAAGGCCTGAATAAAAGCAATCCAACTAGTGGCTAGATCCAGAATGAATTGTTTCGCTCACCAACTGCGTCCCTTCAGGAGACTTTGACGACGTAATTGAACTACTGTGTTGTCGAAGTGACGGCGACGGCTGTGGTGGTTGTGATGACGTCTGCACTCCTATGGTCGAAAGAATGCAGCGTTCCAGTGTGAGTGACACTCTTTTTAATGAATTGATGCTTTCCATAATCAGCTGAAAACGATGAACTATGCGTTGTTGATAGCCGAAAGTGTCTGCTTTCTGTTGCCGATCTTTCACTATATGACGACAACAAAAATTGCCTTTCTCGCGACATCTCTGTCCTTCACTTCAATACCGTTCACTTTTAGCAGAGTATCTCCTGCTCTGACAACTTTCGATGCTGTACATCCGCTCTCTACCATTGCAACAACAACTCTTCCGGAAAAATCCTAGAATTTAATAATAGAGACTGAGTTCTGTTGATGAGCATAGGCACCACAACTGTGGATTTGCCTTTATTAGACAGTAGGCATAAAGTTATGTTTGGCTGTCCAAAAGAACTGAGGACGGATCTTATCATTCTCTTAATATGAACGCTTACTCTGTGGATCAATAAGCCGATCGGAGTCCCACCAGACCTCCATATAAGAGTAATTTCAAATAGTTCATAACCTTGTCTTCTAGGTGGAAGATGCTGAAATTGTATGATTTATGAAAAAGCCTTCTATCTTGCACCCTTAGATTGTTCCGCTGAACTATCGGAGCACCATTAGAGATTAAGAACAGAAGAACGCTTCCGATTGCTGGAGTGCATGAGCAGCGATCTAGCCAAAGACCTCTTATAAATGAGCTTAATAATCGTGAAGGAAGCGACATGAAGGAACAAATGAACGAGACTAGAAGTAGAAAAGAATGGGGAAGAATAAAAAAAGGTATGTCTATGTTGAGAGAAAAGAAGGCTTTTTCTGTGGATAAAAACCCACGCGAGGCCGCATTGCCCGCGCTGGTTCGAATTTCAAAAATCGGATCGCTCGCGATCTCGCAGCACTTTGCAAGCACTTGCGCTCTTGTCCGAGCCTAGAGCTGCTGAATAACTATTGGTTTTCCATTCACAGCCCTCCGAGGCTAGTATTTGCTTTTCCAGAACTTTGAGATGATTACTTTACTGTTATCGTTGATTGAGCTGTCTTGACAAAGCCGCAAAGGTTGCGTGGCGTTTCTCACCCCGACAGCCGGGTAATTAGAGGTGCGAGTCAAGTGTGAAGCGCCTTTGGCAGATTTCTATCAAACCTGGCATACCCCACTAAAGCTATGATGTTTTCTTATGAGCCCTCGTTTAAATGCAAGAAAATGTTAAGAAATAAAAATGGTAGGTGTCAAGTTAAAGTGATAAGGTAAAACGATTAATAATTTGACAGAAAAGTACCCCGGTAATATAAAAACAACCATTTTCTTCGAAATCATATTAAATCAGCTCGTCTTAAAGTAGAGACGATACCAAGAATATCTTCCAATGGGTTTCCTCCGTGGAATTTTTTCCTGAAGCTGGAAGATCATAATGTGGAAAGTAGGGGGCGCGGTTTTCCAGAATCAGGCTTTCTTCTGTATGAAGCTTCTCGTCGCGGTGCGATGATCGCCACGCGTGTGGGGTGGAGGTTCCTCTGAGATCATGTAGTGAGATCAGGCACCAGCGCTACCAAAGGCGTTTCACACTCGGCTCGCACCTCTAATTAGCCGACTGTCAGTGTGAAAAACGCTACGAGCCCAACCGCAAGTTGCCTTCATTTCCTACTTTTACTTATAGTTTTTTTTCTATGCTTTGTCACCTCCGCCCAAATGTTTTGTTCCGTACGTAATTATCGTTTGACTGTATTAGTTGACATAACGACAAGACAAAGTGTATTGTTCCAGCTAGAATGACATCGAACAACCAACCTTCATGTCACATGTGCACATCTCATCGCGTAAGTATTCTATTGCAACTATCCCCGGGATCTTAGAATTGACTGCTTTTGCGAACTCGACAGTATTACTTACTTTCTGCAAGAAAAGTGTTTAAAACCCAACTATTAGGTGTGTGCAAAATCTCCAGGACAGTTGCTGGTGGTCCACTGTTTAGCATAGTTGACATATTTGGCATATATCCTGCAATGGTTTTCATGTGCGATGGTAGCCTGAAGCATCGGAAAACGCTTTAAAGCCTTGGAAAACGCTTAGTCAGCCTCGAGCCAATCGAATCTTCACAAAAACATTCGGAAAGAGCGGATTGATTGAACGAGCAAGTGAGGGGGACATTATGGAGAACTTAGCCAATCATGTCCTGCCACTTGAAGGAAATCGATAAGTCGAAGATAAGTGAATTGATTTTCGTGGGTTGAGCGAGAAACATCAACGTTGACACCTGCAAATTGGGTGTGTATCATCGTGAGGGGGAACGAGGCGAAGTCTTCCCGCCCTTCACGATCAAATCGTCCTGGTCGCATTCAAATTTTGCATAGTCATGTACAGTGGAATCGCGCGCGAAGTAACAAGTCAACCGTAATGGGCAGGAGGAGGACTTGAGCGAACCATTTGCAAAACAGTACCACGCCCCGTTCTCCCTCACGATGATACACATCCCTGCAAGTCTGCAGATGCTTGATCTGCAGATATTCTAACAAGCCGTTTCTTGATAGGATGGTTGTATACATACATGTATACATGATACAAAATGGATCTTGCACGACAGTGAGCAGAGGTTGTCTCTGGGCCCCCTCTAGGACTTGCCCAAAAAGTTGCAAACGATCGGGACACCCTAAGAAATTTTAAACCTTTTCTGGTAAGCAACTAGTGTCATCCGCAGCCAATTTTTTTTCCGAATGGAGGCACATTAATTGTCTGCTGGTACAATCTTTTGTCTAACGTAATTCTGCTATATAAATCCTGGTAACGCTGCAAATTTTTCTAGAGTGCAGACGTGGGGAGTCGGCACGTGATCGCATTCTTTCATACTGGGCTCAACCCATAGACAGTGTTCGTGGATGAGGCGAAACTGACGAGACGGTCGGCCGATGTTTCATCAGAAGTACAGTCCCTGTCGAAAAGAAAGACGGATTGCGCGCTCGGTTTCATAGTGTCGCGGTTACAGAACCTACTCGACCCTCTCACTTGGAGCATACTCTTTCCACATCGCTTGTCTCTCGCTCCGCGATTCTGCAGTCCCGGAATCCGTCTATCTTTTTGAATAGGACTGTACATTGATGTAGGGTAAGTCCACCTTTCTCTGGTTCCGTTTCTAGTTCGATAATGATGGATACAGTCGCCAAGAATAAAAGCGATAGACTTAGTGGTTTCAGGATTTCGCTGTGAAACCAGCATCCTCCGCTGGCAGTCCCGTAACCTACGGGTGAGAGAGTTTACGAGATTTTCAGGCTTCATAATGCATGAAGCAGGATTACCACTCTCCTACCTGACAGAGGACAGGTGCGCCCAGGCCCACCATTGTTTAAAAAACCAGAACATGGGTCCCTGATGGAGGAGGATGCTCCGGCGCCCAGCACCGCGGAAAATGTCCAGATACGGGATCACCGATGTAGGATGGTTGTGCTGGCGAGCAAAAGTGTGGAGAATATAAAGATACGGGTACATCGACGGCGAAGGGAGCAAGGATACGGGTGCACCGATGAAGGACTGGTGCGCTGGAGCTCAAAAGTGGGAACAAGCCAGATTACCAGACCACCTATGGGAAAGGATGCATCGGCGCCCAGAATTGTGGAAATCTCTGGATAAGGAAGGGTGCGCCGGAGCTCAATAGCTTTGAGAAAACCAGGCCACGAGTTTGTCGAAGAAGTACGTGTACATTTTAGCTCAATAGTGTGGAAAACGTCTCAATATAAGACAAAATAAAACTCCACCGAAGAATAGGCTCACATGTTGACGTGTGATGATGAATTTCTCAAAGCTAGATTGGAAGTCCAACACTTGCTGGGCTGCCAGAATGGCGGAATGTGTACAATTCATGGGAAGACTTTATATTTGGACGCAGTTATTGATGAATAAATGGAAAAATTACCGTTTGGCCGTCGAAATTCTAACTTTCCCGCAAAAGAATGTTCCCTTTTTAGGCGCATTGACTGTAAAACGTTTGATGAACCGACTCCACTTGGAAACTACGTGCGGCGCTATTTCGCGTATAAACTTGTTAAATTTCTCATCTGGAAAATTCCTTTTCCTACCATGTTCGTAACGCTACCGCTATGCCAGTGCTTTTTCGAGAATAGAAATATTTGGGTCGGACCGAGTTATGGCGTCTTGAAAAATTAGGGGCAGCCGCCCCGGAATTTTTGCACGAGCCTAGTAAGTACGATTTAATTTTGATTGAACGAACTCACAACGCCATTGATAGCAACAATAATGTCCCCAACAAACAAATATCCTATTAGCTGTGAATATGCTTGTATATTAGTAACCTAGGATAATTGCAACAAATTTTAGAACACTAACCAGACATTTCTGGAAACTTACTTTGGATTCTTTTACTTCCACTCCCACTACAGGGCTCCTAAGCTTCACATCTGCTTTTCCTTTGACTAATTGTGGAGGTTCTATCATGATCGATTGAGTGAAGATAGTGAAGCACTAGTGAATGGTTCCTTCTTTTGTCCAACTGCAGATGGCGTACGACTGTCTCCCTCCACAACAAATCTAAGAAATGATCAACATTTTATGGGCTTGTTTTTTCTAGTCAACAAATTGTAATGTTAAGAAAGATAAGCGAAGGATGATTTCGTACTCTACGATATCCCGGATCATCACCCATAGCGTGCAGTGCACTCATATAAACGTTCTCCATGGATTGTCGTATATTCAAATAAACGAATGAATAAAGCTTCGAGATGTTCGAAAAACGAAAAATTTGAGTCCTCGACATTTTGAATGTATTCAAGGACAGATTTTTCTTCAGATTTTTGTTTCTGAGATAGGCATGAAGAATCGGCACAATTAGTGCGATTTGACCCTTCAAAGTGCTTGAAATAAGGTAAAAAGTTCAAAACACAGAGCGGTATCATCAAGCGTATTCAAACTCTGTGCCAATTTAAGTTTCTTGTGCATTGTATCTAGCAAGTACTAGAGCAGTAGACGGCACACGCAGCTCCGCTTGGGCGCTTTGCCAGAAGAACTTGCATCCGGCAAGGGACATAGGCACCACCGTAACCCCGGCGCCTGCGCATCTGTTTCTGAGATGGAGAGCGATATGTTTCAACGATTGCGTTCTCGAATGTTCTCACTGTTAGGCTTATGTGGAGAAAACGGAAATATCTACTCTGTTTATCAGGAGCCGCAATGGTCAGTTAGGAATGAAGTATAAAATGTGAAACGATGAAGAACATGCTACTAAAGTTGAGCTGTTTCATGGGTAACATATGCATCTATAGAAGGTCTCGCTCAACAATGAACGCAGTGTCATGGATCTTCTATTCCTGTGCGCCAGAAAATTTCAACTCATTTAATTTTACCCTATATATACATGCGAAGACTGATACCTTGATAGTACTCCGTCACCATTGTCAATCTCCTACGAGAACTGCCTTCATCTGAACGCTATACTTTTTCCTCCTCATTCTATCCTCCACAAAGTTTTCGCAAGTTCAAATGGGTGTTTGTAATGTTCGGACTTCGATGAATTATCAGAACCGCGGGAACAAAACAGGCGATTCTTCATTTTTTGAATCATGTTTGAAATGTTTGATGTTTGAAATGCGATGAGATCCAACAAAGCACGACTTCTTCCGAACAACTATTCTTCCTACGACCGTTTATTGGGAGGTTCGAACAAGGGTCCTGCGAAAACGTTAGACAACGAAGTCTCCGGATTAGCAAGTGTATTGTACATTTGGATAAACCGCCCGCCAGCTCCTGCAACAGTTTTCTTAGTTTTCTTCTGTACATATCGTTACCTTTGCTTGCACATCGTGGTTAGCGTGCGCTTCTCCATCGTAGTGAGGTGTCTCTGAGATGCCGATACCGATATGGAGGACAAGCAAATACATGTCAGAAATCTGACGGGCTCATACTAATGGACAATACAGACCATTGCCCTCTAAGTCGTTGCAATACTTGTACAGGATTCCACTTCGGAAGGATTATATGTTGAAGAATTTGTTGACCATCAAGAATCAACTATCTGAGTCATCAAGTATTAAAAATGTATGAAATTCGTCGAGTTCATGCTGCTGTGGTAATCTTTCATTTCCTAGTAAGCTTTTTTTTTTCTAGTACTTCAGGAAAAACGTACACCACGATCTGGTCCATCAGGAAAATTATGGATAGGTAGCAGGAAGTCCTCTCGCTCACTCGTGCAGCAGGAGAGCCAACACTTGTGCACTATGGGCAAAAGAAGCATCAAAAAGTGAAACATAGAGAATTATGAAATGTGGAACGAAACCAAATTGAAAAGCAATATTAATCAATTGCGAACATCATGCCTGTAGGGCTTACACTTTCATATTTGACCGACTCCTCAGAACATCTGACATTATCAAACCAGTAAAAATACAGTCTCATAGAAATCAACAAGGCACTGCATTGACATTTGACATTAGTCGCCAGGAAAGGTCGCGCAGCGCTCGGATGATTTCTAGTCCTCTTCACAAAATTCAAAAAAAAAAGAATGAAGCTGAGAAATGACTCCTTTAGATACTTGCACGTTTCGATACTTTGACACCGTCGCGATCGGAACAGCTTATAACCTTTAAATACTCAAATGCTTGTGTTCATCTTACCGTTGTGATTGCCTAGCAGTCGACTACACGGTAAGCGACTTACCTCTGAAATGAAAATTTCCGTGAGTGCTGCCTTTAAAAAGGAAGCGCTCAGAAGGCAGGATGCGCTTGATAAGACGAGTTTTGAACTCCACAACGTCACCCATCCTATAAATTTCATTGGGACGGGCTACAACGCCGAGAGCGTTCAAAATCTTGCGCGTACCAAGGGGTTCAAGATCACCTCCGGCTCTCGGAATTCCCGCAGTGACAATAGATCGGGCTCTTTTTTTTCAGCCTCGACTATCTTCAGAGGGTTGGGCTTGAGGAGCTGAAGCGGCTGATTCAATAGAAGAAAACCCTCTAGAGCTTCATCATTGAGTATCATCTGAAGTCGGTGGATTGCCTCTTCTTTCCCTGATCCGGATCCACGAAAGTCAGTTGTAGGTTCAGGAGGTTCTTTCGGTTGAGAATAAGCTTTAGCAGTTTTAGCGGTTAAAACGGATTTCCGAGTAATGGGCATGGTGTGATCAGACAGAAATGGATAACGACCGCTCCTGACGAGAGGCGACTTGTGAATGATCTTGCAATTAATCTTGCATATAAAGAAAAGAACAGTTGTCACTAACATAGTCTTCTCTCCTTACGCTTCTCTTCTCATCACTAACACGTACATATGTTGATCAGTTATCACCCCCCCCCCCCCCCCC